>CP106732.1:39849319-40390554 GCA_025506655.1 Gossypium rotundifolium | reverse complement strand
TACCAATTTTGGGCGCTACGAGGGTGCTAACTGTTCCTCGACGTAATCGACTCGAACCTATTTTCTCGAGTTCCGTAGACCAAAATTATTGTTTTAATAAATCTAAATATTTTATTAAAATAATTCAACTCAAGGTGATCCGATCACACCTTGAATCAAAAATCAGTGGCGACTCCAATTTCATTTTAAAAGTCGATCCCCGTTTGTTTTCCAAAAAGAAAAAATTGGTTTCGACAGGCACTCCTCTAGGAAAGAAAGTTCCAAACAACAAAAGAGATAAAAAGTTCCAGATGAAAGAGATTCAGGTTCAAATAATTCAAACCACATGCCTACAAAAAGGGTTAAGCCACATCCAAAGTCCAATGACGAACTTACTCCAAAGTGCCAATATTGTGAGAAACATCACACAGGAGAATGTTGGAAAAAGATTTACGCTTGTCTTATGTCGAAACCATTTTTATTTAAAGTTTTGGAAAACGGGATCAACTTAAAAATGTGATGTGGAGTCGCCACCGATCTTTTTTGTTTAGGTGTAATCGGATCACCTCGTAAAATTTTTGATCTTTAAAAATTAATTTTGGTCTGCGAAATTAAAAAAATGGGTTCGGGAGTTGGTTACGTGTAACACCCTGAAAATGGGCCTATGCATTTTTGATTTAATTATACGAAATAGCATGTCTTATGTATTATGAATGTATGGTGAACATTTTTGGAAACTTGGAAATGTTAAGTTAAAAAGAGGAAAGTGAACATTTTTGGAAACTTGGAAATGTTAAGTTTAAAAAGAGGAAAGTGAACATTTTTGGAAACTTGGAAATGTAAGGAAATGTTTTAGAAATGTTAAGTTTAAAAGAGGAAACTAAGGCAAGGTGGTCTTAAGAAAATTAATAGAAGAAATTTGACACAAGAACGGGCTTGGAGAAGTGGCTAGGAGGCACCACTTAAAGCCCGATGAAGTGACGCCACAATCAAGGGAAGGAGCCTAGGTTCGAGTCACGTGGGAAGCAAATAAAGAGTTTTATTTTCTCGCAAGGAGCAAGGCGGTTGGACGGCACCAAAGCACTTGGGAAGAGTTTAATTCTCTTTAAAATTCAGCTAAATAGGTGGATCAATGATGGATAATTATTGTTTAAGAGATAAGAGATAATTAAGGATTATTTCCATTAATTTTTAATAAAGATAAGAGAAGTGATGGCCAAGTAAGGAGTCTTGGCCTAGTAATTTCGACAAAAGGAGGAAATAGGGCTATTCATCAATCTTCTCTTTTCCATTGAAGTCTCTGCCGAAAATTTCCTAGCAAACTCTCTCCTTTCTCTCTTATTTTTGCCATAGAGCGAAATCTTTTCTCCATAAGTCCACCATTGCCGAATCCCCTAGTGACTCTTTTCCCTCTCTTTTCTTTTGATAAACCGACAACACAGACAACCTTTAGCCGATTTCTTGTAAAGTTCCAAAAGCTGAAAACTAAAGTAAGCCTAGCCGAATTCTTCATAGCTTTTGTGATCTCCATTAAAACCGAATCCATAAACTCCTCAAGATACCATCATTAGCCGATTTCTTTATACCAATCAAAAGCCGAAATCAAGATCCTTCTAGCCTACATAGCCGAATATTGCTAAAGGTTCAAGCAAGGATTGCCGATCTCTAAAGTAAGGGTAAGATCTCATTCAGTTTTCTTTTAAGATTTGCCGAAATCTAGGACTAACTCCATTAATATCTTGTTGCCAAAACTTTGAAGAGATCTTTCGGGACTTACTAAGTGTCGACTACAAGGAAGGAGAAATTTTTTCCGAAGGTACACCATAGGCAGCGTGTTCCTAGTTATTCGGTGAGTTTGAGATTTAAAATCCACAAGGTAAGTATCTATAGCATTCGGCCAAGGCCATGTTGAGTAAATAGATGTGTTTCATTAATATTTAAAAGTCGAAACTAATCTATTCAAGTAATCTAGTGATTGTCGATTTCAAGAAAGAAGGATACAAAGTTTTCGGCATTTGATTAGACATCAATCGGCAGCAAGGTAAGGATTTAAGTGTACTAATCCTACTAGGATTTGGATTTATGGCCGAATGGCTCTTTACTAAGTATTAAGTGATTGATTAAATGTAGAGATTTAAGATCTAAGGCATTAGATCAAGCTTTTCGGGATTTGGATTGGAAACCTTAAGCAAATCAGGTGTGTACCCCACACTATCTTTTAATAATATTTATGGCAATATTAAATATATGCATGAATGTGAATATGGCTAAGTACCATGTTAAGGTGCAAAGTACTCAGGTACGTTTCCTACTCCTACTAGGATTATGTTAAATATTTGTTACGACACACATATGACATTATAAGAATGTGAAATAAGAATTTGGCATGTTAATGCATGATATGTATGATATGGGGCATATGGGTTATATGAAAAGGGGAAGTGAATGTGGTGACCTAAGACCATGATAAGCGAATGTGGTGACCTAAGACCACGATATCGAATGTGGTGACCTAAGACCACGATATCTGAATGTGGTGACCTAAAACCACGAATTTTATAAGGCGATGAGCACGTCATTGCAATGATCGCCTTCGATGGTGTGTAGCGGATGGAGGTTGACTTAGTAGTCCCCACGGTGTGTAGGATGGTACGGGTGATGTGTAGCGGATGGCATATAGGTTTGGGTTCGGGTTGCATCATTATTTCCTATCATTATATGAATATGCATGTAATATGTGAACATATGCCTAAATTGTTAAATTTTAGTGTTGGTTACACATTGAGTCTGTTTGACTCACCCCTTGTGGGATTACTTTTAGGTGACGATCGGTGATGGTAGGGTCGGCGGGGAGCTTAGTGGAGGCCATGTGAAGTTCGATTTTTCTTTGTTTTGGACTCTTATTATTTTGAGTACTTTGAATTTATTTTTGGGAATTATTTTATGTAATAAGGCCATAGTTGAATTGTTTTATTTTACTTACTTATCCTGCTACAAAATATTATTTTAAAAAAGACTAAGTGAATTTATCATGAACTAAACCCTAAATGTTTTGTCACCTAAAGTAAAAGATTTTAATAATGAAATAAACTTGTTTTCAACTCAATCCCAACCCAAAATAAATCTTTCTTTCAAAACACACAAGTTTTGCCTAAGTAACAAAAGAATTTGAAACGGTTTACACCGAGGAACATACCAAATCCGGTCAAGGCTCGTGGGCCGAGTTTGGGGTGTTTCAATTTGGTATCAGAGCCCAGTTTTAAACTCTCGGCCTTGGGTTTAAGGCCCAAAAAGTTTTCAAAGTTAAGCCCAAAAAAGAATTTTTGTGAATTAAGCAGGATTTTCTGGCATGGCCCACTAAGTCTCCGACCCGAAGTCCACCAGGTAAGTACTCCGATCTTTTGTGTGATTCATATTATGATTTGTAGAAGGGTAGAAATGGAACGTAGAATAGAGATTTAGTACTTGAACCCTAGGGCTAGTTACCCCAACAATTACATAAGACTTAAATGCCTAATTAAACAAACCTGTGGTTAAGTCGCCGAGTTAGGGTGTGGCAACCATGGTGCGCATGTCTAGGATTGGTTTCGGTGGGAGCTTGGTATTTAAGAAGTCCGTGTGACTCACCTCTTCTCCACTCAAATCCTACCTGGTGCATAGCCTCGGTTCACCCTAACCAAGAGAACTTAGCTACGGGCTAAACCCCTAACTAAAACCCGAAAGGGACTAGCCGTATTTTTATGGAAACCCTAGTTTTAAAATTTCTAAATTACCCTATCGATTTGAAAAGATTATTTTATAAATTTTCCTGAAATATTTCGATTTACAAATTTACTAAAATACCCTAGTGGTAAAATTATAAAATGCCTTGGTTTATGAAATTTCCAAATACCTACAGTTCTTATCAAAATTTCACTACTTTGCTTAAAGGAACCCTAAATTTACAAAATATCAAAATACCTTAATTATGAAAAAAATTATTTACAAAATTACCCCTCCCCCTCAAAATTACCAAATATCCCCGAGTTACAAAATTACCGAATGACCCCGATCTTCAAAAATTTTTACAACAACACTGATTTGGAAAACAAATTCTCAGAAACAACCTTCAAGTTTTGTAAATTCCAAAATATCCTTGATTTATTAAGATTTATAAATTTACCCTAGTTTATTATTGAAATAACCCTGTAATTTCAAAATTTTTGAAATACCCCCGGGATTTCAAAAACTACCAAAATAGCCTTATTGACAAAATCACCAAGGAACCTTATTTTGACAAATTACGAAAATACCCCTATAGGGCAAACTACGAAAATACCCCTGGGTAGTGGAAAAACAACAATAATGAAAACTACAACATTTCTGAATGAACGAAAGTTCATAATTGATTGATGGATGTATGAATGTAAAGACTGTGTGCATGTATGAATACGAAAGAACCACTCCTAAAATTCTTTTCATAAAACTTCTTGCGGTTAATCGGTGGAATAAAGGCTAATTCATAAAATTTCTTAATCAGTTAAAGCGCGTCGTTAGATATGAGTTCTAGAGGACGCGGTCGTCATGGACGCAGAGAGGAAGAATGATCGTGTCAGAACCCGTTAGATCGGGTCAAGGGTCTGACAATGAGTTACCACCGCCACCATTACCCCCAGCTGTTGGTGTCGAGCAGCAGGCTCAGACGGGGGATGACGCAGTGTCACAAGCGATGCTGCGAGTCTTGGAAAGGGTGGCAGGAGCAGGTAGAGGCATGGGAGCTCGAAAGTTGGTACCTGAGCGACTCCGAGCCAACGGAGCTAAAGTGTTCCGCGGCGTGTCAGGTGTGGCACCCAATACCGCTGAGTATTGGTTGGAGGCGACCGAGCAGATTATGGATGAGCTTGACTTAACTAACGAGGAAAAGCTGAAAGGATTGGTGTCGTTTCTCCGCGATGAGTCATATCAATGGTGGCTCACGGTGAGAGATGGTGCTACAGCTGAGGAACTCACGTGGGAGTATGCTAAGGCAGCATACCAGAAGAAGTATGTGGGCACTCATTATATTGATGCCCAAAGAAAGGCTTTTCTAGGACTAGTTCAAGGGAACAATTTCGTAGTTAAATATGAAGCTGAATTCCTAAGGCTGAGTCGCTATGCTCGGGGCATAGTGTCTACTGAGCATGAGCGGTGTGTCCGGTTTGAAGACGGACTAAGAGATGACCTGAGGTTATTGATAACCCCACAACAGGAGCGGGAGTTTGCTGTGTTAGTGGAAAAGGCCAAAGTGGCTGAGGGTATCAAGGAA
The DNA here is from genome assembly GCA_025506655.1 of Gossypium rotundifolium. Taxonomy (NCBI): domain Eukaryota; kingdom Viridiplantae; phylum Streptophyta; class Magnoliopsida; order Malvales; family Malvaceae; genus Gossypium; species Gossypium rotundifolium. The sequence goes on along the minus strand of CP106732.1, from coordinate 40,385,291 downwards.
TCCGTGAAGGCGAACTCCGATCAAAATAGGCGAAGAGAGAATTTGGATCGTCAAGGCCATCCAGAATGAGCAAAAGAGGCCTAGAGTTGAAGGGCCATAGCGTCGAGAAGTCGCTTCTTGGAGGCGATACCCTACTTGTGATCAATGTGGGAAGAAGCACTTAGGTGAATGTTGGGAAAAGGCGGAGGATGTTTTAAGTGTGGGTCAAAGGACCATATGATTAAAAACCGTCCGATGAGACGGATGGAATCAACCAAGAGCTCGAAATGATAATCAGTTTGGTAGAGGTGGATGAATGACCTCGGCGGGCATGGAGGAAATGGTTCCATGGTGGTCGTGGAGCACCAAGCGGAGGTCTTGAAGGTTCAGATCTTGAGGCAACCAAGGTTGGTTTATCAATCGGCCGTCGAGGAGAGTGATGTGCGATGTGACAACGGGTAAGTTCTTATTTTGAAATACCCTTCGTTGCCTTGTTTGTTATAGAGTTAGTTCGTTCTTGTAATGCTAGTGAAGTATATGAAACCTTGGATGTGAATTTTGTAGGAAATGTGTTAGTTTTAAGATCGAGTCTTGCAGATAGTGTAGTGTGGTGAGTTAGGATGTACAAATTTTTCGTTAGTAAGTAATTTCGAGGACGAAATTATTTTAAGGGGGTAGAACTGTAACACCCTGAAAATGGGCCTATGCATTTTTGATTTAATTATACGAAATAGAATGTCTTATGTATTATGAATGTATGGTGAACATTTTTGGAAACTTGGAAATGTTAAGTTAAAAAGAGGAAAGTGAACATTTTTGGAAACTTAGAAATGTTAAGTTTAAAAGAGGAAAGTGAACATTTTTGGAAACTTGGAAATGTAAGGAAATGTTTTAGAAATGTTAAGTTTAAAAGAGGAAACTAAGGCAAGGTGGTCTTAAGAAAATTAATAGAAGAAATTTGACACAAGAACGGGCTTGGAGAAGTGGCTAGGAGGCACCACTTAAAGCCCAGTAAGTGACGCCACAATCAAGGGGGAAGGAGCCTAGGTTCGAGTCACGTGGGAAGCAAATAAAAGAGTTTTATTTTGCTACAAGGAGCAAGGGAGTTGGACGGCACCAAGGCACTTGGGGAAGAGTTTAATTCTCTTTAAAATTCAGCTAAATAGGTGGATCAATGATGGATAATTATTGTTTAAGAGATAAGAGATAATTAAGGGATTATTTCCATTAATTTTAATAAAGATAAGAGAAGTGATGGCCAAGTAAGGAGTCTTGGCCTAGTAATTTCGACAAAAGGAGGAAATAAGGCTATTCATCAATCTTCTCTTTTCCATTGAAGTCTCTGCAGAAATTTCTAGCAAACTCTCTCCTTTCCTCTTATTTTGATATAGCCAAATCTTTTTCTCCATAAGTCCACCATTGCGAATCCCCTAGTGACTCTTTTCCTCTCTTTTCTTTTGATAAACCGACAACACGTACAACCTTTAGTCGATTTCTTGTTAAGTTCCAAAAGCTGAAAACTAAAGTAAGCCTAGCCAAATTCTTCATAGCTTTTGTGATCTCCATTAAAACCAAATCCATTAACTCCTCAAGATACCATCATTAGCCGATTTCTTTATACCAATCAAAAGCCAAAATCAAGATCCTTCTAGCCTACATAGCCGAATATTGCTAAAGGTTCAAGCAAGGATTGCCGATCTCTAAAGTAAGGGTAAGATCTTATTCAGTTTTCTTTTAAGATTTACCGAAATCTAGGACTAACCCCATTAATATCTTGTTGCCGAAACTTTGAAGAGATCTTTCGGGACTTACTAAGTGTCGACTACAAGGAAGGAGAAATTCTTTTCCCGAAGGTACACCATAGGCCGCGTGTTCCCTAGTTATTCGGTGAGTTTGGGATTTAAAATCCACAAGGTAAGTATCTATAGCATTCGCCAAGGCCATGTTGAGTAAATAGATGTGTTTCATTAATATTCAAAAGCAGAAACTAATCTATTCAAGTAATCTAGTGATTGCCGATTTCAAGAAAGAAAGATAAAAAGTTTCTGGCATTTGATTAGACATCAATCGGCAGTAAGGTAAGGATTTAAGTGTACTAATCCTACTAGGATTTGGATTTATGGCGAATGACTCTTTACTAAGTATTAAGTGATTGATTAAATGTAGAGATTTAAGATCTAAGGCATTAGATCAAGCTTTTGGATTTGGATTGGAAACCTTAAGCAAATCGGTGTGTACCCCACACTATCTTTTAATAATATTTATGGCAATATTAAATATATGCATGAATGTGAATATGGCTAAGTACCATGTTAAGGTACAAAGTACTGAGTGCGTTTCCTACTCCTACTAGGATTATGTTAAATATTTGTTACGACACATATGACATTATAAGAATGTGAAATAAGAATTTGGCATGTTAATGCATGATATGTATGATATGGGGCATATGGGTTATATGAAAAGGGGAAGTGAATGTGGTGACCTAAGACCACGATAACTGAATGTGGTGACCTAAGACCACGATATCTGAATGTGGTGACCTAAGACCACGATATCTGAATGTGGTGACCTAAGACCACGAATTTTATAAGGGCGATGAGCACGTCATTGCAATGATTGCCTTCAATGGTGTGTAGCGGATGGAGGGTTGACTTAGTAGTCCCCACGGTGTGCAGGATGGTACGGGTGATGTGTAGCGGATGGCATATAGGTTTGGGTTCGGGTTGCATCATTATTTCCTATCTGTTATATGAATATGCATGTAATATGTGAACATATGCCTAAATTGTTAAATTTTAGTGTTGGTTACACATTGAGTCTGCTTGACTCACCCTTATGGGATTACTTTTCGGTGACGATCGGTGATGGGCCGAGTCGGCGGGAGCTTAGTGGAGGCCATGTGAAGTTCGATTTTTCTTCGTTTGGACTCTTATTATTTTGAGTACTTTGAATTTATTTTTGGGAATTATTTGATGTAATAAGGCCATAGTTGAATTATTTTATTTTACTTTTACTTATCCTGCTACAAAATATTATTTTAAAAAAGACTAAGTGAATTTATCATGAACTAAACCCTAAATGTTTTGTCACCTAAAGTAAAGGATTTTAATAATGAAATAAACTTGTTTTCAACTCAAGCCCAACCCAAAATAAATCTTTCTTTCAAAACACACAAGTTTTGCCTAAGTAACAAAAGAATTTGAAACGGTTTACACTGGGAAACATACCAGATCTGGTCAAGGCTCGTGGGCCGGGTTTGGGGTGTTTCATTACGTACGAGGAGGAATTATCATCCTCGTATGCCCAAAATTGGTACCAAATTGATTAAATGATGTCCCGACGTCGAGAATTTGAAAAGTTTTGAAAATGCAATTTCTTTGAAAAAAGAGTGGAATATTCCAAACGTAAGATTCATCCGCTCTAAAGGAACTAAATACTACACCCAGTACGTTAGGATGCAATATCTTGGACCCTCAAAGTCGAAATCATCTTATAATTTCAAATTCATGCGATTGAAAAGGATATTAAGTCTTTTGGTCAAACGAAGAAACCGCGACCCAATACGTTAGGGTACAATTTTTGGATTTCTAAAACACCAAATCACTTTATTTTGAAAATCTTTTGAGTAATCAAAATGTATTTTATTTGAGAAAAGAACAATTAAATAGACTTATAAAACCTAGAATTTGCATTATTAGTAACAATAAGATTAAGTATGGAACCATAGCAACAATAACATGTAAATTTATATAAAAATATTAAGAAATCAAATTAATACACATATGATATAAAATTTAATAATTTATGATGAAAATCTTGAAATAAAAATATGAATAAGGTTGAAACTTTAGAAAGATACAAATTATTTAACTAGATTTATATAAAAAAACATATACATATGTTTAAAATAAAATATATACATAAAACAATAATAAATCCATTTCAAGAATAGTTTTAATGCAAACACATATATATTTATATAAATAAGTTATGCTTAAAATAACCAAACGATAATTTAAAAAGAAATATTCTTAAGATATTATACATATGTACAAATCAATTTAAATGATAATATATAAATATATACATATGACAATATATACATGAAATGAAAATAATTTTGATAAAATTTTATACGTAAACATTTATATATGTAACATAATGGTAAAAATATTTATATTCGATACTATATCAATTTTGAATCATACAAATATTTAAAAAATAAGAAATAAAAAGGTAAAAATGTATATAATAAAAATATATAAGTAATTTAAAACATATCAAAATTAATAAAATAATTCAAAACAATTTGTTAAAAACCAAAAGAAATCAATAAATTTAAAGCAATAAAAGAATGAAAAAAAACACTCAATTGAATTGAATATAAAATTAAAAGGTTAATTTACAAATAAACAAAGCAATTAAACAAAAATAAGGATTAAATTAAAATATATGCAAATAATCGGGATTAGAAATACAAATATTCCAAACTATCAAAACGCAAATAGATAGCAGTATCAAATTGAAATATCGCACAAATTCTAGAAATAAATTGAAAAGAAAAAGAAATTGAATAATGGATCTAATCGAAAGACGGTACAATAAAGAAGGACCAATTATACAAATATTCCATTCTCACAAAAGGCACGCGGATCTTGTGGTTTCGAATCGGATCGGGTAAGGGCAATTTCGCACGGCGCCGTTTTGAGACTATTAGATTGAGTCTGAACGGTGACGTTTCATTAATAAAGTATAACCCTAAAAACGAACCGAAACCAAGATTATCAGCCCCAAATCCTTTTCCTAAAATAAAACCCTAGCCTTTTATTTGTTTGCTCTCAGCCGCATCTAGGAAAACCCCTCCATTCTACCACCAAAACGCCATTGTATTTGGATAAAAGTGATACACGAAGATCCGATCTGATTTTATATGCGTCGATTCACCTTGCTCTCAAACCAGATCCTTATCTAACTCTGATTGCGACGGAGAAGAGAAGATAAAAAATGGTAAACACTCTTTTCCTCTTTTATTTCCACATGCATATTCAAAAATAAAAGAAAATAAAAAAAAAACCTCTAGATTTAAAGATGAAATCACCTCTTTTTGATTCTTGTTTTTTGATTTCGTATTCTTTGTATTTGTTTTTCTATCCTTCGTATCAAAAAAATTGGGGATCCCCTTTTTGTTTACATAATCGGCCTTATATAGCCAAAACCAAAATGAAATACAAAATATATTTTTTCATTTATGAAATTCCCTTCTGCTTTCTTTTGTGCTGTTTGTTTTTGTTTCCTTGGTTGTTGCAGGTACAGCTGTGGAGGAGAGGTAGCTCGAGCGTTCGGCTGGCGAGCGTGTGCTTTTTGGTTGCAGACGAGGATGTATGCGAGGCGCACGTGGGTGAACTCGGCGGCAATGGAGGACTCCAGAAACCTCTAGGGTTTTTGGAAGATGCTGACAACATTGGGCCATTTAGGTTCTACACATTTGGGCTCTGTTGGGTTTTTAATTTGGTATTTGGGCTCGAGTTTATGTTGGGTAGAGGCTAGGATCAGGTTTATTTGCATTTTGGGCCACAACTGTAATTGGACATTATTGGACTGGACGTTTATTGGACTTTTAAAATTTCGGGTTTAATTTATTTTTGTTTTTTTTATTTTGGTATTGGGCCCGGGCAAAAATGGGCTTTGACTCAGGGAATGTCAGATCTGCTATCTTTAATCTGCTCCACTGCAAACTCAGAGAAACGAGATCTGATGTATTCGATCTGCTCCTGCAACTTCAGGAATGCCAAATTTGCTATATTCAATCTGCTCCTGCAACTTCAGGAATGCCAGATTTGCTATCTTCAATCTGTTCCACTGCAAACTCAGGGAGACAAGATCTAATGTATTCGATCTGCTCCTACAACTTCAAGAATGCCAGATCTACAATCTTCAATCTGCTCCTGCAACTTTAGGAATGCCAGATTTGTTATCTTCAATTTGCTCCACTACAAACTCAGGGAGACGAGATTTGATATATTTGATCTACTCCTGCAACTTCAGGAATGCTAGATCTGCTATCTTCTATCTGCTCCTGCAACTTAAGAAATGCCAGATTTGCTATCTTCAATCTGCTCTACTGCAAACTCAGAGAGACAAGATCTAATGTATTCGATCTGCTCCTACAACTTCAGGAATGCCAGATCTTCTATCTTCAATCTACTCTTGCAACTTCAGGAATGCCAGATTTGCTATCTTCAATCTGCTCTACTGCAAACTCAGGGAGACAAGATCTAATGTATTCGATCTGCTCCTGCAACTTCAGGAATGCCAGATTTGCTATCTTTAATTTGCTCCACTGTAAACTCAGGGAGACAAGATCTAATGTATCTCCTACAACTTCAGGAATGCCAGATCTACTATCTTCAATCTGTTCCACTGCAAACTCAGGGATGCCAGACTGGTATTTTCGATCCGCTTCGCTCAAGAAGGCAAGATCTGTGACTTCACCGATGTTGCAACACCACCCTCTGGGGGACCTGTCCTGTAAAATCAATTTTATGTGTTTATGCTTATGGTTAGGATGCAATGATCAGAATGAATCTAATGCTCCTAATTAAATGTATTATGGATGACATTTGCATGAATGTAGAATGTCATGAGAATGATTTCTTACAATGATTAGGATGCAATGATCGGAATGAATCAAATGCTCCTAACTAGATAACATTTGCATGAATGCAGAATGTCATGAGAATGATCTTTTTTAAAAGTATAATGATTAGGATGCAATGATTGAAATGAATCACATGCTCATAACTAAATGTGTTTTGTATAAATGCAGAATTTATGAGAATGATCCCTTTTTAAATGCTTAGGGTTATCATCGCTTATTATTTATCAAGGCTTTATCACTGACGTGTTATGCTTCCCTCTTGTTTGGCTGATATTTTCAACAGAAAACTCGAGAAAACAATTATATCTTGCTTAATAGATTTGCCCCACTGTAACTTCAGGGTTCATCTTATTATGACTCTGGAGTATAAGATCTGAATCTTTTCCAATCCATCCCATTGCGAGTCCAAAATGTAGGATTTATTTTTTCTTCAACCCATCCCATTGTTATTCAAAGGTACATTACCTATATCATTTTCCATACCATCACAACTCAGGGGTAGAGGACTGTAACTTGTTCAATCAACTAATCACTCCCCAAGTGACTTAACCAAATGTGCATGCATGATATTTGCATGTATGCAGAATATCATTTTTTCGATAATGATTCCCTTTTTACACTTGGGTTATCACTGCCCATTGTATCAATGACGCAATGTCTTGTCATTTTGTTCAATCACTATTTTTTAAAAAAAAAACCCAGAGAGATAGTCTCCGTTTAGACTCGTCCTCCAATATTTCCACCCCTTAAACTTGGTGGGTTTTAAACAATAGTCATGTTTCAAGTTCTTTTATTATTCAGAAGTTTCCAGAGTAATATGCGAAACTCCTTTTATGAAAGTATTATTAGTCCACTAATCGTTATATCAATACAAAATGCTTGAAAAGATCATAACAATGAACACGAAAGAAATTAATTAGGAGCGTAGCTTAAAAAAATAAGTTAAGTAAAGCTAGCAAATGCAATCAAAGGAAATTTATTGGTAGTGTATTTTGAAATGAATAAAATAATTAAAGATAACAAATTCAGAATGGGTAAGATGGAAACTAGGTGCCCCAGATATCGCAACCTGAGCTTCTCTTGATCAAACTTCTTGAGGACCATTTTAAGCCTAGGATGTTTTTAGGAGATCTCGAGTACTTTGCCAATGCCCTAAGACGTCACATACTTCCTCATTGTTAATTCAAGTGTAGCAAAACTACTGTATGCCCCACTTTCGATCAAAATTTGAGTCGCCTTTTTCGGGTTTTCAACTCAAATCTCCTTTGGTCTCAAAGCGCCCTTTGCGGGTTTTCGCCTTGGCCTCTAATTTTTCTTTCTTCTTTTTTGATTGAAAAAAGAAAAAAAATTATTTCTTTTTTTTGATTTTTTAATTTCTTTTTTTAAAAGGTCTTAAGGCGCCCTTTGCGAGTTTTCACATTGGCCTCTCCTTTTAGATGAAATCTGAATTCACCGGCTTGAGCATGTCCTTGCCATCCATCTTGGTCAAAGTTAATGATCTTCCAGAACAAGCCTTCTTCACTACATAAGGTTTTTCTAAATTTGGCATTTACTTTCCTCTGAAGTCCTTTTGTATGCTAAGGATCCTTCTTAATGCCAGGTCCCCATCATGAAATTCTCTTGGGCGAACCTCTTTGTCATAAGCCCGTATAATCCGTTTTGAATACTTTCAATTAAGCTTACTGGAAACATTTTGTTTCATCCAATTCTTAATTCAATCAAAGCTTGGAAAAAAGGAATCTTAACTTCCAACAATTGCCTCCCTTTCATAAACCAATGAGAAAGATGTTGCCCCAATGAAGGTCTTGGCCAACGTTCAAGAAACATAGAGGGTACATGGTAACTTCTCTATGCCAACCATTACAAGTCTCAGTCATTTTTCAAAAATTTTGAATGATTTTTTTGGCTGCCTTTGTTGTACTAATATGGTGTCTGATCTTTGAACAGACTATAAATTTTTGACATTGTGTAATCATGTTAAACATGTTTCTTTCTAGTATTCTTTATTGCCACTCATTTTTTTTTGTTAATTTGAATTTGAATTTGAATTTGAATTTGGATTTGGATTTATCTTTGAATTTGGATTTGGATTTGGCTTTGAATTTGAATTTGGATTTGAATTTGGATTTGAATTTGATGACTGCTGACTTTGTAACTTTGGCATATAAAGCAACCTTCACCCTCTTAGTGAAGTAATTGATAACCACGAAGATGAATTGGTATCGACTAGATGCTTTTGATGAGATCTGCCCCATAACTTCTATGCCCCACCTATAGAAAGAATGGAAAAGGCACGTAAGTCTTGTCTTCCCCAATTTGGCATTTACGGCGTAACTGATGCAATTTCCTTTTCTTGGTAAACCAGTAGCCCGATCCTCTTGATTAGCCTGACCATCGTAGAACAACATACCCATATTTCAAGCCTAGTGTTCCTCGATATGGTTGTGCGAAAACATCATGGAATTCTTGAAAATAGCTCAAATGATGTCTTGTCTTATTTTTGTGGTGAGTTAGGCATTTTCCTAAACTCGCAACGTTCACTGACCCTTTGCAAAGCAGAGTCTATTTTCACTTGTTCTACCATCCTTAACAAATCAAAAGATAGGCTACAATCTCTGTCATCTTAAAAGTTCTTAGATCCCCTAGACCCATATCTCATTCAAAAAGGGAGTCGATAATAATGTCGCTCATGTCATTGATATCCGGGTACCTAAGTACAAAAGCAATCCACGAATAAATGATTCTAAGGATAATTATTTTTATGGTATGGTAATGAATAAAGAATGAAAGAATATTCTAAAGCACAAAAAAGAATGTAAGTATGAAATGTAAAAAATGAAAAAATATTTAAAAAGATGCATTTTATTGAAATAAAAATTCTGGACACAAGCCCATATCACAAAAGGATTCTTATTTCTTCTGGGCTTAAAGCAACAAGCATGTTTTGAATATTACTCTAGATTAACTTTAAAAATACAGGGTCCCTTCCACAGTCCCATTGTTTAAAACATCACAAGTACGTAAAGGCGAAAACTTGGAAAAGTCTATTCCTTAGTTCTCTCTTCGAATATGTCGTTAACGTCTAGGTTTCCCAACGTTCCCATCGGGTCTCTGATCTTTTCAATTTACTATCCACCAAGCCTTGCACTAAGGCCCTGAACTCGATGCATCCTTGGATCTTATGCCCTTATCATCATGGGACTCACGATGTTTACCCCTTTAATAGAAAGGTTGGGTAACGAATTTTCTACACCAGAAAGATCATCAAATTTTACGATACCCAATTTGATAAGTCTTTCGATAATCTTTCTAAAAGAGGCACAGTCCTCAATCGAATGCCTTGTGATTCCACCATGGTATTCGCATTCGACATTTATGATGTACCATTTAGGGTATGAGGGCCATATTGGTTCTATATGAAAATGGGATACAACATGTGCGTCAAACAAAATTCGATACAACTCTCTATACGAGATTGGAATGGGCATGAACTGGAATTTTTCTGAGTTTGATTTTGGATTAGCCTCTTGTCTTGGGGAAACATGATAGCTGATAGCTGCTATCTTTGGCTGGGTTACCGTAATCGGCTTCGAATTACCTTGTTATACTTACTCGTATTATTCACTTCCTTTTCCTTCTTCCTCATGGCCTTTGAAATCCCTACTCCCTTTTTCTTTGTCTTTGTTGAGCCAAGAACAACAGAATCAACTTGATCATCCTCTGGGTTAAAACCTGAACCCATCGGGAAGTTCAACAGGGCCGAAGTATCAGTCTGACATTGGGGTCCAATAATGATGGGTACCCCATACGAATGCGTGTCTGGTTGAGTCGGGATACTTATTGGGGGATAAACGATGTCTTCATCATCATCCACACTGCTGACCACTGGGCCACTCCTTTTTTCAAGCCCTCTAACTAGTAATTTGGTTAACTGGCGCATCATATTCATTTGATTCGCATATCCCGTTGAATTTTGGCCAACTGCTCTTGCATTAATATTTGCCTTTGCTTTAATCTCTCTAATCTTTGTTCCATGTCTTCTAGGTTAACTGAAATAATTTTTAATTAATCAGAGCCTTTCTATAAATTTTAATGCATATAATGCGATGCAATTCAAATGCATGAAATGTAATGCAAATGCATGGAATGAATGCAAAAAAGAGAGGCGTTGATTCTGAATTCAATTCCATTAGAAGAACTTTTCTAGAAAATAAATTTCTTTACATAAAACGGATTATGTATGCGACTTTGTCCTCATAATCCAGGTGAAGACACCAATCCTTTTCTTCGTATCCGGATGTTATGGTCGTGTCCTATGAACATTCTTAATAGATGTTTCTTCTAGATCCTTGTTGTTTGATCTAGGTTGTGACTCTTCACTCATCTATCCTCCGCGATGTTCGTTAGCTCCTTTGAGACTTGACATCTCTTGAATAGCCTTTGTCGGCTTGAATCCTCGGGTGAAGTCTTCTGCGAACTATCAACCTTCTCTCGTTGTTTACCTGGACTATATTCGGACGACTGTATTATAACCTACTTTATCAAGTAATCCATTTCCTTATGACAAACTCTTCTATTTAGCAATCGAATATTAATCAACACCTTCTTTCTATTATGATGCGATGCAATGCAATGCAATCAAAACAAAAGAAAACACGTTAGTACAAGAGCAATAAACAAAACAGAACACATGTCCGGGTGACCCCTAGGATTTGGCATAGTTCTACCTAAAGTGGGCTCCTAGGGTTTACTATATGTGGTTTGGTTCTAAGGAATGGGTACCTGAACCAGCAGGTTCCTCAATCCTCACCCATTATAGGCTTATATGGATCGAGTTCAGTTCAGGGGAATACATTTCCCTATGGGCATGCGGAGATGAAAATCTCACGAAGCACATAGGTACAAATGTATTCCGGAAGCAGTCCACTGGCCCATGCAGAGGTGAAAACCTCACGAAGGCATAGTTTCTCACTCCCACTTAAAAGGTGCAACCACAACGATTATGCAGTGCAATCCAAGAGTATTCTACGAGACTCGACATTATTGTAATCATAGCACCAACAAATGCATCAAAAGAAACATGATTTTTTAAAACAATTTTCCAAATTTTCAATCAAAAGGACAAAAATTAATCAATCTATGGCCTGACTCTCAACCAGTCCCCAGTGGAGTCGCTAAGTTGTCGAAACCATTTTTATTTAAAGTTTTAGAAAACGGGATCGACTTAAAAATGTGATGTGAAGTCGCCACCGATCTTTTTTGTTTAGGTGTAATCGGATCACCTCGTAAAATATTTCATTTTTAAATATTAATTTTGGTCCGCGAAATTAAAAAAAAAGGTTCGGGAGTCAGTTACGTATGAGGAAGAATTATCATCCTCGTACGCCCAAAATTAGTACCAAATTGATTAAATGATGTCCTAAAGTCGAGAATTTGAAAAGTTTTGAAAATGCAATTTCTTTGAAAAAAGGGTGGAATATTCCAAACGTAAGATTCATCCGCTCTAAAGGAACTAAATACTACACCCAGTACATTAGGATGCAATATCTTGGACCCTCAAAGTCGAAATCATATTATAATTTCAAATTCATGCGATTGAAAGGATATTAAGTCTTTTGGTCAAACGAAGAAATCGCGACCCAATACGTTAGGGTACAATTTCTCGAATTTCCAAAACACCAAATATCACTTTATTTTGAAAATCTTTTGAGTAATCAAAATGTATTTTATTTGAGAAAAGAACAATTAAATAGACTTATAAAACCTAGAATTTGCATTATTATTAACAATAAGATTAAGTATGGAACCATAGCAACAATAACATGTAAATTTATATAAAATATTAAGAAATCAAATTAATACACATATGATATAAAATTTAATAATTTATGATGAAAATCTTGAAATAAAAATATGAATAAGGTTGAAACTTTAGAAAGATACAAATTATTTAACTAGATTTATATAAAAACATATACATATGTTTAAAATAAAATATATACATAAAACAATAATAAATCCATTTCAAGAAACGGTTTAATGCAAACACATATATATTTATATAAATAAGTTATGCTTAAAATAACCAAACGATAATTTAAAAAGAAATATTATTAAGATATGATACATATGTACAAATCAATTTAAATGATAATATATAAATATATACATAAGACAATATATACATGAAATGAAAATAATTTTGATAAAATTTTATACGTAAACATTTATATATGTAACATAATGGTAAAAATATTTATATTCGATACTACATCAATTTTGAATCATACAAATATTTAAAAAATAAGAAATAAAAAGGTAAAAATGTATATAATAAAAATATATAAGTAATTTAAAACATATCAAAATTAATAAAATAGTTCAAAACAATTTGCTAAAAACCAAAAGAAATCAATAAATTTAACATAATAAAAGAATGGAAAAAACTCAATTGAATTGAATATAAAATTAAAAGGTTAATTTACAAATAAACAAAGCCATTAAACAAAAATAAGGATTAAATTAAAATATATGCAAATAATCAGTGATTAGAAATACAAATATTCCAAACTATCAAAACGCAGCGTATAGACAGGTATCAAATTGAAATATCGCACAAATTCCATAAATAAATTGAAAAGCAAAAGAAATTGAATAATGGATCTAATCGAAAGACGGTACAATAAAGAAGGACCAATTATACAAATATTCCATTCTCACAAAAGACACGCAAATCTCTTGGTTTCGAATCGGATCGGGTCGGGGCAATTTCGCACGGCTCCATTTTAAGACTATTGGATTGAATCTGAACGGTGACATTTCATTAATAAATTATAACCCTAAAAAAGAACCGAAACCAAGATTATCAGCCCCAAATCCTTTTCCTAAAATAAAACCCTAGCCTTTTATGTGTTTACTCTCGGCCGCATCTAGGAAAACCCCTCCATTCTACCACTAAAACGCCATTGTATTCGACGAAAAGTGATACACGAAGATCCGATCTGCTTTTATATGCGTTGATTCACCTTGCTCTCAAACCAGATCCTTATCTAACTCCGATTGCGACGGAGAAGACGAAGATTGAAAATGGTAAACACTCTTTTCCTCTTTTATTTCCGTATGCATATTCAAAAATAAAAGAAAATAATAAAAACTCTAGATTTAAAGATGAAATCACCTCTTTTTGATTCTTGTTTTTCGATTTTGTATTCTTTGTATTTGTTTTTCTATCCTTCGTATCAAAAAAATTGGGGATCCCCTTTTTGTTTACATAATCGGCCTTATATAGCCAAAACCAAAATGAAATAAAAAATATAATTTTTTCATTTTTGTTATTCCCTTCTGCTTTTTTTTTTGCTATTTGTTTTTGTTTCCTTGGTTGTTGCATGTACAACTTTGGAGGAGAGGTAGCCCGAGCGTTCGGATGGAGTGCGTGTGCTTTTTGATTGCTGACGAGGATGCATGCAGGGCGTACGTGGGCGAAGTCGTCGGCGATGGAGGACTCGAGAAACCTCTAGGGTTTCTGGAAGATGCTGACAACATTGGGCCATTTAGGTCCTACACATTTGGGCTCTGTTGGGTTTTTAATTTGGTATTTGGGCTCGGGTTTATGTTGGGTAGAGGCTAGGATCAGGTTTATTTACATTTTGGGCCTGGCTGTAATTGGACATTATTGGACTGGACATTTATTGGACTTTTAAAATTTTGGGTTTAATTTATTTTTGGTTTTTTTTTTTTGGTATTAGTCCCTGGCAAAAATGGGCATTAACATCTTAAGTGTGGGTCAAAAGAACATCAAATAAATGATTGTCCCCGACAGAATAAACCCACTCAATAGCATAATCAGGGCCAAAATTGGACCCAAAGACAAGAAATGGTGGACCCAATGAAGCAGCGAAAACTTAGGCCAAAAAGTGTCGACATAGGGTGCAAATCGTATGTAGGAGGCAACCAACCTTAGTTTATGTGGAAAGAGGATAGAAGGATAAGGATGTAGTCGATGTCATCAAAGGTACATTCCTTATTCATTCTATGCCTTTCTTTCCTTTAATCGATGTGGGATCTACTCATTCATATGTAGCATTGAATATGGTTGAAAAATTGAAAGAAAAAGTAGAAAAAACTAGAAATGTTATGACAATAATAAGACCATTAGAACAAACAATTAGGATATACGGAATTTAAAAAATATCTCTGTTGGATTTATAAGGGGAAATTTTTCATGCCGACCTTATGGAATTGTAATTCGAAGAATTCAATCCAATTCTGAGGATGGACTGGTTAATGGAGCACCAAGTAAAATTTAGATTGTGCCTTAAAAACCAATGATAGAAAAGAAGTTCTCATGGTAGGAAACATAAGAAATTACTTATCAAAGGTGATCTCAGCCATGGTCATAGAAAATTTGGTTCGCAAGGGTTTTGAATCATTCTAAGCTTATGTTAAAGATGTTAAAATTGTCGAACCCAAAGTAAACGACAATTGAATAATTAGTGAATTTCCCGAAGAACTGTCAAAGTTACCTTTGATCTCGAGGTAGAGTTCGAAATTGAGATAATGCCAGGAACTGCACCAGTGTCAATAGATCCTTACAGTATGGCACCAAATGAATTAAAAGAATTAAAAATTTAACTTCAAGAGTTGCTATATCGTGGATTCATTAGACCCAGTATTACTCCGTAGGGTGCACCAGTATTGTTCGTGAAAAAGAAGGATGGATCTCTTTGACTTTGCATCAATTACCATCAACTAAATCAGTTAATGGTGAAAAATAAATACCCTTTACCAAGGATAGATGACTTATTTGATCAATTCCAAGGTGCCACTGTGTTTTCCATAATAAATCTAAGGTCAGGGTATTACCAACTGAAGGTTAAAGAGGTGGATGTACCCAAAACAACTTTTAGAACTCGTTATGATCACTATAAGTTTTTGGTCATGTCATTCTGATTAACAAATACACCAACATTCATAAATCTCATGAATCGCGTGTTTCAACCTTTCCTTGACTAATTTATCATTGTCTTTATTGATGACATTTTCCTATACTCAAAATTTGAAACCGAGCACGACGAACGCTTAAGGATCATTTTACAAATTCTATGGGAAAGAAAATTTTCAAAAATTTAACAAGTGCAAATTTGGCTTTAGAAAGTCATGTTCCTCGTCATATTATATTTGTTGATGGAATCCAAGTAAATCAAAAAGATAGAAACAATCCTATAGTGGGAGCAACCAAAGAATGTCTTAGAAATTCAGAGTTTTCTAGGCTTAGTAGGATAGTACCAAAGGCTGGTCGAAGGTTTTTCCTTAGTAGTCGCCCTCTTAACTAAGTTACTGAGGAAAGACATGCCTTTTAAGTGGACCAAGGAACAACAAAATAGTTTTGAGAACTTAAAATCGATTCACTACAGGAAAATAGGGCTTTAGCGTCGTTTTTAGTGGCGTTTGGATAAAAGCATACAAACATTATATATTAGCGGTAAAGGAAAACGCCGCAAATAACTGGGCAATAGCGGCATTTTTAGAACAAACGCCGGTAAAAACTAAGAAATAGTGGCGCTTTTATAAAAAACGCCGCAAAAAACTGAGCAATAACGGCGTTTTCTCCTAAACGCCGCTAAAGGTTAGAGATATAGCGGCATTTTTTAGAAAACGCCAGTAAAAGTAAGCAATAGCGGCGTTTGTATCAAAAACGCTTCAAAATATCAAATTATTTAAATACTCAAATGGCGTCGTTTTGTTTCCAGGCCAAGCAATAGCGGCGTTTTCTACAAAACGCTGCAAAAGGTTAGAGATATAGCGGCGTTTTTCTAGAAACGCCACTAAATGTAAGCAATAGTGGCGTTTGTATCAAAAACGCTGCAAAATTTCTAATTATTTAAATACTCAAGCAGTAGCGTTTTGTTTCCGAGCCAAGCAATAGCGGTGTTTTTATGAAAACGCCACAAAAGGAAATTGTTTCACAGCTTTAACGATGCCGTTTTGGTCTTTGTATAATATTTCAATATAGAAATTATTTTATTTTGGGGTTAGTGTTTAGGGTTTATGATTTAATGTTCATGGTTTAGTGTTTATAGTGTTTCGGCTGTAGTGTGTATGGTGTAGGTTTAGGGTTTACTATTTAAGGTTTAAAGTTTATAATTTTAGGATTTAGGATTTCTGTTTAATAGTTTAAGGGATTAGTGTTTCGGTTTTAGTGTTTAGGATTTTAAGGTTTAGGGTTTTGTATTAAAGATTTACAATTTATAGTTTGGCCACACGAATTCCCAAAATTATGGTCTATGATTATGGTTTAGGGTTTACGGTTTAGAGTTTAGGGTTTTGGTTTTAAGGTTTTGGATTTATGGTTTAAGGTTTATATATTGGTGTGGATTTTGGGGTTTGTTTGTAGCTAGGTGTTCGTGGTCTATGGGTTTAGGGTTTACGGGCTTATAGTTTAGGGTTTTGAGTTTAGGGTTTAGGGTTTAGGATTTATGGTTTAGGGTTTAAGAGTTAGCTTTAGGATTTAAGATTCAGGGTTTAAGGGTCTAAGGGTTTAGAGTTATATGATAAATATAAATTATTATTTTAAAAATATATATATCAAAATGGGTTAAATCCCAAAGGCATACATTAATGGTTAACCATTGTATATATATACATTAACCCAATTATTGATATAATATTTTATCATCATTTCTTATTTATTTATTGCATACATAAATATTTATATTTATTCATTATAAAAATATATTGATGTATTTATTTTTAAAATGTGTATTTTTTAAAAATTCTTTATTCTCCCTTATTTATTAATTAATATTTCCATTTTATAACTTTTGTTTTAATTTTGGATCAATTTGACTTGAATCTTGGATGACACTAATTCGAGAACTCATGTGTTAGTATATTTGTATTTTATTGTTGGTGTATATACAATTTTAAAGAAATTATAAACAATTTTAAATTTTATTGAATTTTTAAATATTAATTGGCATGGAAGGCATTAGCGGCGTTTTTAAAAAGACGCCGCAAAAGTCATGATATTTAATATAAAACGTCAATGCGTTTTTAGTGGCGATGTTAGAATCGGTGAGTGGCACTTAATCAAAACGCAATAATAGGTTATGTATTACCGCGTTTTAGTAAAAATGCCGCAAATATGTATTACGCGTTAAGGAAACAGCACTGTTTTCCGTTCTAATTAGTGGCGCCTTTAATAAAATGCCACAAATATGTTCATTTTATTGATGTTATTAGTGGCGTTTTAACCCAAAACGCCACAAATTAGAGAAAAATGATTGCGTTTTTGACAATTTATTTAGTGGCGTTTATTTAAAAGTGCCGCAATAAGGATAAATTTTATGCAGAAATGACGCCGTTCTTTTTACATCCATTTTAATTACTCAAAGACTTTGTTAAGCCATTTTGTCTCTTCCCCGATTTCTTCTATCTCCCCAAATCCCTAATTTCTTCATCCCCTTTAGCATTCCTCCAGAATCCCTAAATTGTTCTTCTATTCTGTTGCGAAATACTTCCACATCTTGATAACTTCCCCATCCACTACACCAAAACATACCTTTAGCGGCGTTTTTAGTGGCGTTTAAAGAAAACGCCGCAAATATTATAGATTAGCGGCGTTTTAAGGAAAACGCCGCAAAAAAGATCAATAGCGCGTTTATTAGTAAAACGCCGCTAAAGGATATATTGCGGCGTTTATTTGTAAAACGCTAAATGTTCGAACATTAGCGGCGGTTTTGGTAAACGCCGTTAAAAATCGATCATTAGCGCTTGTAAGAAAACGCCGCTAAAAGTCTGAACATTAGCGGCGCTTTTGGAAAAACGCCGCTAAAAGTCTGAACATTAGCGGCGCTTTTGTAAAAACGCCGCTAAAATTCGAATTAGCGGCGCTTTTGAAAAACGCCGCTAAAAAAATCTGAACATTAGCGGCGCTTTTGTAAAACGCCGCTAAAATCTGAACATTAGCGCTTTTGGGAAAACGCCACAAAGTCTCAACATTAGCGGCGCTTTTGGGAAAACGCCGCTAAAAGTTAAATTTTTAACTTTAGTGGCGTTTTTATAAAACGCAAAAAGAATATTTTATTTTAGGGTTAATGATTTAGGACTTAATTAAGGTTTAATATTGTCTATAGTTTATAGTTTTAGGGTTTATGATATAATGTTCATTATTTTGGGTTAATGGATTATGTTTTATAGTTTAGGGTTTATGCATAGGTATTTAAATTAAGTTTAGGGTTTAGAGTTTTTAGTTTAAGGTTTAGTGTTTTCTCGTTTAGGGTTTATGTTTTATTATTTATTTAAAGGTTTATAGATCATGGGTTTTTGGATAATGTACTTTATGGATTACTGTTTAAGTGTTGGGGTTTAAGGGAATAGGTTAAGGGTTATGGGAATATGGTTTGGGGCCGGTTAACCTTTAGGGGTTATTGTTTTATGGTTTAAGGGTTTAAAGTTTAGGGTTTTAGGGTTTAGGGATAGTATGCATATTGGTTTATAGTTTATAGTTTATAGTTTAGGGTTTAAGGGTGCATGTATGATTTAGGGTTTAGGGTTTAAGGGTTAATTAGGGTTTATGGGTTAATTAGGTTTATAGTTTATAGTTTAGGGTTAGTTTAGGGTTTATACACATCAAAACGTGTTAAATCCTAAAAGTATACATGAACTTTAATTTGATCCAAATCTTGTAAAATATAAACATAATTATAGATATTATTAACATCATTTTTATTATTGCATGCATAAAATTTATATTTACTCGTATAAAAACTAAATTGATGTATTTTATAATTTAAAATAATGTGTATGATTAAATCAAAATAAAAATTTCAATGTAATTATAGATATTATTTTATAATTTATGGAACTTAAGAAATAATTAAAACATTAGTGGCGTTTTTTACAAAAAACGCCGCAAAAACGCACCACTTTAGCCAAAACGGTGTTGTTTCCGATGTGCTTGTGGCATTAGCGGCGTTTTTTATGAAAACGCCACTAAAGATCGGTAATTAGCGGCGTTTTTGTAAAGCGCCGCAAAGTGTAAAGTTATACGATGTCGTTTTTGTTTTATCCATTCCCGAGCCCCTTATTGACGACGTCGTTTGACAAAATTGAAAAAATTTTAGTGGCGCTAGTGAATAAACGCCGCTAAAACTCGTATATTAGTGGCGCTTAGGTTGCAAACGCATAAAATGTATTTATTATTGAGCAAACGCACGTTTTTCCTTAGTATCGCTTTATCCCCAATCCAACCCCGAAAAACCCTAAGTCCTTGTTGTTTTTTGCCTCTAATTGAAAACCCTAAATCCCTCTTTGATTTTAAAAACTTGGTCAACATCCGCTTCCACCGTCTCATCTCCTTTGCCGCATCTCCGTTGACCTTCCCGTGTCCCATCTCCTTCGACAACTGCTACATCACCGGGTAAGTCTTAATCATTTGTATTTTGATTGATGTCTTCTTTGCGTTTGTTTTGTTTAATTGACTTTGTGTAAATTTGCGATAATCGTATTGAAGAACTTCCTGATCTGCTTGCAATCTTGTTCACTTAAAGTCACTTTGCTTAAACAATAACAAAGTCACCAGTATTTAATACATCGTCAGCATCATTTCTAACTTCTTTCTGCGCACAACACTCGTAGTTTTTTTCAATTTCTTTTGCCCTTTATGTAAGTCGTCTTTGGTTACCTAAGTTACTCGGCCTTGTGTGTGAATGTCAAATATGAGTATGTACCCGACTTAAGTATGATCAGATTTTTCTAGATTTCTCCATGTATTTGGAGGATCCTTGGAAGTTGTACCCCTGTATCCTTGTATTAGACACAAGTTTTGGACATGGGTTTGTTTTTATTAGGTTACGACTTCTTTTTGCTTCATGTTTGTCATGATGCGTTTTTTTGTCTTTGTGTATTTTGCTTTGATTTACTTGGGTTTATCTGGAACTTGAATAAAATGATTCCTTTTTGAATTATATAGTTGAGACTTACGTTGTGAATATCTGATTTTCGAAGAACTTGAATAAAACCACTAAGTAACCTTAAAACTTATAAAACATGACTTGCACACATAGGTAAGCTGATTTATCAATCTATTTACATCAAAACAATACCAACTAAGTTCATTTTCAACTAAGAAACAAAACCAATAGTTGAAGTAACAAAATGAAACAAAGACTTGAACATTAGTCGCAACTTTCTCTCGCTTCTTGGCTACATGCAGCCAACATCAACACTTGTCCTATTAACCACCTTTAATCATTAGTTGCATAAGTTAAATGTTATAGAGTGGCTCATGGATTAAACATGTGTAGTTCATAATCTATTTACTCATGACATTTACCGAAAATTTAACAATTTCGATTCATTTATTCCATGATCTCAAAATTTTTCCTCTCATAGTTTTTACTATCGCGGAAGATTCGGATTAGTCTTGCCAATAAATTCAACCGGACTCTTCATTTTGTATATCATCTTGGAAAAATATGTATGCAACATTGAACATTAAGTTTGTATCACATAATTCTAGAATTGATGAATTAAATAGTACTGTATTGATTACAATGTCAAAATTGAAAATAACTATGTTAGATCCAAGGTTTTGATTGCATAGAACATTAGTGAATTAGAGTCTTTTCTTTTCAATATTGGTCAGAGTTCCAATAATATTGGTCTCATGATTCAATGATTTGTTGGTTTATGGTAAGCTTGATGTTGTATATTGAAGAGATAAGTAAGATGTGTACACAAACCAGAATCATTTGAAAAATTTTAGTTGCTTTTCTCATACTAAAGTACAAAATTTCACTAAATGGCAAAAATCCCATATTTGATTAAGAAGGATTTACAGTTCTTTTAAGATAAGGTTTGCTTTTTTCTGTGTACTTATTTTCCTTAAAGTTTACTCAATATGCTTGACTGGTTTAGAATTTTATCTGCAACAGTAAATGATTATATTGTTTACTAAATCATCCTTCCTATTTTATTTTTCTAGTATATTTGGGGTTTTTTGATTACGTATTTGATCTCACGAAGTTGGCAGCACCATTTCTGACATTTCTGTGTTCTCTAAACGTTTCTTAGAGGTACGATATGTCTTTGTTTAAGCGTTTTGATTGGTTTAAATTTTCGTTTTACAAAGAGTTGCTAAAGTTAATCAATTCATAACATGTGCCAATGTTCGTTGAAATTAAAATGGTTTGGATTCGAATATCTAATTCCTTTAAGGTTGTTTATGAAATTCAATACTAATCCTACTTGAATATGTCAAACATATGCTTTTATTTAACTTAATAATTTAAGAACCGATTCGATCTTAAATTATAAAGTGAAATAATTTTTAAAAACATCAAATTAAGAGGTATTTTACCGAAAGTTTTTGTTGGAAGTGAAATAATTTTATTATATTAAATTATAAAGTGAAATAATTTTTAAAAACATCAAGTTAATACAAATAATTTGAATACTATAATTATATATGTATAAAATTATATAAAAATAATAATTATTAAAATATATAAAATTAAGCTTTAATAATAATATAGTAATATATTATATAACTATTATCAAACATTGCAACCGATTACCTAAATCCGACCTAAACTCTAAACCCTAAAATCATAATCCTTAAACCCTAAACCCTCAAACCTTAAACCCATAAACTCTAAACCTTTAAACCCTTAAACCCTAAATCCATAACCCTTAAACCTTAAACCCCAAACCTTAAACCCCAAACCCTAAACCCTTAACCTCTAAACCCAAAACCCTAAACCTCTAACCCAACCTCTAAACCCCCCTTAACCCATAACCCTAAACCCCAAACCTTAAACCCTAACCCTTAACTTTAAACCCATAAACTCTAAACCCCAAACCCCAACCCCTTAACCATTAAACCCCTTAAACCCTAAACCTTAAACACTTAACCCTCCTAAAACCCCCAAACCTCTACCCCTAAACCTCTAACCCTAAACCAATAAACCTTAAACCCTTAACCCATAACCCTAAACCCTAAACTTTAAACCCCTAACCCTTAACTTTAAACCCATAAACTCTAAACCCCTAAACCCCAACCCTTAACCATTAACCACTAACCTTAAACCCCAAACCTTAAACACTTAACCCCAAACCTAAAACCCCAAACCTCTAACCCCAACCTCTAACCCTAAACCAATAAACCTTAAACCCTTAACCCATAACCCTAAACCCCTAAACTTTAAACCCCTAACCCTTAACTTTAAACCCATAAACCCTAAACCGCTAAACCTCTAACCCCTTAACCATTAACCACTACCTTAAACCCCTAAACCTTAAACCCTTAACCCCCAAACCCAAAACCCCCAAACCTCTAACCCCTAACCTCTAACCCTAAACCAATAAACCTTAAACCCTTATCCCATAACCATAAACCCTTAAACCTTAAACCCCAACCCTTAACTTTAAACCCATAAACCTTAAACCTCTAAACCCCTAACCCCAACCCTTAAACCCCAAACCTTAAATCTTTAAACCCTAAACCCTTAACCCCAAACCCAAAACCCCAAACCTCTAACCCCTAACCTCTAACCCTAAACCACTAAACCTTAAACCTTTAACCCATAACCATAAACCCTAAACCTTAAGCCCCTAACCTTTAACTTTAAACCCATAAACCTTAAACCCCTAAACCCCTAACCCCAACCCTTAACCACTAAAATTTTAAGTTAATATCAAACTTCATAACTTTGAAAAAGATTCAAAGTATATAGTTTGAAACTTTGACGGGTTGCCTTATATCTCATCATTAGATATAACGGATCCTCCCTAGGTGTAACAATGCCACGTCGATGGATCTTAACGAAACACCAAATTAAATATCAAACTCTACACCATTGAAACCCTAAACCCTAAACCCCAACCCCTAACCCTTAACCACTAACCTATAACATTTAACCACTAAAATTTTAAGTTAATATCAAATCATAATTTTAAGAAAAGATTCAAAGTATATAGGTTTGGAAACTCGACGGGTTGCCTTATATCTCATCTATCGATATAACGGATCCTCCCTAGGTGTAACAATGCCACGCACGATGGATCTTAACGAAACACCAAATTAAATATCGAAACTCTACACCATTGAAACCATAAACCCTAAACCCCTAACCCCAACCCTTAACCACTAACCTATAACATTTAACCACTAAAATTTTAAGTTAATATCAAAGCAGATAATTTTAAGAAAAGATTCAAAGTATATAGGTTTGGAAACTGACGGGTTGCTTTATATCTCACCATCAGATATAACGGATCCTCCCTAGGTGTAACAATGCCACGTCGATGGATCTTAAAGAATACATAACTTACCTAATTTTAATATCAAATTTCATAAAATACATAAGTTGACGATTAAATTTAATAACTTACATAATTTTCCTTAGTATCAAACTTCATAACTTACATAAAACTTAAGAAAAAGATTCAAAGTATATAGGCTGGAAACCTGACGGGTTGCCTTATATCTCACTGTCAAGATATAACGGATCCTCCCTAGGTGTAACAATGCCACGTCGATGGATCTTAAAGAATACTTAACTTACCTAATTTTAATATCAAATTTCATAAAATACATAAGTTGACGATTAAATTTAATAACTTACATAAATTTCCCTTAATATCAAACTTCATAACTTACATAAAACTTAAGAAAAAGATTCAAAGTATATAGGCTGGAAACCTGACGGGTTGCCTTATATCTCACTATCGATATAACGGATCCTCCTAGGTGTAACAATGCCACGTCGATGGATCTTAACGAAACACCAAATTAAATATCGAAACTCTACACCATTGAAACCTAAACCCTAAACCCTTAACCCTAACCCTTAACCACTAACCTATAACATTTAACCACTAAAATTTTAAGTTAATATCAAACTGTATAATTTTAAGAAAAGATTCAAATTATATAAATTTGGAAACTTGACGGGTTGCCTTATATCTCATTTATCGAGATATAACGGATCCTCCTAGGTGTAACAATGCCACGTCGATGGATCTTAACGAAACACCAAATTAAATATCGAAACTCTACACCATTGAAACCTAAACCCTAAACCCCTAACCCCAACCTCAACCACTAACCTATAACATTTAACCACTAAAATTTTAAGTTAATATCAAACGTATAATTTTAAGAAAAGATTCAAAGTATATAGGCTGGAAACCTGACGGGTTGCCTTATATCTCACTGTCAGATATAACGGATCCTCCCTTAGGTGTAACAATGCCACGTACGATGGATCTTAAAGAATACTTAACTTACCTAATTTTAATATCAAATTGCATAAATTACTTATATAAATTATTAATTAACAAGTTAGCCGTATAATTTATTGTCAACTTTAGACTTCAACAACTACGAAATGGATAGGAGTTGGATGAAATTGTCAAGGGTAAGCAACGGCTATCGAAATGGAGTAGAAACTTTTCTGAATTTCGCATTTCAAAATGCAAGCCAAGAGAATATGATTCTTTGCCCGTAAGAAGTGTTGCAATATTAACGGCATTATCGTGAAGTGGTCTACGAACATCTAGTTGTTGATGGTTTTGTCCGGGGTACAAAATATGGTTTTTCATGGCGAGTCTACATCTAGGGAGCATCTTCATCGATGAATCTGGGTATTCTCACCGCTTTCAACCGAATGTTAGTGACGATAACATGCAAAACATGTTGCGGATGCTTTTAATATGCACAAGTGATGGTTTGGGTCATTTCCACGACTTGGGTGCAACCGATGATCACAATTTTGGAGGAAATACTTTCACCGAAGGGAAAGAAGTGTCTGGGATGAACGACCAAATGAAGAAGTCATGAGGTTCTACGCGTTATTTGATGAAATGAATGAAGAAGCGTATGAAGGATCAAAATTTTCCAAACTGTCATTCTCAGATTCGTCTTTTTCACTTGAAATGTTTGGGTGGGTGGACCTAAACTCGTTCACAATGTCATTAGAGTTATTGCAAGAAATGTTCCGCTTGCAAAAATCCTCGATCTTCCAAAGACATGAAGAAATTGATAAAGGATTTGGGCCTTGGATACAATAAAATTCACAGCTGCCCAAATGATCGCATGTTGTATTAGGCGACGCATAAACCAATAGTCTTTGTCATGTATGCGCCAATCCGTTGGATTCATAGAAATACAGAGGACTGATAACGAGGACGAACATGGTACACAATCAAAGAAGCGCCAGCTTAAGATTTTGCGATATTTTCCCTAATACCGAGGCTTCAACGGCTTTTCACGTCGCCCAAGACAATAGAATCAATGACGTGGCACCGTGATGGATGAACCGATGATGGGTTGTTAAGGCATCCTGCAGATTCTTTAGCTTGGAAATGTTTTGACTCTAAATTTCCAAGCTTTGCAAGCGATCCTCGCAGTGTGAGGCTTGGGCTAGCATCCGATGGATTTAACCCTTACAAACTTATGAGCACAACGTACAGTACTTGGCCTGTGGTGCTTGTTCCCTACAATTTGCCTCCATGGGTTTGCATGAAACAATCTTCTTTTATATTGTCTATGATTATACCTGGAGAGAAAGGGCCGGGGAATGATATTGACGCCTATTTGCGACCACTTGTTGACGAGTTAAAACAACTATGGGTTGGTGTTCGGACATTCGATGCAATGAGAAAAGAGAACTTTAATTTACGTGCGGCATTAATGTGGACTATTAACGACTTTCCGCTTATGCTAATTTATCCGTTGGAGTACCAAGGACGTTATGCTTGTCCGTGTTGTCTTCGCAGACATGTTCGCAATGGTTATATAATGGGAAGAAGTTTTCTTACATGGGGCATCGCTTGTGGTTACCGAAAAATCATACATTTAGATTTCGAGTGCTCAATTTGATGGTATCAAGAGTTTAGATCGCTCCTTCGCAGGCCGGTGGATCCGAAATATTGTTAATGTTGAAAGATATGAATTTCATTTATGGGAAGATGAATCAACCGGCAAACCCGCATAGAAAAGAGGATCTAGGGATGAATCGATGATGAATCGATGAAGAGGATGATCCTAATGAGGTCGACTTGTGGAAAAAAGAAGTATTTTTTCGAGTTGCCTTATTGGGAGCATCAACTTTTACGCCATAACCTTGATGTCATGCATATAGAGAAAATGTCTCGAGAACATCATTGGGACAATTTTGAATGTCGATGGAAAATCGAAGATAATCTTCGAGTAGACTTGATTTAGTCCACATGGGAATTGGCGTGAGCTTCATCCCCAGCACTTCCGAATATGAAATATCGATTGTCACCGCTATTTTTTCAATGTCAAGACGGAGAAAGAAGTATTCATGACGGTGTTGAAGGATATAAAGGTCCGGATGCGTATGCATCAAATATATCGCGATGTGTGAGTCTTAAGGATCAAGATTATATGGCTTAAAATCGCATGACTATCACATATTGATGCAAGACTTATCGCCAGCTTGCTTTATGTGTTGTATGTCGAAAAAGGTGACGGCCTCGTAATTGAACTCAAATATAATGAAAGTCATTTGTGGTAAAGTTTTGAATGTTGAAGAACTTGAGAGATCGCAAGATCGAGCCGCATTAACTTTATGCAACTGGAGAAGATATTCCGCCTTCCTTCTTCACTATCATGGTGCACTTGTTAATTCATCTCCGTGAAGCAATTCTTGGTGGACCTGCTTTCTATCGATGGATGTATCCCATTGAAAGGTCTTACTTTATTTGCAAAATATTCCTTCATTCACCTAAATGCCTTTATTTCCAACTTTTGATAATGTTGTATATCGTGTTTAGGTTCCTTTCCAAATTGAAGTCATATTCACGCAATAAGCGTTATCCTAAGGATCAATTGCCGAGGATACTTGGCGAGGAATGTATGACTTTACGCTCGAGGTATTTGGAAGATGTTGAAACGAGAATGAATAGACCAAGTAGAAATGCTGGGCTCACAGATCATAATTTGGCTGAAACTTATTTATTTCAAAGTTTCGGAGAACCGATCGGCAGAGTCGAAATTATAGAATTAGACGATAGATCGTGGGTCCAAGCACATCGATACGTTCTTTTTCATCACGATTCAATGGCTCAATTTCGGAAGTACGTTCTACAATTTGATAAATACTCATCAATTATGATTTGTTTGTCTTCTAACAAAGTCAAACCTTTTTTTCTCGTAGTCAAGACAAACAAATATTGAGAGCTCGTTCACGATCTCGAAGATTAAATCGACGAGAAATTAATAAGTTGTTCGCAGAATCATTCCATGAATGGTTAAGCCAAATGGTATGCAATTTAAATTTTCATTGACAAGTAACAATATTTTCTAATAATATTCATAATTACTCGATTTACTTTCGACTGAATAGGTTTGGAGTCTGAATGAAGTAAATGACGACGTTAAATGGCTTTCACAAGGTCCAAATGAATAGTTAAAAGATATAGTGGCTTCCTCATCAACGGATACAGATTTCATACAAGGTATCGCGAGAGATTGAGGAGAACTCAAAATTGCGAAATTGTTGTTAATTCTTCGATTACAAGTTATGCTAGTGCTAGGGACAGTAATCCGGTCGAGGGGAATTTGGAATATTTCGGACTTATTACTGACATCATTGAGTTGGATTATTACGGTAAATGCAAAGTTGTCCTATTTCGAGGTGATTGGGCTGATGTGAATACGGCTCGCGGAATTAAAAACGATCAATATGGTTTTACAATGGTAAATTTCTCTCGATTAATTCACACCGGAGAACAACTGATGGACGAGCCGTATGTGTTTTCTTCTCAAGTTAAACAAGTTTTTTACTCGGAAGATCCAACTGATAAGGGTTGGTACGTTGTACTTTGAAACACCCTAGAGACTTCTTCGACGCGGTGGAAGTAGAGATGACATAGTCGAAAGATCGAAACTTTTCCTTTTCTAGAACAAGACTTAACGAAAATATCCCTAGTACTAGTCAACAATTTCAATGGGTTCGTCAGATGTGGGCGAAGATATTTACTGAAATATGATGTAGTAAGATTTAACGATTTATTATTTATATGTAATAATATAATTTTTATGTTGGTCATGTTATATAATTTTCATGTGTACTTTGCAGAAAAATGCCTAGAAGACGATTACGAGGTTTAAATATTGTCCGCGAAACTCCAAATCCGTAAGAACCTAATAGTAGTGAACAAAGAAATGTTGTTGGATCTTCTACTCACGGACATAGATGACGAGCCCGAGAATTTCAAAGTAATGTTAAGTTTATTTTACATGCATGTTGAATTTTATTATTGATTCATTTTTAATTTTAATATAATAATATATTATTTTTCATTTGAAGGTGGTGGGACGCGCAAAGGTCGGGGCGTACATTACTTCAAGATTTATACGACTTAGAGCCTAACGATCGTGTTAAAGTAAGGAGAAACAATGATGGCCACTGTTGGATCTCAAGCTCATTGTTAGGAGGCTATTTGGGCATTTTAGCACGAAATTCCAATATGTTGCCCATTAACTACTTAATCATGGCATCAAATGCCCGATGCCAACAAAAATCGTGCCCTCGAGAATATTAAGGTAATAAAACGTGATTGTAATTTATAATACTTTTATTTAATTTTCATTTATATTAATTTTTATACTTTTTTTCTTGAGGTAGATTTAATTTAGAGGTCTCGATGACTATGTTAAGAAGACATTGGGTAAAAAATGGAGAGACAATAAAAGCACCCTCAAAAACAATATTTCAAGAAAGAGATAAGCCTCGACTTAAAATTAAGAAATGTTCCACCGGAATGTTGAGGTACCAATGGGAAGATCAAGTTAGATTTTGGAATTCACAAAAGGAGAGGTATTACGTAAATCTAAAATCGTATAAATTATTTGGTTTATAGTATTTACTATATATATAATTCAAATTGCATTATGTAGGACCGTGAGCGAGTTGGGATAAGCAGACGTAAACAAAATTCACGCATTACCTGGCAGTTCTAGAAGTTTTGCTTGTGTAGTCGACGCCGAGGTAATATAATTTATTAATTTCACAAATATTAATTACTTTATACTATTAAATTATATTTTTTCGCTAAAATGTAGGAAACTTTGATCGGTCAAAAAGTTGGACGCGTTGACTTTTTGACATTACGCATAGAAAGAAGGATGGATCTCCGATGACATCCAAGTCTGCAGAAAATTTTGGTATATTTACTTAATAATATTTTATTTTTATAAATATTTCTACCGCTTAATTATAATAGTTTAATTCATCGCTTATAGTTTTAAATTTATAATGTTAAATTATGTTGCATTCTTTCTTATTTATATATTTCGTTTCTAACTCTTTCATTGATTTATTAGGATAAACTAAAGGAGAAAAAGGCGAGTATGAAGCTACCGCTTCGATCGATAGTTCTGTTAATCTTGAGGAGATTGATAATGTAATTATTACAGTATGTTTTGGGTCCCGAAAGGTACGATCGCTTCAACCGATAGTTCTGTTAATCTTTCTCAGATTATTAATAGAATTATCACCGATGTTTTTGGTCTTGAAAGGTATGGTCGGTTCAATTAAAGGATCCGGAGTTACCCAGGCCAATATTTTGGATCCGCCTCCCAGCAGTACATGCCTTCCGGGGGGCAATCTCGTGCTGAAGTTCAAAGGCTACAAAACCAGATAGCTCAGATGCAAGAGAGCACGGTTGAGCAGAGGGAGCAAATTGCCGATGTTCAAAGAAAATATGAAGAACTCCAAAGAATAAACTTAGAGCGGATGCGAAGCAAGCACAAGCAAGGAGGCAAGAAGAAGAATGAGAGAGGCAATTGCATGCGAGGGAGGCAGAGGCAGCATCGATGCTAGCAGAGCAAAACAGAAAATACGAAGAGCTCCAACACCAGCTTCAGCATATGATGCAGATGTTTCAGCAGTCGCAGAAACCGCCATCTTAGACATTTAGTTTTTCGTTGTAAGAAGTTTTGACATTATTACATTTAAACAATATTTTCGCTTATCATTCATTTAATTTATTAAATTTCAAGTATCATTTATAATTAATGTAATTTGTGTGATTTTTATGTTAAATTTGTTGCTTTATGCTTGAAATTATATAACGTTATTGGTTGGTTTTAGTGCGGGAGGGTATAATATTGAAAAATTTTATTTTTTAAATCAGACAAATTAGCGGCGTTTGTAAAAGCACCCAAAATCTCAAGAAATTTTTATGGCGTTTTTAGGAAAAGCACCGCTAAAGGCCTCGACTTTTCAAGCATTTTTGGGAAAGCGCTAAAGACCTCGACTTTTAGCGGCGTTTTTAGGAAAAAGCGCGCTAAAGGCCCGACTTTTAGCGCGTTTTTGGGAAAGCGCCGCTAAAGGCCTCGACTTTAAGGCGTTTTTGGGAAAGCGCCGCTAAAAGACCTTACTTTTAGCGTTTTTTGTAAGTACCGCTAAAGGCCTCGACTTTTAGCGGCGTTTTTGGGAAAGCGCCGCTAATGACCTGAACTTTAAGCGGCGCTTTTATAACAAACGCCGCTAAAGATCGAGATCTTTAGCGGCTTTTTTAGCATAAACGCTGCAAAATTTTCCGGTAGTATTAGCGGCGTTTTGTGTATGCGTTGGAAAGCAGCATAAATACTTTTTGTATGCTTATAAACGCCGCTAAATGTCCAAAAAACGCCGCTAAAAGTCTGCTTTTCTTTGTAGTGATCGGTATTTATTTATTGTTTTTTAGCATTTTTGATTGTGGTCCCCCAAATATTATTTATTTGATTCTCGGCATGGATTTCTATTCCAGTTTTCGTTGAGTTGATACACGGTGTTGCATCTGCTGTTTTTCATTCTGAAGACTCATACAAGGCGAGGGCATTCAGTTTGTTGAGGTATTATTTGCTTATTGCGATTAATTTGGAGTTGAAAAAATGTAGATTTATACTTCTTTTTTCTAAGTTAAAAGATGGAATTTGCCTTCAACCTAAGTTTTCACTTATATTTTGTGTCTGCTTATGCTTTGATATATGCTTTCTGTATTTTTTTCTTTAGATACTGTTGGTGTTGAAGAAATTGACATGGGTTAAAAAATTTTAACTCGAATAACTTTGGGATCTGTAATTTTGGACTGCTATTGAATGTTGGGGGATTTAATGGCATATGTTTTATTTGTGGTATGTTGAGTTAGTGTCCAAAACTCTCACACCATGTTTGGTTGGGTGTAATGGCTATGCCATTACACCCCTATTCTGTGGGCCCATTCAATCATGTGTTTGGTTCACCGTTTAGGTGATTCCACGAATAGCTATTACATCCTTATTACCTTATTTCACCGTTTAGCTATTCAGTAGTTGAGGGTCTGAATACCCATTCAACGCCTCACCGTTTACCCTTTTAGACCAAAATAGCCTGCCTCCTATTCTCTCCAGATTTCTTCCTCTTCAAGCCCTTCATCTTCATCTCCCCAGGATTGTAACAGTGCGTTTTCTTTTTCTTTTTTTCCGATTCCTTTTCACCTCTTTCAACTTTTCTTTTCCCATTTCAATCGATTTTACTTCAATCTTCTTACTTTTTTCTCGTTTAATTTCAAAATTGGAGTTTGGGTTAAGTTTTTGATTTAATTGAAGAGGAAACTTGAGGAAAAGTAAAGACAAAGGTTAAAGTTTTATGTTCAATCTTCTTGCCATTCTTAAAGTTTTTTCGTTCTTTGAACATGCTAATTCTTCTTGCCATTCTTATAAATGTTCATACTCGAAGTCGAACAAAAATCAGCAAAGACAAAACAGTTACTTGGATATAATTTCCCTTGTCAAACCTACCTCTATAAGCAATCCGCCATGGACACATTAGCGACTCGATTCAAGCTCATCGTTTTGCCCTTTCTATCCATTTCTTTGCTTTTCTTACCTTTTCTCCGTGCCACCGATTTCGATTCTGCGGTCGGTTTATCTTTCATTTTGCTAGATTTTTGTTGTTTACTCTCTCCCTTTTCCTGAATATCTGCTCCAAAAGGATCTGCATACCGTGTTACTCCATAGAATCTTAATCGCTTTTCGGTTTTTTAGTTCTTTTGTGTTTTCAATATGCCCGAGTTCCTAGATTGAAATCAATGCAGATAATAAAGGTAATTACGTTGTAAAAGTCGATGGAGTCGACATATCACCTAATCTCGTGATTAGCGGAAACCGCCACTTTCACGATCTCGACTTCCACCGGTAACTTTCACTTTTGCAATTTCTAAATGGTTTTTGACTTTTTTTGTGAGCTTTGGGATTTGTTTAGTTCTCTAGATTGAAGCCTGACTGCCTCCCAGTCCACAGTATCCATTTGATCACCATTTCTTTCGCCAGTGGAATATTTTAACCTTATGCTTTCCCAATCAATCTCTTCTTCCTTCGAAGCACTTTCCTCCGAAGCACTTTCCTTCTTCTCTGAAGTAGATTTTCTCTTACCAAAACCCATATTCAAGTACTCACGTTCCTTTAATTTCGGTATTTTTGACAGAACACGTTTTTGCATTTTCGCATATTGTCTTTGCACTATGGATCCACAACTACCATTGAGGTTTGCAATCGAATTTTCTGGCAAGTTGGTGTCACTGACGACCTGTAAATAACCTTTTTGTCCAGCATTCATGCTTGTTTCCTCTAACTCACCAACCAAGCCACCATTGAGGTCTGCTTCTGGAATTGTTGGCAAGTTGGCGTTACTGATCACCCGTAAACAACCTTCACAACCAGTATCGATACTTGTTTCTTGGAACTCACCAATCAAGCCATCTGTTGGTTCCTTGAATTCTTTGTTTCTTTCTGGTTCAGGTTCGATTACAAAATATTGGTTACCTTCTGCATCATATTCTGCTGTGTTACTCCCAACTGACTCTTGACTAAGACAAGGATCACTCCCGCTTGCTGCTTGTTTTGGAGGGAACTTTGCGGCTAGACACATAAAAGCATTGCTATCAAGAAAGCATTGAATTAGTTTTCTACCATTTTCAATCAATGGAAACACATAAAGCTACATAACTTGTTGTATTACCTTGAACAGTGATCTGTTACATTCTGTGTTAAGAGAACTCCGATCGCCGAATCCAAAACTGAACCTTTCCATTTCCTGAAACCTCTGTCCCCTATTTACAAGGTACATATTCATTAGAATTTTTATAGCTAATGTAGAGATAAGCTGTTTATCAGCAGAGATTTACCTTGCATTTGCTGCATACGGGCGATAAATGAGGCCACTCGTCCAGCAAAAACTTCTCTTTCCTTTTGCCACCATTTCTCCTTTTCTTCACTTGCTTCGTTCTGTATCCTCTCAACGTCTATTCCCATCAGCAAGTTCCAAACCCTCACGGTCTCTGGATCTAAAACAACTAATGGTCTTATTTTCTTAAGAGGTTGAAATGGCCCTTGGTACGGAACCAATGTGTTATCACTGATATGAAAAGACTGCAGTTTCTGAATAATGAAATTAATATACTTTTTGCTCAAGAGTCCACTTTGACCTGCATCAAAAAAACAATATGCATTTTACTGTTTTCAATCTCAAAGATAAAGAAAAACACTGTTTCTCTGTTGTTACCTCTTGGTTTGACAATGGCTCCTGGTGTGCTTGCTTTACGCTTTCTCTTGCCGGTAATCAGGATATCAGTTTCCAATACTTTGATCTCCCTCATTGCTGATAGATCCATCTTTCCAGTGACACAAAGGTTATCAGTGCCAGTAATCGGAGTATCAGTTTCCAATACTTCAATCTCCCTCATTGCTGGTATATCCATCTTATCAGTGACACAAAGGTTATCTGGCTTTGGGTAAGTTTACAAAATCCTTGCATTTATTTTACTAGAAAATCATGGAATTATATTCATTTTAGTTTCGTGAACATGGAATTGTATTCAAATTGAAATGATTGGATATAAAGATTTTATACTGACAAGGTACTACTATTCTTGGGAAGTTTGACTTTCTAATTATATCTAGAAATCGAAAACCTGTTATCTCTAATTTACTGCCTAATCTCCTATAAGTAGAAAAATAAATCGACTAAAGTTACCGTTATTCACAGGATATTGGGATTCAATCAATCCCTAATTTCCAATACTTCCCCTCAAGCTGGGGAGTTCATATTTTCCATCCCTAGCTTGCTCCAATCCTTTGAAATGTTGAACCTGTCAATCCTTTAGTTTAGACATCTGCTAATTGGCTCTATAGAAATATAGGGAATGCAAATTAATCGGCAAGCAATTAGATGACATTTTCACTAATGGACTTAGCACTAAGATCTATCATAATTTGGTTTGCATATTGGGCATATGTGATTTTATGCACCAGCTTGAAGGGGAGTTTTGACATATCAAAATCCACAACCTTATTAGAGAAAGATTGATAGGCACAATCCTAAATCAACCTTCAAATTTATTTTTGACACTAGATAGATTAAATATCAAAATATCTTCATTATAAAACTCTATCATATGCCGCTTTTCTTGAAGAAGAAGCCTCCAAGATGAGGCGGTACTATTTATTTTTCTTCACTTGCGAGTTGCACATGCTTACTCGCTTTTAGATTGTTTTCTTTTATTTACTAAAATATCTGTCTCCTTTGTATTTCTTAACTAATGAGAACATATAATTAGAGAATAAATGGGGAAAGTGTAGTTGATTTCAAGGCATGCGATAAATAAACTGTTGTCACTTTCTTTCTTCAAACAATTAAGCCTTTTTGTCTCTCCTTTGTTCTTTTAACATTTTCTTTATATAATTGAATTCAAATACTAATGAAATCTGAGTTTTTTCTTTTTTTTTAATTACAGCTTTTTTGCTTGTTATAACTTAAGGGATGGTATTTATAGCTTGGTTAGATCCTTTGTAATCAATGTGCTTTGGGTTTTTGATAATTTCCTTGGGTTTCATTGAGTTACTTTTTTATTTTGCCCAATGATGGGAACTCAGTTTTGATTGAACCATTCTGGTTTTCGATTTATCTCTAGCTTTTACACATCGCCTGCTTCATTCTCTCTTCCAATTACAATTATTACAGAATCTAGCTACCTATTATGTCTTAATGTTTGTCAAATGTTAATTTGTTTTTTCTTAAGATAATTATGTCGATTTTCGAATTAAATGTTTCTTCCCAAAGTTCTCGAGGAACCAAAAGGAAATGGGCTCCGAAGAAGATGCTGCGTTGGTTTCTTGTATGGTCGACTTGCACAATGTTGGAACCTTTAATGCTGATACGGGATTTAAAGCCGGTTATTTAAATGAGTTGGAAAAAATGTTAGAAAAAGTTTTACCCAATGCAATGTTGAAGGCTAAACCTAATATTGAGTCGAGGATTAGAATACTGAAAAGGGATTGGTCAATCGTTTATGACATGCTTAATGGAAAAACAATAGCGGTTTTGGTTGGGATGAACATAGGCAACTCGTTGTTGCTTGAAGATGCGGTGTGGAACTCATATATAAATGTAAGAATTATTTCAAGTCTTTATTATCTTATTTTCACCAAACTTATAACTAATATGAATTCCTCTTTTTTATAGAGCCATAAAGAAGCAAGTCAATTCAAACATCGTAGTTTCCTTATTACGACCAACTTATCGCCATCTACGCAAAAGATCGAGCCACTGGGAAAGATGCTCAAACAGCTGCTGATATCATTGAAGAAATAAATCTTGAGGATGCAGCTACTACAAATATTCATGAAGAAAGAAACGATTTCTATGAATGTGAAGTCAATTTCTCTTTGGATGACATGGATGTTTCAGCTACAGAATCGCAACCATCTAGAAACCAAGGGGGTTCCACATCTTCAAAGAAGAAAAAAAAGAATTCTGATTCAAGTGATCATGTTTCTTCTTCATTTCATGATGCTGCCACTTTTTTGGGGGAAAAAATGCTGGCCGTTGGCGAACAAATCAGTAGGAGTATTGCCTCCGATGCCGTAATTCAACAAAAGTCAGAAGAATTTCAGACCATCCAAGAAAAAGCTATAAAATTATATCCAACATTATGTGAAATAGAAGGTTTAACTGTGGATGAGTGTTTTCGAGCATTGAGCAAAATTCCAGATCATCCAACGCAAATGCTCATTTTCTTTAGTTTACCTTCTTCTGTACGATTGGAATGGGTCAGAAGATTTCTTGCTGACCATTAAAAATCATAGTTGTATTGATGATAGTTTGGTAACTTTTTGTATTTGTAATATTTGGGACAAGATAATGACATGATATATGTCATTACAATGTTGTAATTTTTTGATGTAGCATATGAATTATGACATATAAACTAATGAAATCATGTAACCTTTTATTAATATATGAATATTATGTTTATGCAAAATATAATTCTCAAGTTATTTATTACTTCTAATATTTTTTATTGTAGAATAATTAAATTATTTGTTTCAATTATGATATTTTAGCACATTAAATATGTATTGCAATTTAAAAATAATAAAATAGATTATATATATTTTTATAGTATTATATATTTTAATTTTTAATTCATATAATAATTATATTAAGAAGGTTATTAAATTATTTTTAATTAAATTATATTCAATAATAATTATGTTAAAATATGATTAAATTATTTATTATTTTTATTAAATTATTTCTAATAATAATCTTATTAAAATTTAATAACAATAATAATAATCATCTACCAAAAAATTACGCTAAGGGTATTCGGTCAATTTAGTTCTTTTCCTCATGCTATTACAACATCATTCCATTCAACCAAACACAAGAATTCTATTATAGCTTTATTCCATTCCATTCAACCAAGCAGCTTGAATTACTTATTACTGACTCTATTCCATTACACCTCTATTCCATTACACCTCTATTCAATTACGCTTTATTCCATTACAAATAACCAAACATAGTGTCGGTGTTTGATCTTGTCTCCTTTGATATCTCTAGCTATTAGATTAAGAAACTGTGTTTCAAGCTGTTTAGGTCTACCGGACATTGTCAGTTTGTCACCTTATAAATGAAACACCACGACCATGGAGTAGGCTAGCCAAGCCCCGGCTTCACCTTCCTTTGCCTTTGCCTTGGCAAAGTGTTTAAGTCTGCCACTGTTTCCACTTTCCCCCTTTATTAATTATATATTTTGCATTTAAATGCTATTCTCTTCACTTCTTAACTGTTTTTCAATACAATGATTGGTGTCTTCTCATATTTGGCCCGGACTAGGTAAAGCATTTATCTCATTATTAATGGTAAACCAAAATCTAAACCCTTTCTTATTCTTGCTTCACTTGCTCCATTGTGAAACTTTACTTCCCAGAACATGTTTTGTTTGATCACCTCTTACTGAAATTATTTAAAGTACATACTTTGAAAATGATTAGCGAGAATGATATCATCTCGGGTTCCTTTTACAGAGACATATTGTGCTTAGATTGATTTCTCAAATTATAAAGGTAACTTGATCTCTCAAATTATTGTCTAATCTCAAGCAATAAATTTTTTGCAACCTTGATACTTAAAATGGTGTAGGCCATTCTTGCTATATAAAGTTTTTATGGTAAAGAATTCTATATAAAGTTTTATGAATTCATTATGCTATATGAAATGATTGTTTTATATAAACATATATATTTATGTAGTCGGTATTATATTTTTTAATGCAAATATAAAGCTGTCTTTTCTGCAATTCACCTAAGCACTACAGAAACCATCAAAATATTATCAATAACCCTAAGTATATGTCTAGCAGCCTACTTCTTTAAGTGTCAGTGGCTCTTGAGCTAATATTATGATAAATTTCCATTTTACAAAACTGGTTCCTTGAAGAACATAGACAATCTCACATCAATCTCATATGAGAAGAAAATGTTTCTTTTGCTTACACTGCACCTTTTTTAATGAGAAGGTTTTGCTTGCAGGAATTTATCCGTGAAGTGGACCCTGATATTATAATTGGATATAACATTTGCAAGTTTGATTTGCCATATCTTATTGAGGTAAATGAAAAATTAACTTCTGTTTTATTCTCCATGAATGTTGCTGCTGTAAGCCTTATTTTCTGCTAGATACAACATTTTATTGAAGGTAAAGTATCTGTCATGGGTGTTATTCTTATAAATGATGCTGTTGTTAGCCTTATTTTCTGCTAGATTTTTTTTAACTGGGAATGGTAGCTAGCATGCAGAAACAATGAATTGTCTAATTAGATATGAAACTGACTTAAAACATCTATTATTTAGCTTTGCATTGCTTTTGAATGTGATGGTTGATTACATGCAAAGCTAAGTTGTATTTGTGGTTTATGCTAAACCCTAAACCCTAAACCCCTAACCCATAAACCCATAACCCTAAACCTTAAACCTTAAATCTTAAACCCTAAACCCTAAACCCTAAACCCTAAACTCTAAACCCTAAACCTTAAAACCTTATAATCCTAAACCCTAAACCCTAAACCTTAGGTGTAACAATGCCATGTATGATGAATCTAAAAGAATACAAAACTTACCTAATTTTAAGATCAAATTTCATAACTTACATAAGTTTATGATCAAATTTCATAACTTACATAATTTTAAGTTAAGATCAAACTTCATAACTTACATAATACTTGTATAGAAAAAAAAATGATTCAAAGTATATAGGCTGGAAACCTGACGGGTTGCCTTATATCTCATAGTGAGATATAATGGATCCTCCCTAGGTGTAACAATGCCACGTATGATGAATCTAAAAGAATATAAAACTTACCTAATTTTAAGATCAAATTTCATAACTTACATAAGTTTACGATCAAATTTCATAACTTACATAATTTTAAGTTAAGATCAAACTTCATAACTTACATAATACTTGTATAGAAAAAAAATGATTCAAAGTATATAGGTTGGAAACTCGACGGGTTGCCTTATATCTCACAAGTGAGATATAATGGATCCACCTAGGTGTAACAATGCCACGTATGATGAATCTAAAAGAATACAAAACTTACCTAATTTTAAGATCAAATTTCATAACTTACATAAGTTTACGATCAAATTTCATAACTTACATAATTTTAAGTTAAGATCAAACTTCATAACTTACATAATACTTGTATAGAAAAAAATGATTCAAAGTATATAGGTTGAAAACGACGGGTTGCCTTATATCTCACAAAGGAGATATAATGGATCATCCCTAGGTGTAACAATGCCACGTATGATGAATCTAAAAGAATACAAAACTTACCTAATTTTAAGATCAAATTTCATAACTTACATAAGTTTACGATCAAATTTCATAACTTACATAATTTTAAGTTAAGATCAAACTTCATAACTTACATAATACTTGTATAGAAAAAAAAATGATTCAAAGTATATAGGCTGGAAACCTGATGGGTTGCCTTATATCTCACAGTGAGATATAATGGATCCTCCTAGGTGTAACAATGCCACATATGATGAATCTAAAAGAATACAAAACTTACCTAATTTTGAGATCAAATTTTATAACTTACATAAGTTTACGATCAAATTTCATAACTTACATAATTTTAAGTTAAGATCAAACTTCATAACTTACATAATACTTGTATAGAAAAAAATGATTCAAAGTATATAGGTTGGAAACCTAACGGTTGCCTTATATCTCACAAGGAGATATAATGGATCCTCCCTAGGTGTAACAATGCCACGTATGATGAATCTAAAAGAATACAAAACTTACCTAATTTTAAGATCAAATTTCATAACTTACATAAGTTTACGATCAAATTTCATAACTTACATAATTTTAAGTTAAGATCAAACTTCATAACTTACATAATACTTGTATAGAAAAAAATGATTCAAAGTATATAGGTTTGAAACTCGACGGGTCGCCTTATATCTCACAAAGTGAGATATAATGGATCCTCCCTAGGTGTAACAATGCCATGTATGATGAATCTAAAAGAATACAAAACTTACCTAATTTTAAGATCAAATTTTATAACTTACATAAGTTTACGATCAAATTTCATAACTTACTTAATTTTAAGTTAAGATCAAACTTCATAACTTACATAATACTTGTATAGAAAAAAATGATTCAAAGTATATAGGTGGAAACTCGACGAGTGCCTTATATCTCACAATGAGATATAATGGATCCTCCCTAGGTGTAACAATGCCACGTATGATGAATCTAAAAGAATACAAAACTTACCTAATTTTAAGATCAAATTTCATAACTTACATAAGTTTACGATCAAATTTCATAACTTACATAATTTTAAGTTAAGATCAAACTTCATAACTTACATAATACTGTATAGAAAAAAAAATAATTCAAAGTATATAGAATCTGGAAACTGACGGGTTGCCTTATATCTCACAAAGAGATATAATGGATCCTCCTAGGTGTAACAATGCCACGTATGATTAATCTAAAAGAATACAAAACTTACCTAATTTTAAGATCAAATTTCATAACTTACATAAGTTTACGATCAAATTTCATAACTTACATAATTTTAAGTTAAGATCAAACTTCATAACTTACATAATACTTGTATAGAAAAAAATGATTCAAAGTATATAGGTTTGGAAACTGACGAGTTGCCTTACATCTCACAATCGATATAATGGATCCTCCTAGGTGTAACAATGCCACGTATGATGAATCTAAAAGAATACAAAACTTACCTAATTTTAAGATCAAATTTCATAACTTACATTATTTACATAACTTACATAATACTCAGTTATATATATGATCATACCATTACTTACATAAATTATTAATTAACAATTTAGCTGTGTAATTTATTGTCAACTTTAGACTTCAACAACTACGAAATGGATAGGAGTTGGATGAAATTGTCAAGGGTAAGCAACAGCTATCGAAATGGAGTAGAAACTTTTCTGAATTTCGTATTTCAAAATACAAGCCAAGAGAATATGATTCTTTGCTCGTGTAAGACGTGTTGCAATATTAACTGGCATTATCGTGAAGTGGTCTACGAACATCTAGTTGTTAATGGCTTTGTCCGGGGGTACAAAAAATGGTTCTTTCATGGAGAGTGTACATCTAGTGGAGCATCTTCATCGATGAATTAGGGGTATCCTAATAGTGCTTTCAATCAGAATGTTAGAGACGAAAACATGGAAGGCATGTTGCGGGATGCTTTTAATATGCGCAGTGATGGTTTCGGGACATTTTCACCTCACTTGGGTACAATCGATGATCATAATTTTGGTGGAAATACTTTCACCGAAACAAGAAAAAGTATACCGGATGACAGCCAAATGAAGAAG
The DNA here is from genome assembly GCA_025506655.1 of Gossypium rotundifolium. NCBI lineage: Eukaryota > Viridiplantae > Streptophyta > Magnoliopsida > Malvales > Malvaceae > Gossypium > Gossypium rotundifolium. The sequence goes on along the minus strand of CP106732.1, from coordinate 40,343,415 downwards.
CGGCAAGGTTCTACACGTTACTTGGTGAAATGAATGAAGAACTGTATGAGGGATCTAAATTTTCCAAACTGTCATTCGGTATTCGTCTTTTTCACTTGAAATGTTTGGGGGGGTGGACCGAAAAATCATTGACAATGCTGTTAGAGTTTTTGCAAGAAATGTTCCCGTTTGCAAAAATCCCTCAATCTTCCAAATACATGAAGAAATTGATAAAGGATTTGGGCCTTGGCTACAACAAAATTCACAGTTGCCCAAATGACTGCATGTTGTATTGGGGCGACCGGATAAATCAACAGTGCTATCATGTATGCGGCTAATCCCATTGGATTAATAGAAATACAGAGGATGGTTACGATGATGAATACGATACACAGTCAAGAAGCAGCCAGTTAAGGTTTTACGGTATTTTTTGCTAATACCAACGCTTCAACAGCTTTTCATGTCGTCGAAGACAGCCGAATCAATGACGTGGCACCGTGATGGACGACCAGATGATAGGTTGTTAAGGCATCCTACAGATTCTTTAGCTTGGAAATCGTTTGACTCTAAATTTCCAAGCTTTGCAAGCGATCCTCAGAGTGTGAGGCTTGGGCTAGCATCCGATGGAGTTAACCCTTACAAACTCATGAGCACAACGTGATTACTTGGCTTTGTGGTGCTTGTTCCTACAATTTGCCTCCATGGGTTTGCATGAAACAATCTTCTTTTATCTTGTCTATGATTATACCGGAGAGAAAGGGTAGGGAATGATATTGACGATATTTGCGCCACTTGTTGACGAGTTAAAATAATTATGGGTTGGTGTTCAGACATACGATGTAATGAGAAAAGAGAACTTTAATTTATGTGCGACTTTAATGTGGACTATTAATGACTTCCGGCTTATGCTAATTTATCCGGTTGGAGTACCGGGGACGTTATGCTTGTCCGTGTTGTCTTTCGCAGAACATGTTCGCAATGGTTATATCTTTGGGAAGAAGTTCTTTTACATGGGGCATCGTCGGTGGTTACCGTAAAATCATACATTTAGATTTCAGAGTGCTCGGTTTGATGGTCTGAAGAGTTCGACCAGCTCCTTCGCACCAAATTGATCCAAATATTCTTAATGTTGAAAGATATGAATTTCATTTATGGGAAGATGAATCAACCGGCCAACCCACAAAGAAATAGAAGATCTAGGGATGAATGTGATGATGAATCTGATGAAGAGGATGATCCTAATGAGGCGGACTTGTGGAAAAAAAAGAAGTATTTTTTCGAGTTGCCTTATTGGGAGCATCAGATTTTACGTCATAATCTTGATGTCATGTACATAGAGAAAAATGTCTGCGAGAACATCATTAGGACTATTTTGAATGTCGATGGAAAATCGAAAGATAATCTTCAGAGTCGACTTGATTTAGTCCACATGGAATTCGGCGTGAGCTTCATCCCGAGCACTTTCGAATATGAAATATCGGTTGTCGCCTACTATTTTTCAATGTCGAAGATAGAGAAAGAATTGTTCATGCAGTGTTGAAGGATATAAAGGTCCGGATGCGTATGCATCAAATATATCACGATGTGTGAGTCTTAAGGATCGAAGACTATATGGCTTAAAATCGCATGACTATCACATCTTGATGCAAGACTTCTTCGCCAGTTGCTATGCGGTCTTTGTATGTCGAAAAAGGTGACGGCTCTGTAATTGAATCAAAATATTATGAAAGGCATTTGTGGTAAAGTTTTGAATGTTCAAGAATTAGAGAGACTACAAGACCGAGCCGCATTGACTTTATGCAATCTGGAGAAGATATTCACGCCTTCCTTCTTCACTATTATGGTGCACTTATTAATTAATCTCTCGCGTGAGGCGCTTCTTGGTGGACCCGTTTTCTATCGATGGATGTATCCCATTGAAAGGTCTTAATTTATTTACAAAATATTCCTTCATTCAGCTCAATGTCCATAATAGTTACAATTTTTGATAATGTTGTATACCGTGTTTAGGTTCCTTTCCAAATTGAAGTCATACTGCCGCAATAAGCGTTATCCGGAAGGATCAATTGCCGAGGGCTACTTGGTAGAGGAATGTATGACTTTCTGTTCGAGGTATTTGGAAGATGTTGAAACAAGAATGAACAGACCAAGTAGAAATGCTGGGCTCACAGATCATAATTTGGCCGGAACTTATTTATTTCATAGTTTCGGAGAACCGATCGGCAAAGTCAAAATTACAAAATTAGACGATAGATCGTGGGTCCAAGCACATCAATACGTTCTTTTTCATCACAATTCAATGGAACCATTTCGGAAGTAAGTTCTAGAATTTGATAAATACTTATCAATTACAATTTATTTGTCTTATAACAAAGTAAAATCTTTTTTTACTGTAGTGAGTACAAACATATATTGAGAGCTCTTTCACGATCCAGAAGATTAAATCGATGATAAATTAATAAGTTGTTCGCAGAATCATTCCATGAATGGTTAAGCCAAATGGTATGCAATTTAAATTTTCATTGACAAGTAATAATGTTTTCTCATAACATTCATAATTACTCGATTTACTTTCGACTCAATAGGTTTGGAGTCGGAATGAAGTAAATGACGACGTTAAATGGCTTTCACAAGGTCCAAACAGAATCGTTAAAAGATATAGTGGCTTCCTCATCAACGGATACAGATTTCATACAAGGTATCGTGAGAGATTGAGGAGAACCCAAAATTGCGGAATTGTTGTTAATTCTTCGATTACAAGTTATGCTAGTGCTAGGGACAGTAAACCGTTCGAGGGGAATTTGGAATATTACGGACTTATTACTGACATCATTGAGTTGGATTATTACGGTAATTGCAAAGTTGTCTTATTTCGAGGTGATTGGGCTGATGTGAATACGGCTCGCGGAATTAAAAACGATCAATATTGCTTTACAATGGTGAATTTCTCTCGATTGATTCACACAGGAGAACAACTGATGGATGAGCCGTATGTGTTTTCTTCTCAAGTTAAACAAGTTTTTTACTCCGAAGATCCAACTGATGAGGGTTGGTACGTTGTTCTTCAAAACACCCCTAGAGACTTGTTCGACATTGGCAGTGGAAGTAGAGATGACATAGTCAAAAGATCAGAAACTTTGCCTTTTCCAGAACAAGACTTAATCGAAAATATCCCTAGTACTAGTCAACAATTTCAATGTGTTCGTCGGGGATGTGGACGAAGATATTTACTGAAATATGATGTAGTAAGATTTAACAATTTATTATTTATATGTTATATTATAATTTCATGTTGGTCATGTCACATAATTTAACTGCTTTTAAATGTCCTATTATTGTTGTTATTTGTTACTAAAATTTTGAACTATTTTATGTGTATTGCGGGAAAATGCCTAGAAGACGATTATGAGGTTTAAATATTGTCCTGAGTACTCCAAATCCGTAAGAAGTAAATAGTGGACAGGATACAGTTGTTGGATCTTCTACTCTGCCGGACATAGATGACGAGCATGGACAAATCCAAAGTAATGTTAAGTTTAATTTACTTGCATGTTGAATTTTATTATTGATTCATTTTTAATTTTAATATAATAATATATCATTTTTCAATTGAGGTGGTGGGACGAAGCGAGCTCGGGGACGTACATTACTTACTGATTTATACGACTTAGAGCCTACCGAAGCGTGTTCAAGTAAGGAGAAACAATCATGGCCACCTATCGGATCTCGAAGCTCATTGTTGGCGGGCTATTTGGGCATTATAGCACGAAATGCGAATATGTTGCCCATTAACTACGAATCATGGCATCACGTGCTGATGCCAACAAAATCGAGCTCTCGATAATATTAAGGTAATAAAAGGTGAATGTAATTTATAATACTTTAATTTAACCTTCATTTATATTAACTTTTTAAAAAAATTTTCTAGGGTAAATTTGCTTTAGAGGTCTCCGATGACTATGTTAAGAAGACGTTGGGTAAAAATGGAGAGACAATAAAAGCACCCTAAAAAAACAATATTTTAAGAAAGATATAAGCCTCGAAGAAAAATTACGAAATGTCCCGCCGGGAATGTTGAGGTACCAATGGGAAGATCAAGTTAGATTCTGGAATTCAAAGAAAGGAGAGGTATTACGTACTTCCAAAGTTTTATAAATTTTTCGGTTTATCGATTTACTATATACATAATTCAAATTCCATTATGTAGGATCGTGAGCGAGTTGGAACAAACAATGAGATGAAACAACATTTCATGCACACCGGAGTTCCGTAAGTATTTCTCGTAGGCGAGGTCGAGGTATTATAATTTATTACTTCTTTCAAATATTAATTACTTTATACTATTAAATTATATTTTTTCTGCTATAATGTAGGAAGTTTCGTCAGGTCAAAAAGTTGGACGCCTTCAGCTTTTTGACATTACGCATAGGAAGAAGGATAGATCTCCGATGACATCTGAGGCTGCAGAAATTTTGGTATATTTACTTAATAAAATTTGATTTATTATAAATATTTATAATGTTTAATTACAATAGTTTAATTCATCGTTTGTAGTTGTAAATTGATAATTTTAAGTTATGTTCCATTCCTTTTATTATATATTTCGTTTCTAACCTTTTTATTGATTTATTAGGCTAAACTAAAGGAGAAGAAGGCGGAGAATGAAGCGGTTGCTTGTTGTTCGACATTCTGTTAATCTCAAGAGATTGATATGTAATTATTGCGATGTTTTGGGTCCCGAAAGGTACGATCGCTTGATTGATAGTTTTGTTAATCTTGAGTATATTTATAACAAAATTATCACTAATGTTTTGGGTCTTACAAGGTATGGTGGGTTCGATGTCAAGGATCGGTGTTACCCCGACTCAATATTTTGGAACCGGCTCCGGCAATACATGCCTTCCGGAGTCAATCTCGTCTTGAAGTTCGAGACCGAAAGACCGGATATCTCGATGGAAGCGAAACACAATGAGCAAATTTCTCACTTAGGCGGAGGCAAGAATGAGGGAGGCGAGCATATTACTCAATTTAGAGCGGAGGCGGCGGCCGGAGGCAGAAAGGAACAAAAAGTATGAAGAACTCCACTCTGATTGCAGACTATGATGCGATTGTTCCAAAGAAGATCGCAGAGGCCGCCCTCTTAGACATTTGTTTTATTGTTGTAAGATTTTTTTAACATTATTACGATTAACATTATTGTAAAATTGTTTGAATTATTATTCATTTATTAATAAATATCATATATCTTTTATTAAATTTGAAGTATCGTTTAGATTTAATGTTTTATTCTTTGCTTTGGGTTGGAATTATATGCAATTCTCTTTGTTTTGGTTGGTTTTAATGCGGGGAGGTAGGATATTGCAAAAAATAGCACAACAAATTTGTGCAAATTAAGCGGCGTTTATTATGAAAAACGCTAAAAGACCGAGCCTTTAATGGCGCTTTTCTAAAACGCCGCTAAAAGACCGAACTTTAAGCGGCACTTTTATAAGAACGCCGCTAAAGACCAGACCTTTAGCGCTTTTATAAGAAACGCCACTAAAGACAACACTTTTAGCGGCGTTTCTTAGAAAAGCGCGCTAAAGGTCTGATCTTTAATGGCGTTCTTAGAAAAGTCCGCTAAAGGTTTGGTCTTTAGCGGCGTTCTTAAGCAGCTAAATCAAGACTTATAGCGGCGTTTTTCGTAATAAACGCCGCTAAATTTTATGGCGTGTTTTAGCGGCGTTTTTATTAGTGGCGCTTAAAACGCCGCTAAAAGCCATAAAAAACGCCGCTAAAAGTCTGTTTTGGTGTAGTGATTCTGACTCTAGAACCTATCTTGATCCAACCTAAATCAGAAAAAGTATATGTTATTTATAGTGACGCATCACATATGGGACTCGGTTGTGTTTTAATGTAAGATGGTAGTCATTTATGTTTCAAGGAAACTCAAAACCCATGAGTGCAACTACCCTACACATGACCTAAAGTAAGCAGCGGTGGTCTTCGGACTTAAAATTTGAAGACATTATCTTTATGGAGAAAAGTGCACAATTTACACAAATCAAAAAAGTTTAAAATATCTCCTAACTTAACAAGGGCTTAACCTAATCTAAAGGAGATTGATCGAGCTACTCGAATACTACGATTGCATAATTGAATACCATCCAAAGAAAGTAAATGTTTTAGTAGACGCCCTAAGGAGGAAGGTAAAAACGGAACTAAGAGCAATGTTCACAAGATTGAGCCTTTACAATGACGGACGCATCTTAGCCAAGTTACAAGTGAAATCAAAGTAAGAGAAAGAAATAAAACCAAACAACTCTTGGATATTGAGTTGTTGCTGCACCTAAAAAGGGTGGAAGATGATCAATTAATTAAAATTAAGAGAAAAATAATTTTTTACATTTTTTAACTAAAATTAAGATGATCAATTAACTTTTCAATTAATGAATATTTTCAATTATAAAATATTACTTAATTAATGAATTTTTAACATTTTTAAGCAGATAATCAATTAACTAAAATTATGTGAAAATAATTTAAAATCACAACAATAAACTTATTTACTCTTAACAACTTATCACAATACCCTATTTATTCCTAGTGGGCTCTCAAACGAGTTGGTTTTATTATATCTAGATATATAGATATTCATAAACCATAACCTTACAATAAGATAACTATATTACATGTCCTTGGAATAATATTAGGTCCTGTATTTAGACAAGATCCGAAATTTAGTCATTATATTTAAATAGTTGAAAGTGAAATTCTTTTAATTTTTATTTAAAATTATTTCAATCCAATCATTAACGTTATTAATATTTTCTATCAAAATTTGTCAACTCCAGCATGCTAATTAGATTTGCCCTATTATGATATTGCACATGATTGACAAAAAATAAACATGTTAAGTTAATAAATCTTGATATAGATTACAAACAATGATAATGATTAGATTAAAATCTTTAAATTGAAAAAGTAAGAAACTTAAAATTTTAATTTTTAAAATACAGTAACTAAATCTCAAATTCTAGATAAATATAAGGACTAAAAGCATATCTTAACCTCAATATTATTATATAACCTTATATTGCGAGGGAAAGACTCTCTACATGCAAATATGGAATTTACTCGTCATAAATTAAAGCCAATGGACATACATCCCTGATCATGTAGGAGTAATATCTTTTGAAGTTTTAGAGAACAATTTAAATGTTAAACCTGAGTTTTCCAATTTCTCTTGAATAAGTTTCTCTAGACGTTCAACCATGGAGGGTGTAAGATAATTGCTCCAATCTCCCATTTTTGCTTTTCTAAAGAAAGCTTCATGTGGTATCTCTAAAGTCTTTGTTTTCCCTAAGAAAGTTTCTTGTGGATACCCAAAAGTTTGCACGCCCTTCTTATTAACTTCCAAGTCTTTCATGTTCTCAAAGCTGCAAATTTCCGCTATTTCTTCAACAACTCCTTGTTTCTCTTCTTCCTCAGTGAAAGGAACTCCCAAAAACATTGCCAACTTTTTTAGGTGAGAATTGATGTCTTCCTTGAGATCTTCATACAATCATACCGTAAAATTAATATTTTGCTCGGTTTTTCTTGGCTTGCCCTCCAATACCCTAACACATGATCGAAAAATGGTCCAAATTGAATGATTCCTTGGCAGAACATCTCAAAAGCTTCATCTAGTGATACTGGCTCAAAGCCTTCGCCTCGAAGCCTGGAAAAGAAAGACCAAAAAGAAATGAGCGTGTCCATGGGGTTTCTACATAAGTAAACAACCTTACAGTTGGAATCTTTAATGGAAGTTGGCAAAGAAGCATAAGGCAAGTAGATAGAAAAAAGTCTTGGCTGATAAAGAGTACAATTTTCGAGATCAGGACAAGTGTCGTTCAAATAAAAGTCATAATCAATGAAGCGAACAAGAGAGTGAGGGTTATAGGTGAGCAAGGGATTATTTTCCCTTGCGAACTGATTGCGGTACAAAGTGGAGAAAGTCAAAGCTTTAAGCCAAGTAGTGCCACATTTTGGCAAAGTGGCGATGATAATATCAGAATCAAATGCTTGGAAATGTTTCTGACAAGAAATCACAGCTTTTAAAACAATTGATGGGCACCAGAAACCTTGGAAGAAGAAAAGATCCATTCCTGAGAATCTTTAGGGAAGGTTTCCACCAGATGTTGGAATTCAACATCCCAAGACTTCTCAACATCATGGGATGTGGAAACCCTGCTGGAGTTGCACATATCTGTTTTCTCCATGGTGAAACAAGCAACTGGTCGAGAAAGGGATAAGAAAAACAACATTCAAAACTAGTTTTCTGTTTATATAGCAAGTTTTGTGGAGCAGACCAAAAAGAGACCATATCAAATATTTTGTGTTTTAATAATTTATTTTAGGGTAAACGCCCAATTTTCAAAAGTTTTTATTATAGGCATTAGAAAAAATAGACTAAATTACCTAAAAAGGCCTTTTTCCATGCATATTTACGGAAATGGACTAACTACACCATTATTTACTGGAAAGGGCCGATTTTTACAAAATGCACCTACGTGGCCGCGTTTTTGGGGGAAAAAGCCAGAAATTTGCTTCCTTTAAGAAGCGTTTTTCGCGACGTCAGCCAAAAATGCGCTTACGTGGAAGCGTTTTGATGACGTGGCGAAAAACACTTCCTCAAGGGAGCGATTTGCTCCGTGTTTTTAGAGGTTAGGGATATTTGCATGTTTAGCCCCTATGGTTTTTAGGGTTTTTAGGGTTAAGGTTTTGGTAAAATAAGTTAAGGTTTAGTATTTAGGTTTTTGTTAAAACAAATTAGGGTTTTAGAGTTTTAGTAATTTTTAAAAATAAATCAGGATTTAGTGTTATTTTATAAAAAATATTTAAATTAGGTTTAATGATTTTTAAATAAATTAAGTTAGGGTTTTAAATAAATTAGGGCTTAGGGTTTATGGTTTTAAATAGATTAAGTAAATTACGGTTCTAGGATTTTAAATAAATTAAGCTAGTGTTTTAAATAGATTAAGTAAATTAGGGTTCTAGGGTTCTAGGGTTTAAGGTTTATTAAATTAGAGTTTCTATTTTTAAATAGATTAAGTAAATTAGGGTTTTAGAGTTTTAAATAAATTAAGTTAGGGTGTAACACCCCAAAAATGAAGGGTTTGTAATTTTGCATGATTTGGCTTAAATTCCACGTGTGCTTCAATGACTAAGTATTTGAGGGTATTTGGGGGGTTTTAGGAAGCCTGGGTTCGAGTCTGGGCCTTGAAAAATTTTTAGTTTTTGCTCTTAAGTAAAATTGGCTGTTAGCAGTTAGGACTTATCTTTAATGTGTGTGATTTTATGTCACAAAAAGAGCATGTGGCTTGATGGTTGTGGCGTCACTGGGATGGTAAGGGAATTAGGTTTCGAAACCCATGGCATGCAAATAGGGGGTTTTTATTTTATGACTTAGTGGTGTGAGAGGTAGAGTTTGAATCAAACTCTGCAGAGGAGGTTGGAGACTTGGTCAACAAATTTGAATGGGAGGCTGGGAGCAATTCAAGGAGGATTTGGTGGAGAGTTTGAAGGAGTTGGGATGTGAGGGGAGTCTTGGCCAATTGGGAGAGCATGAGTAAGTGGGAAATTCGGCTATGGCATTCATTTTGGGTGCATTTTCGGCTTTGTGAGAGTTTAGAGGTACCGAACGTTCTTTGGTAATTTTGGGTTTTCTTTTTTTCATTTCGGGATTTACATCTTTCGTGGCATCTCGTGCAACATTTTGACCATTCGGGTCTTCCTTTCTTCTACTTTCCTTTTCTCTCAACTGTCTTTTTTATAGCCAATTTTCGAATTCTCCATTGAAGCCTTCCTTTTTTCTCCATACTTTTCTCTCTGTCGAATTGGTAGTCTCCTTCTCTTTTACTTTCATTTCTTCTTTTGTTCCAATTTTTCGTCTCCCTTTCTCTGCTAGGCCAAATACTCATACTCTCTCCCTCTTAAATCTTTTTGGTTCTTCTTGGTTAGGGCCGAATCTTCTTGTCAGACAACTATCGAAATACGTTGTTATTTGGTATTGGTAAGGGAGAAATACTACAATCACTTTACCATTTCGTTATTAGTTAGATTTCTTATGGCTTTATGATCAAACTTCGGTTTCCCTTCTTTTTCTCTGGGGGAGAATGTTGGATTGTTTCTAACAACTTCTGTTACGCTAAATCTTGTTAGGAGGGAGAAATCGCCCTTGATCAGTAGGGAGACGCTAATATTGGTGAGTTCGAGCAAGGTGAGTAGTTGTGGTTTAAGTTAATAACGATGGTGGATTAAGAGTATGCGTTAACCTTATTAGTGTAAATCTGATACGATATGTTGGTGGATTGTAAGATTCGACGAGCGTGGATCTTATCTAGTTTCGCGAACAGGTGTGTAATCCAATGCCGCATTCAGTAATCAGCTAAAAAGCTAAAAATACGTAATGGTTATATTGCTAAGATCGTAGAATCGGCTAAATCCTAAAAGCGAAAATATGGCATGTGATGCCACACGAGCATGCGATCGTGCGTGTGGTAAACCGAGCCCATGAGCATGGACGTTAGACTGTAGAAGCCACCACGACCGTTCTTATGGGTTTAGGCCGTAAATGGTCCTCATTGGGCCGAGATGGGCCATATGGGCCCAATGGGCTCATGGGCCCGTATCGGTAAAATTTACGGTAGTGACAAATAATAGATTGGGCTGCGAAGTTCACATAGCTGTGACTAAAATTGGGCTAAAGGGGCCTCACGAGCTTGTGGGCCCACTTGGGTAAAATAGTGGGCTTTGGGCCCAATTACACTATTTTGGCCCTATAAGTTATCCGAGTCGTTCAAAACAACGGCAGGCTTTTGGAAAGGCCATAAACTTTATCGAAATACCCTCAATGGGTAAAATTATCGAAACAACCTCGAAGGGTAAAATTATCGAAATACCCTCGTGAAGTAGAATTACCAAAATACCCCTGAGGGGTGAAATTACTGTTTTACCCCTAACCGAAAAAATAACCATTATACCCCTAGTGGTAGTGTAAGTGATGTGTGTATGATATTTATATGACTAAATATTTGCATGACGTACTGTATACATGTAATATTTATGACACGACATTCTGCATTGGGGTTGGGATTTGAATTTGGAGGAAATGCTGTACTAGTGGCTCTGCCACGTTTTTACTGTTCTAGTGGATTTGCCACGTATCTTGATTCTAGTGGCTTGGCCACGTTTACTGTTATTAGCAGCTTCGTTACGTTACTATTAGCAGCTATGCTGCGATATTGGTGTGTTGGCTAGGTGGGTCAACTTAGTCCCCACATGGTGTGTTGGTTGGTACTGGTGGTGTGTTGGCTGGATTGGGTTGGGTTACATCTCTGTTCTGCACTACTATGACTTTGGGCTTAGACCCACTCACATCAGTATGGGCTAAAGCCTGATCGATCTGTTACTAAATAGGGCTCGCCCCATCGTTATTGCATGGTAGGGGATTACATACTGAGTTTTCGTAACTCACCCTTTTCTTTTAACTGTAAAGGTAATCTCCAGCCTTAGATGATTTAGAGCTGCGAGGGACTCGGAGGTGGCCACATGCTCACAAGTACTTTAATTTGTATCTAGTTTTTAATATTCCTTTTTGGGTTGATAATTTTGTAATAAGTCCATTTGAGGTTTTAAATTTTATTTGGTATTTTCTTTTTATTTTGACCCGCTAGACTAGGAAACACGGGTTTTTAAATCAATAATTGTTTCAAAAGAAAATCATGTTTTTCAATTCTTAAAGTTTACAACTAAAAAAGGCTTCCGTGGTTTTATTTCAGATTGATAAACTTATAACAATTGGTATGACCTATAATTGGACAACATAATTTGATTTTTACAACACTAACGTTTTCAACAGTAATTGATTTTAAGTGGGATTTAAAATTTAGTAACGAATTTTATCAACGAGCCCAGTTTTCAAACGACACTTCGATGTGACATGTCAAATCCGGTCGTAATGTCTAGGCCGGGTATGGGGTGTTACATTTAGTGGTATCAGAGCCAAGTTGTAAAACTAGGCTGTAGAATGGGTCTTTGAAAATTTTTTAAATCTGTCTAAATTTTGGTTTGGAAAGAAAATTGAAAGGTTGTTATTGAAAGTGTGGCACACCGAGTCTCCAGTGCCAAATGTGTAAGTTTTCTGACACTGTTTACTGTTATAGATTTAAATGTTATACTAAAAAACTACCATAGATAGTAGTACCATGCTCAAACTCTTTTTGTTAGGGTAAACTAAGACTGTAGAAAACTGAAAAATGTAGTGGGATATCACGACTGCAAAAATAAAAAAATTTAAATACTGATTGTCATAAAACATCCGTTAATAATTACTGGAATTATGAATTGATTCATAAGACTTTTAAAACAGATAATACGCTATATCAATATGAGCACAAGGGGTACTCGTGGAAAGGGTACACGAGGCCGCGGTAGAGGCCGAGGTGCTAGGACTGGGTCTTCAGCATTGGGTCACATGCTTGCCAGGGAGGCACCAGCCTCACCAGTAACTGAGACAGGGTCTCATGACTGAGAAATTAGGGATGATGCTCTATCTCAAGCAATGTTGCTTGTGCTTGAAAGGGTTGTTGGAGAAAGTACTAGATCAGTGGGCCGAGGGTTAATTTCTGAGCGACTCCAGGCTAATGGAGCGAAAATCTTCAGGGGCATTTCTGGTGTAGCCCCAAATGTGGCAGAATATTGGCTAGAGGCTACCGAGCGGATATGAATGACCTTGACTGTACTGTAGAACGAAAACTAAAGGGAGCAGTGTCCTTATTGCGGGACGAGGCATACCAATGGTGGCTCACTATGAGAGAAGGCACGCAGGTCGACCGCTTGACATGAGACTTCTTTAAGGCGACCTTTCAAGGAAAATATGTTGGGGCGAGTTATGTGGATGCCCAGAGGAAGGAATTTCTAAGCCTGGTCCAGGGAATAAGTCTGTGGCAGAGTATGAGGCAGAGTTTCTGCGGTTGAGTCGGTATGCTCGGGGCATAGTCGTAACTGAGTATGAATGCTGTGTGCATTTCGAGGATGGCCTCCGAGATGAGTTACAGGTGCTAATAGCTCCACAGCGGGAATGAGACTTTACTGCCCTTGTTGAGAAGGCAAAATTGTAAAGCACTTTGAGCGCCGTAACAAGTGAAAAGATAAAGCGTAAATAAGAAGGATTTTGGGCCCTCAAGTTCTTTTGGTGGGCCTAAGAAGAAGTCTAGATTTGATGGGCCATCGAGTGGGGTTCTGTTGTTCTTTGCTAGACCGCATGACCTACCGACTGTGAGAGATCTCACCAAGGGAAATGCTGGAAAAGAACTGGGGCTTGCTTCAGATGTGGGTCCATGGAGTATCCGGTTAAGAACTATACTCAGAGGCCTGTTCAGATGCAAGCAGCAGGTCAGGACTATGTTCAGTCGGGGAAAGGTGGTCAGCAGCCATCGAGAGGTAGTTGTCAGTCCAGAGGGGGAAATGGTTTAGGAAGAGGTTGTAGAGCACCGGCCAGAGGTGCTGGTAATACTAAAGCGAGACAGCTAGCTTTGGTCTATACTGCTCGGCGCCGAGAGGATGGCGATGCTCCTGACGTCATAAATGGTACATTCCTAATTTATAATGTACAATGCACCGCTTTAATTGATATTGGGTCTACACACTCGTATTTTGTATGCACTCTGTCTGGGATGCTGGGTTTTCAATTTAAAATTACTGATAGTGAGATGACTGTGTTAAACCCATTGGGAAAGTCGGTTAGGGTGAATAAGTTGTTCAGGGACGTGCCCCTAGAAGTCCAAGGGGCTATCTTTTCGGCAGATTTGATAGAATTGCCGTTTGGTGAATTTGATTTTATTTTGGGCATGGATTGGCTGGTGAAACACTGTACGAAGTTGGATTGAGCTGCTAAGCATATGGTGTTAAAATCTTCTAAGGATGAGGAGGTGGTTGTGTTAAGGCAGTGAAGAGACTATCTGTCTAATGTAATATCAACATTAAAGGATGAGAAACTGGTTCGCAAGGGTTGCGAGACGTTTTTAGCGTATGTCAGCATTCCTAATTCAAAAAGTCCTTCTGTGAGAGATGTCAGAGCTGTTAAGGAGTTTCTAGATGTGTTTCCAGAAGAGCTTCCTGGATTGCCTCCAAATCGTGAGGTCGAATTCGGTATTGAGCTCCTACCGGGAACAGCTTCGGTGTCCATCGCCCATTATAGGATGGCACCGAAGGAGTTGGTGGAATTAAAGGCTCAAATTCAAGAGCTACTGGACTGAGGATTCATTTGGCCGAGTGTGTCTCTATGAAGAGCACCGGTGTTATTCGTGAAGAAGAAAGATGGATCCATGCGCATGTGCATCGATTATCATCAACTAAACAAACTGACGGTTAAGAACAAGTACCCTTTACCAAGGATAGATGATCTGTTTGACCAGCAGTGAGGAGCCGCGATTTTCTCCAAGATAGATCTTCGATCTGGGTACCATCAGCTAAGGGTTAAGGAGGCAGATGCGTATAAGATTGCGTTCAGGACTCGTTATGGTCATTACGAGTTTCTAGTAATGCCGTTTGGGTTGACGTATGCACCAGCTACTTTCATGGATATGATGAACTGAGTATTCCAGCCTTATTTAGATCGGTTCGTAGTGGTGTTTATAGACGATATCTTGGTGTCTTCTAGAACCAATGAGGATTATAATGCACATCTTCAAAATGTCCTACAAATTTTGAGGGAAAAATAGCTATACGCTAAGTTCAGTAAGTGTGAGTTCTGGTTGCGAGAAGTGACATTGCTGGGTCACGTGGTGTCTGCCGAGGGGATTAGGGTTGATCTTTAAAAAATTGAAGACGTATTGGATTGGAAACCACCAAAGACTGTATCTGATATTCGAAGCTTTCTGGGTCTGACTGGGTATTATAGACATTTTGTGGAGGGGTTTTCACTTATTGCTGCACCTCTGACTAAGTTACTACGTAAAGGGGTACCGTTTAATTAGGCAGATAAGCGACCGGAGAGTTTTGAGAAACGAAGAAAATTTGAGTGGAGCCCGAGTGTTAATACAACCAGAGTCTGGGAAGGAATTCATTGTCTACTCTGATGCGTCGTACACTAGATTAGGTTGTATTGATGCAAGAGAGTAAGGTGGTTGCATACACGTCTCGCCAATTGAAGCCTCACGAGACGAATTACCCCACTCACGACTTGGAGTTAGCTGCGGTGGCATTCACACTGAAGATTTGGAGGCATTATTTATACGGTGAGAAGTCTATTATTTATACTGACCATAAAAGCCTCAAGTACCTCCTTACTCAGGAGGAGTTGAATCTTAGGCAACGAAGATGGATAGAATTGCTTAAGGATTATGATTGCTCGATTGAGTACCATTCGGGTAAATCTAACGTAGTAGCGGATGCACTGAGCTACAAGGTCGTATCTGATCTAAGAGCAATGTTTGCTTGTCTCAGCCTATTTGAGGATGGTAGTCTGTTGACTGAACTCCAAGTGAGACCGACCTGGATTGATCAAATTAAGGAGAAGCAGTGGTTGGATGAATCATTGGTCCCTCGTTTCTGACTAGTTGAGAAAGGGGAGACTGTGGATTTTGGGCTGAATAGTGAGGGAGTATTATGTTTCTGTGGGAGAGTTTATATACCGAGAGATTCTGATCTGAGGAAGTCTATCCTATGGGAGGCGCATAGCAGTCCTTATGCTATGCATCCTACTGGAAACAAGTTGTATCGATATCTGCGTGAACTGTACTGGTGTCTAGGGCTTAAACGTGAGGTTACAGATTTCGTGGGTAAGTGTCTGACATGCCAGCAAATTAAGGCTGAGAACCAACTATCTTCTGGATTACTGCAACCAGTTAAGATTCCACTCTGGAAGTGGGAGAGGGTAACCATGGATTTTGTGAGTGGGCTACCCTTGACGTCTTCTAAGAAGGATTCGGTATGGGTTATTGTAGACCGATTGACTAAATCTACCCACTTTATAGCGGTTTGCACTACTTATTCGCTGCAGAAGTTGGCCAAGTTATACATGGCTGAGATTGTGAGACTGCATGGCGTACCAGTTTCTATCATATCTGACAGAGATCCTAGATTCACATCTCAATTCTGGAAGAAGTTACATGAGGCATTGGGTACACGATTAGATTTCAGTACTGCGTTCCACCCTCAGACAGATGGTCAGTCGGAGAGGGTGATCCAGATATTGAAGGACATGCTAAGAAGCTGTGTAATTGATTTCAAAGGCAGTTGGGAAGACTATTTACTGTTCGCAGAGTTCGCATGTAACAACAGCTACCAAGCCAGTATTCAGGTGGCACTGTATGAGGCATTATATGGTCGTAGGTGTTGCACCCCTACCTATTGGACAGAACTTGGTGAACGGCGAGTTTTGGGGCTAGAGTTAGTTTCTGAAATCGAAGAAAAAGTAAAATTGATTTGATATCAGTTAAAGAAAGCATCTGATAGGCAGAAGTCGTATGCTGATCTAAAGTGTAAGGAGATAGAGTACTCGGTGGGGGAGTATGTCTTTTTGAAGGTCTCACCATGGAAGAGGATCCTGAGATTTAGACGGAAAGGCAAACTGAGCCTTAGGTTCATCGGACCTTACCAGATATTAAAGCATGTGGGACCGGTCACCTATCAACTTGAGCTGCCTCCTGAGTTAAACCGGATACATGATGTGTTCCACGTCTCCATGCTGAGGCGATACTACTCTGATCCCTCACATATAGTGCCGGTGGAGGAGATCGATGTTAGACTTGATCTAACTTTTGAGGAAGAACCGGTGCAGATTCTGGATCGTGACTTAAGGTATTAAGGAGGAAATATGTTCCATTGGTCAAGGTGCTTTGGCATAATCACGATTCAGAGGAAGCCACGTGGGAGCCTGAAGAGGCGATGTGACAACAATACCCTCACCAATTTTAACTAGGTAAATTTCGAGGTCGAAATTTTTTTAAGGAGGTAGAGTTGTAATGCCCCAAAAATGTAGGGTTTGTAATTTTGTATGATTTGGCTTAAATTCCATGTGTACTTAAATGGCTATGTATTTGAGGTTATTTGGGGGTTTTTAAGAAGCCTGGGTTCAAGTCTACGGCTTAGAAAATTTTTAGTTTTTTCTCTTAAGTGAAATTGGCTATTAGCAGTTAGGACTTATCTTTAATGTGCGTGATTTTATGTCAGAAAAAGAGCATGTGGCTTGATGGTTGTGGCATCACTGGGATGGCAAGGGAATTGGGGTTTGAATCCCATGGCATACAAATAAGGGGCTTTTATTTTATGACTTGGTGGTGTGAGAAGTAAAGTTTGAATCAAACTCTACAGAGGAGGTTGGAGACTTGGTCAACAAATTTGAATGGGAGGCTGGGAGCAATTCAAGGAGGATTTGGTGGAGAGTTTGAAGGAGTTGGGATGTGAGGGGAGTCTTGGTCGATCGGGAGAGCATGATTAAGTGGGAAATTCGGCTATGGCATTCATTTTGGGTGCATTTTTGGCTTTGTGAGAGTTTAGAGGTACCGAACGTTCTCTGGTAATTTTTGGTTTTCTCTTTTTCATTTCGGGATTTACTTCTTTTATGGCATCTCGTTCAATATTTTGACCATTCGGGTCTTTCTTTCTTCTACTTTCCTTTTCTCTCAACTGTCATTCTTTATTGTCAATTGCCGAATTCTCCATTGAAGCCTTCCTTTCTTCTCCACACTTTTCTCTCTGCCGAATTGGTAGTCACCTTCTCTTTTACTTTCATATCTTCTTCTGTTCTAATAATCCGTCTACCTTTCTCTGCTAGGCTAAATACTCATACTCTCTCCTTCTCAAATCTTTTTTGTTCTTCTTGGTTAAGGCCAAATCTTCTTGTCAGACAACCATCGAAGTACATTGTTACTTGGTATTGGTAAGGGAGAAATACTACAATCATTTTATCATTTCGTTATTAGTTAGATTTCTTATGGCTTTATGATCAAACTTCGGTTTCCCTTCTTTTTCTCTGGGGGCCAAATGTTGGATTTTTTCTAACAACTTCTGTATGCCAAATCTTGTCAAGAGGGGGAAATCGCCCTTGATCAGCTGGGAGGCGCTAATATCGGTGAGTTCGAGCAAGGTGAGTGGTTGTGGTTTAAGTTAATAACAGTGGTGGATTAAGAGTATGTGTCAACCTTATTGATGTAAATCTAATATGATATGTTGGTGGATTATAGGATTTGGAGAGCGTGGATCTTATCTAATTTCGCGAACAGGTGTGTAATCGCATGCCGCATTCGATAATATGCTAAACAGCTGAAACTACGTAATTTTTATACTGCTAAGACTGTAGAATCGACTAAATGCCGAAAAGCTAAAAATATGGCATGTGATGCCACATGAGCTTGCGATCATATGTGTGGTAAATCGAGCCAATGAGCATGGGTGCTAGACTGTAGAAACCACCACGGGTGTTCTCGTGGGCTTAGGCCATAATAGGCCTTATTGGGCCAAGATGGGCCATGTGGGCCCAATGGGCTCATGGGCCTGTATGGGTAAAATTCGCGATAGTGAAAAATAATGGATTGGGCTGCGAAGTTCGCATAGCCGTGACTGAAATTGGGCTGAAGGGGCCACACGAGCGTGTAGGCCCACTTGGGCAAAATAGTGGGCTTTGGGCCTATTTACACTATTTTGGCCCTATAAGTTATCTGAGTCGTTCAAGATGACAGTAGGCCTTTGGAAAGGTCGTAAACTTTACCGTAATACCCTCAAAGGGTAAATTTATCAAAATACCCTTGTAGAGTAGAATTACCAAAATACCCCAAATGTAACACCCCTTACCCGTAATCCCCGTCGAAATCAGGCACGAGGCGTTACCATATAAAACTATTTAATCGTCACTTAGACTCAACGCGACTACTCTCCGTGAGTCACTACAACAACTTTTTTTTCTTTTTGACATACAAGACCTCACTCATACATGGGAGGGCTCTCGAGACTATATTGGGAACTCTTACGATCCATAAAATTTCTTTCTCATCTAAACAGAGATTACACGCCCATGTTAGATGACACACACGCCTGTGTGTAGTATCACTCCCATGTGCCCAAACCGTGCCTAAAAACCCTAACATTCTGCCAAAGTTCCCACGGCTAGGACACATGCCCATGTGGAATGGGCCACGCCCGTGTACCCTCAAGACATGCCCATGACTTCCACCCATGGTCGACACTGCCAATGCACACACGGTCTTGACACGTTCGTGGCCTCAGACCGTGTGCTATACCCTGATATACTGACTTGTTCACACGGCTTGGCGCACACGCCCGTATTCTAACCATGTCTCACTCACGGTCTACACAAATGACCGTGGATTTTTCCCGTAGTCTATCATAATTTAAAATAATAAGGTGCAGGGTACGCACGGCCTAGATACACACCCATGTGTCTACCCGTGTGGGCACATGAAAGCTATTTTCCAAGCCAATTGCCACTCTCATTTGCATACATTCATTCATCATCACATAACTTCACATAGCATCAATATAACTCTTGAAATAAGGACATCTAATCATAAAAGAGATAAAGTCTTCATCCCATACACTAGGAAGAATTATTCCTAATACAATTACAAATGACTTAAGCCTTCATCTATGGCTATACATAACCAAACTCTAAGTTCTCTTAGGCCAACACAATTTGGCTACATCAATTAGAACTTAATCAACTTTAAAAGAATCCCTATACATGCCATGATTCAAAAGAACTTGAAACACCATACCAGGAGTCTACTCAATAGTGTGAAAACATCTCCCGCGGCCTCTAACCCAAGCTAGTTAAAAATAACCTATAAGAGATGGGAAAAGAAAAAGAGTAAGCAATATGCTTAGTAAGTTCATCTATATATAACTGAAAATTTCTAATATTCATTGAATATCCATGACTACAAGGTATTATAATGAATTTTCTCATAAACTCATGGTTACTTACTCAACCACTTTTGAAGCTTACTCATTCTATCTTTTAGCACATTCTCACCGTGCCACTAGCTAATTTCTCATTTAATTAGAATACATTCCTGCACTGATCACCACATGATCATATAAACAACATATCAAGCATTTCCAATGAGTCACTCATACTACTAATTTCTCAGTGGTTACACACTTAGCACACCATTGAATCTCTTATAGGGTGGTATCACACACATCCCACCAATCATTTATAACTATGATGATTTCGCACTTAGCTCACCAATCATTTATAAACGATGGTATTGCACACAGCCTATCGATTACTAACTAATCAGGTGGTAACGCACACAGCCCACCGATAGTAATATAGTTGATGGTATCGCACACAGCCCATCAATCATTTATAACTATCTATCCACATACATTTCTCTAATTCAAATGTCCATCTGTAAACATCCTCACTCACTATCATTTTTGCTTAACTTTCTACGATTCTCATTCGCATTCACACAATGTATTAACAAATCTATCTCATGCAACTATAGTGCATTAATTTCACATATCCCACTAGGGTTCATCATATATTGAATTCATATCAATTCAGTTCTAACACATACTTGTGCTTCTCATGGTACAATCACATACATTCAACATATCCGTTGAATCATTCAAATTATTAAATAACTCTCTTAAGTCTCATACACTTAGTTCTCATTGACATCATACCCCAATAGGGTCTTACATACATTAACTTGTTGATGCCATGTCCCTGACATGGTCTTATACGAATTCTTACACCGAGGCCATATTCCAATATGGTCTTATACGAAACTATAACTATCATCATATAATGCTATATCCATTTCCCATTACTCCCAATTTCAATTCTCTTGACATCTCATTAAAAGATATTTCATACATTAATCTAGTCAATATACATTCCATACAACATTGGAATACTAAATTAACTCATACATAATTGTCACATTCACACATGAACTTACCTCGATGTCGAAATGGTCGAAAGAGACTTTTTGCCCACATTTCTCTTTTCACCCGTTCTAGGTCCAAATCTCATTTTCTTTGATCTAGACCAATAAAATTTATTGATTTAATCACTTATAATTCATAATTCACCATAAACTACACTATAGGCAAAAATAACTATTTTGCCCCTACACTTTGGTAAAATTACGATTTTGCCCCTAGGCTCGTAAATAAATTTTCATCACATTTCTTATTAAACAAGCCTAGCTAGTCTTTTAATCCTCTTACAACTATCCACAATTCCAACTATTTCATGCCTTAATGAACAATTTACAACTTTTTACATTTTAGCCCAAATTAGGTGTTTTCATAACAACACCTTTCACAAAAGTTATTTGTCATCATCCTATCATTCATTTTCTTCCATAAAAACTCATCAAACAATATAAACTCTATCATGGTAAGTCCCAAGACTTTCAACCATGCTGCAAATTATTCCCCCCATTAGCTATCTTAAGCTTTGGGGACTCCAAAAATACAATTTTCATAAAAAATAAACATCAAATGAACTTACTTGAATGGAGTAAAGCTTGCTAAAATTTTAAGCTTTCAAACCCCTCCCATGACTGATATTTTCGGTTGGAGAAGAAAGATAAATAAAAAGATGATAAATTTTGCTTATATCATCTTATTTTTATTCATTTTCTCCAACTAATATCACTAACTTTTAATCACAATAAATGCACTTGTCCCCTTAGCTTCTTTGACCGGCCAAGCCACTTAACAAGGCTAAATTACACAATTGGGACCTCCAAATATTAATCCATAGCTATTTGGCACTTCTAGCAAATAAAATAGAACTTTCACACTTAATGCGATTTTGTCTTTTTTAGCGATTAAGCATGAAATCGCTAAAATTAAAGCACCAAAATTTCCATATATCCTTATAAACATGTTATAACACATAACGTAACATGAAAATAATTTTCTATAACCTCAAATTAGTGATTCTGAGATAACTATTCTGAGTAGCCCCTAAATCGGGCTGTTACACTAGAGGGGTGAAATTACC
The DNA here is from genome assembly GCA_025506655.1 of Gossypium rotundifolium. NCBI lineage: Eukaryota > Viridiplantae > Streptophyta > Magnoliopsida > Malvales > Malvaceae > Gossypium > Gossypium rotundifolium. Next base: position 40,321,427 of record CP106732.1, on the reverse strand, counting down.
GTTTTACCCCTAACCGACAAAATGACCATTATACCCCTAGTGGTAGTGTAAGTGATGTGTGTATGATATTTATATGACTGATTATGTGCATGACGTACTGCATACATGTAATATTTATGACACGACATTCTGCTTTGGGGTTGAGATTCAGATTTGGAGGAAGTATTGTACTAATGGCTCTGCCACGTTTTTGCTGTTCTAGTGGCTTCGCCACGTATCCTGATTCTAGTGGCTTGGCCACGTTTACTATTATTAGCAGCTCTGCTGCATTACTATTAGCAACTATGCTGCGATATTGGTGTGTTGGCTGGGTGGGTCGATTTAGTCCCCACATGGTGTGTTGGTTGGTACGGGTGGTGTGTTAGCTGGATTGGGTTGGGTTGCATCTCTGTTCTGCACTATTATGACTTTGGGCTGAGACCCACTCTGTTATTGTATGGGGTTAAAGCCCACACTAATCTGTTATTGAATAAGGCTCTGGCCTAGACTGTTATTGCATGATAGGGGATTACATACTGAGTTCTTGTAACTCACCCTTTTCTTTTAACTCTACAGGTAATCCCCAGCCTTAGATGATTTGGAGCTGCGAGGGACTCGGCGATGGACACATACTCATGAGTACTTTAATTTATATCTAGTTTTTAATATTTCTTTTTGGGGTTGATATTTTTGTAATAAGGTCATTTGAGGTTTTAACTTTTATTTGGTATTTTCTTTTTATTTCGACCTACTAGACTAGGAAACACGGATTTTTAAAACAATAACTATTTCTAAAGAAAATCATGTTTTTCAAATCTTAAAGTTTGCAACTAGAAAAGGCTTCCGTGGTTTTATTTCAGATTGATAAACTTATAACAATTGATATGACCTATAATTGGACAACATAATTTAATTTTTACAACACTAACGTTTTCAACAGCAATTGATTTTAAGTGGGATTTAAAATTTAGTAACGAACTTTTATCAACGAGCCTGATTTTCAAATGACACTTCGATGTGACACGTCAGATCCGATCGTAACGTCTAGGTCGGGTATGGGGTGTTACATGGTTTAAAATAGATTAAATTAGCATTTTGGGTTTATTAAATTAGGGTTTATATTTTTTGGTTAAAATTAATTAAATTAGAGTTTTAAATAAATTAAGTTAGGGTTTAAAATTAATTAAATTGGGGTTTTAATGTTTTAAATAAATTAATTTAGGGTTTATAATAAATTAAATTAAGGTTTTGGGTTTATCAAATTAGGGCTTATATTTTAAATAGATTAAGTAAATTAAGGTTTTAGGGTTTTAAATAAATTAAATTAGGGTTTAGGATTAAAATTAATTAAATTAGGGTTTAGTTTTTAAATAAATAACATTGTGTTTATTTTTTTAACAAAATTGACTATTTTTACCTCGAAAATAATTTTGAGAAGGCGTTTACAATAAATTGTGTCAAAAATGCTTTAAGTAGGATGCACTATCGGAAAAAATATAAAAAAGCTCCCACATGGATGCTCTTTTGTTACAGTAGTTCCTAAAAAATAATTTTGAGAAGATGTTTCTGAACAAATAGTGTCAAAAACGTTTCAAGCAGGATGCAATGTCAACAAAATTTCTGAAAAAAGCTCCCACGTGGAAACTCTTTTTCTACAATAGTTCATGCTCGGCCTTAGGCTATAAAAGAGGCAAAAATCATTCTCAGGTTGCATAAGTTTCAGCAAGAAAAATTAGAGAGGCTAAGCAAAATAGAAATTGAAGATGAGTGAACGTATTAGTGTTGTTATTTACTATGATGGTAAGGTCCATAACACCGAGAACGGCGTTGTTTTTTATCAGAGAACACAACGCGAATGGCTTTTAACCAGAGTACAAATTTTATAGAATTTCGTAAAAGAATTAGGCGCAAAATCTTCGGAACGACGCCAAGTAGGGTTTCTTCTATTAAGTATCGATTTTTATGTAACACTCTTCACCCATTTTTACCATCAGAATAGGGTTATGGAGCATTATCGAACTTACAACACTTTTAAACATACATTTCATATTCAATTTATCAATTTAAATACAATTCAATCACAATCAATCAAAATATATAATCAAACATCAAAACTCATACATATTCATCAATGGCAACTTTCACAATCTTTAACAGATTTACAAATTTGTCCCTAGCTAGCTAGTAGTAGTTGCAACGATCACAAAAATATAGAAATCATTAAAAACAGAGTCAAAATAATTTACCAATTGTGCTATGCAATGACCGAATGTTTTAAAGCCCTAGTTTCTTTTCTTTGCTCAATATTTCGGTGGAATATCTCAAGGTTGAAGATGATACAACCTTTGTTTTATTTTATTTTACTTATAATTACTAATTTACTATTTTGACCTTATTATAAATCTTTTAATATCATCCATTTAATGTCCATATAAGTCCACTCATGCTATTAATGGTTTAATTACAATATAAGCACCTCCTCTGTAACACCCCAAACCCGGCCTAAACGTTATGGCCGAATCTGGGGACGTCACATGATAGTGCTTTGGAAAACATAGTTGCGCTAAAACCATTTGTAGATAATTAGAAAGCATAATTACAATAATGCCCTTTTTGATATTTTAGGTTACCATAAAAAACACGTCGTTTATTCATTTATGGACCATTTTCAAAACGTTATACGTTGCGAAAGCTTTTTAAAAGTAATTCGCGAGTTCGGGTATTTTTGATAAAACATTTATTTACTTTTGAAAACTCGAGTCTTGCCATATTGCTAGCAGTTCATAAAATAATAATCCCAAATTTAAGTGAAAATCCGTAAAGGCCTTATTACAAGAAATATACCCAAAAATAACCAAATCGTAATTAAAAATAAATCGTAAATAAGTGTCCAGAATCGTGGTCACCGTCGAGTCCTCCGTTGCACCGATTCGTCTACTACTGGGGATTACCTGAACAGATTAAACAGAAAAGGGTGAGTTTTCACAAACTCAGTGTGTAATCCCTACAGAAAGCATACACACGAAATATCGATAATGACATATATTCACGGTTCGTCCAACATATTACAGAAATGGTGTAGGCCTTAGCCCACTCAGATACAGATTCAGACATATTACTGGGCCTTTGCCCATTTCAGATAGAATATGCAAATAATAGAGTCCTACCCACCAGCCTCTACACACCAACTCCGTCCAACCCTACACACCATGTGGGGATAAAATCAACCCACCCAAACCTGCACACCAGGTTGTATCGAACGCGGCACATAATCAAAGATTTGCAGCTGAGCTGCCAGATAACATGCCTAAGAGCCTTTCAGATACTTCCTTTAATCATAATCAACCCACCCCGATGCAATTCAACATACATGAATGACATGCTATTATGCAATTAAAACTCATATATATATATATATATTCAGATCAGCATACATGCTTAGTACAGAAACCAGATAGACAGATCATTCATTTAAGGGTGTAAGTATTGCTTATCGACCCTACAGTAGGTCCACAGTCGACTTGGGCGACCTGTGTAACCTTATAGAGTTTTCCAGAAAAATGAACTCACACGCCTATGGACCTGCATGTGTGGGCCCACACAGCCCAAATTAGCCTTGGCCGTGTGAATCCCACACACCCGTGTGGTTCACCCTGTGGGCCCACACAGCCCAATTGGTCGAGCCGTGTGTCGCACACGGCTTCACTCGGCCCTCACACGACCGTGCGCGAGCATTGCTCACACGATCATGTGGTGACTTACAGTCTTGCACAGGCCTACCACACAGGCAACTATACGCCCATGTGGTGTCGACAGAAAGTTTTTTGGCTTTCGCCAAAACCTTGTTTTTTGCGCTTTCGGGTACACACCTGGTTTCGATTGAAGCTAAAACGACTCCTAAGCACTCCAAAACCTATATTTGGCAAATCAAAGCCTCGATTTAGTCACTAACCTCAATTGTTATGAATAGGAAATTTCCCGAAACATACTGACAACCTTACCTTTGATCAAAATGAGAATTCCATGCGCTTAACTCGTGGATTGAAAACGATATTCAGTCCCTTGATTAATTCCTGAATACCAAAAAGGGAATCTCTCTTGGAAGGAACGCAGAACGTTTAGAGAAACAAAATCCACACTTACCAGTAGTGAGCCTTAAAGCTGAATAACAATCCACAGAACTTGAAAGTGAAAAGAATGACAGCAATGAATGGAAAAGGGGCGCGGAAAGGGTTTTGGAGGAGAGGGGGAGAAACCAAAATTTTTTTTTGTTCAAGAGAGGAAAACTAAACAGATTTTCTAATATTCCCCCTATCATCTCCTCAAATCTCCCCTTAATGTCAAATTTTCAATCAAACACAAACTCTTTGGGCGTGATAGCCAAAAATAATGCTCACACCGAGATTCAAACACAGGGCCACCAACACTCCCAAGACTCCACTTAACTACTAGACTAGTAGGTCCATTCTGTTATTTACTTACACACTTTAACTTATAAGCCTACCAACCAGAGTTTGGGTTTTATTCATAAAAATACCAAAATTTACCCAAGTTGAGACTTGAACTTGGGACCTCTTAGACACACCCAAACACACCTAAATCACTCAACCACTAAAGCTGACAGATATTTGTGCCAAAAATACAAAAGCTGAAATTAAGCAAAAACTAGGGCGTTACTACTCTACCCCCTAAAAGAAAATCTTGGCCTCGAAATTTTACCTGATCAGAAGAGGTCAGGATACTGCTGACGCATCAAATCCTCTGGCTCCCAAGTGGCCTCCTCAGTGCTATGATTCTGCCACAGCACCTTCACTAAGGGGATAGATTTCCTTCGCAGAACCTTAAGGTCACACTCCAAAATCTGAATCGGTTGCTCCTAAAATGTTAGATCTGGTCTAACCTCAATATCCTCAATAGGCACAACATGCGTGGGATCAGAGTGGTAACACCTCAATATAGAGACGTGGAATACATCATGTATGCTATTCAACTCTGGAGGAAGCTCTAACTGATATGCAACTAGCCTTACTCGCTTCAGAATACGGTATGGCCCAATAAACCGAGGGCTCAGCTTACCCTTGTGACCAAACCTCAAGACCTTCTTCCATGGCGAGACCTTGAGAAAAAAACTAAGTCCCCCACCGAATACTCAATATCCTTTCTTTTCAGATTAGCATAGGAATTCTGCCTATTAGATGGCGCCTTCAGTCGATCTTGAATAAATCGGACTTTATCTTCAGTTTCAGAAACCAATTCTGGACCCTGAACACGTCGCTTACCCAACTTAGTCCAACACAAGGGAGTGCGACACTTATGACCATACAGGGCCTCGTACGGTGCCATCTGGATGCTAGACTGATAGCTGTTGTTGTAGGCGAACTCTGCCAATGACAAGTACTCCTCCCAACTACCTCTGAAATCTATAACACAGCTCCTCAACATATCCTCTTGTACTTGAATCACCCTCTCTGGCTGACCATCTTCCTGAGGGTGAAAAGCAGTACTGAAGTCTAATCTTGAACCTAGTGCCTTGTGTAATTTCTTCCAGAATCGAGACGTGAAGTGAAAATCCCTATCGGAGATGATCGAGACAAGAATCCCATGCAGTCTCACAATTTCAGACATATACAGCTTAGTCAATTTCTGGAGCAAAAATTCTGTCCTGACTGGAATGAAATGAGTAGGCTTGGTCAATCGATCTCCGACAACCCAGACAGAATCCTTCTTAGTGGGTGTTAAGGGCAACCCACAATGAATCCCATCGTTACTCGTTCCCATTTCTACATCAGAATCTTTATCGGCAGCAGCAACCCCGAAGACAACTAGTGCTTAGTGTTAACCTGCTGACAAGTCAGACAACGAGCAACGAAATCAGTAACCTCACACTTCAACCCCGGCCACCAATACAACTCTCACAGATCTCGGTACATCTTATTCCCGCTGGGATGCATAGCGTAAGGGCTACTATACACCTCCTTCAAAATCGACTGTCTTAAATCTTCATCATTCGGCACACAGATCCGACCACGAAAACAAAGTACCCCATCACTGTTAATTCCAATATCCGTAGTATCTCCATTCTCAACTTGATGGAACCTCAACTCGAGAGACTTATCCCCTATCTATTTACCCCTGATCTGATCAATCCATGTAGGCTTAACCTGAAGCTCTGCTAACATCGCTCTCAAATTAGTCATTGCCCTGCGGCTCAAAGCATCTGCCACCATATTAGCCTTACTAGGGTGGTACTCGATGGTGTAGCTATTATCCTTAAGCAGTTCAACCCATTTACACTGCCTAAGGTTTAACTCCTTCTGAATGAGAAGATACTTGAGGCTCTTGTGATCAGTGTAGATAGTACACTTCTCACCATGCAGATAGTGCCTCCAGATTTTTAAAACGAAGACCACTGCTGCCAACTCCAAATCATGCGTAGGATAATTAGCCTCATGCGTCTTGAGCTGACATGACGCATAAGCTACCACCTTACCATCCTGCAGTAGAACGCAACCCAGACCCACATGCGACGCATCACTGTATTCCACGAATTCTTTCCCAATTTCAAGTTGTATCAAAACTGGAGCGTGCTTCAGAACAGATTTAAGCTTCTCGAAGCTCTCTGTTGCCTATCAGTCCAGGCAAAAGGAACTTCCTTATGCAGCCGCTTGGTCAATAGTGCTACAATCAAAGAGAACCCTTCTACGAAGCGTCGATAGTAACCCGCTAACCCTAAAAAGCTACAGATTTCAAACACACTCTTCGGCTGTTTCCACTCCAACACAGCCTCAATCTTACGAGGATCAACACGAATCCCCTTCGTAGAAACCACATGTCCCAAAAAGGTTACTTTTCAGAGCCAGAATTCACACTTACTGAACTTCGCGTACAACTGTTTCTCGTGAAGCGTCTGTAATACCACTCGGAGATGCTCATCGTGTTCGCCCTCAGTCTTCGAATACACCAGTATGTTGTCAATAAAGACTATCACAAACCGATCCAAATAGGGTTGGAACACTCAGTTCATCAGATCTATAAAAGCTGCTGGTGCATTCGTCAGTCCAAACAATATTAGTTACATTTCATAAAAGCTCGAGCCCCCTACAGCCTCTACCACGACCTCTAGTACCTTGTCCGCGTATACCTCGTGCGCTCATTGTAATTTCAAAAGTTATCTATATTAACAGTTTTATGCATTAGTCACAGTTCTAATATTTGTTAACTGATGTTTTATGCAGAATAGTATCAGAAGTTTAGAGTTTGATATCGCGAATCGTAGTTTTTACTATGATTTTTAGTTTCACTACAGTTTTTAGTTTACACTACCTAAAGTGTTTCAATACAGTACACTACCTAAGGCTGTTTCAAGTATGCAAGTAGTATTTCAGACAAATTTAAACAAAGATCAGAACACTTACAAGATCGGCACTGGGGACTCATTGTACCACATACTTATTCCAAAGATATTTGAATAATTTAAAAATCGTTTTGAAAAACCATTTAAAAAATAAAAACCACAGCCGTATTTTGTAACCTAGCTCTGATACCACTAAATGTAACACCCAAACTCGGCCTAGACGTTATCGCCGAATCTAGCGACGTCACATGATAGTGCTTTGGTAAACATAGTTGCACTAAAACCATTTATAGATAATTAGAAAATGTAATTACAATAATGCCCTTTTCAATATTTTAGGTTACAATAAAAAACACGTCGTTTATTCATTTATGGACCATTTTCAAAATGTTATACGTCGCAGAAGCTTTTTAAAAGTAATTCGCGAGTTCGTGTGTTTTTGATAAAACGTTTGTTTACTTTTGAAAACTCAAGTTTTGCCCTACTGCTAGCAGTTCATAAAATAATAATCCCAAATTTAAGCGAAAATCCGTAAAAACCTTATTACAAGAAATATACCCAAAAATAACCAAATCATAATTAAAAATAAACCGTAAATAAGTATCCAGAATCGTGGTCACAGTTGAGTCTTCCGCTGCACCGATCCATCTACTGTTGGGGATTACCTAAATAGGTTAAACAGAAAAGTATGAGTTTTCGTAAAATCAGTGTGTAATCCCCACAGAAAACATACACACAGAATATCAGATAAAAGACATATTCACAGTTCGGGTCTGAACCTATTACAGAAATGGTGTGGGCCTTAGCCCACTCAGATACAGCCCACTCAGATACAGATTCAGACATATTACTGAGCTTTGGCCCATTTCAAATAGAATATGCAGATAATAGAGTCCTACCCACCATCCTCTACACACCAACTCCGTCCAACCCTACACACTATGTGGGGATAAAATCAACCCACCTAGCCCTACACGCCAGGTTGTACCAAATGTGGCACATAATTAGATATTTGCAGCTGAGCTGCCAGATAATAGGCCTAAGAGCCTTTCAGATAGTTCCTTCAATCATAATCAACCCACCCTGATGCAATGCAACAATACAAGAATGACGTGCTATTATGCAATTAAAACTCATATATATATTCAGATCAGCATACATGTTTAGTATGTAAATCGAGATGATGTGTCATTCATTTAAGGGTCTAAGTATTGCTTATCGACCTCTGATGAGGTCCACAGTTGACTTGGGTGACCCGTTCAACCTTACAGAGTTTTTCAGAAAAATGGGCTCACACGCCCATGGGCCTACCCATATGGGCCCACATGCCCATGTGGCCCACACGGCCTGGCCTAGAATCTCACACGTTCGTGTGGCCCACACTGCCCAATTGGTCGAGCCCGTGTGCCACACACGGCCTCGCTCGACCCTCACATGGTCGTGTCGCTCATGCATGGCCTGGCTCGTTGATTACACAGTCGTGTAGTGACTTACAGTCTTGGACACAGCCTACCACACGGGCAACCACATGCCCGTGTGGCGTCAATAGAAAGGTTTTTAAATTTTGCCAAAACCTCGTTTTCTGTACTTTCAGGTACACACCTAGTTTTGATTGAAGCTGAAATGACTTTCAAGCACTCCAGAACCTATATTCAACAAATCAAAGCCCTGATTTAGTCACTTAACCTCAGTTGTTATGAACATGAAATTTCTCGAAACTTACCGACAACCTTACTTTTGATCGAAATGAGAATTCCACGCGCTAACTTGTCAATTAAGAACGATATTCAATCCCATGATTAATTCTTGAATACCAAAAAGGGAATCTCTCTTAGAAGAAACGCAGAACGCTTAGAGAAACAAAATCTAAACTTACTTGTAGCGAGCCTTAAAGCCGAATAATGATCCACAAAACTTGAAAGTAAAAAGAATGACAGTAAAGAATAGAAGAGGGGCGGAGACAAGGGTTTTGGAGGAGAGGGGGGAGAAACCAAAATTTTGTCTTTATTTAGGAGAGGAAAACTAAATAGATTTTCTGATATTCCCCCTATCATCTCCCCAGATCTCTCCTTACTGTCATATTTTCAATCAAATACAAACTCTTTGGGTGTGATAGCCAAAAATAATGCTCACGCCGAGATTCAAAAATAGGGCCACCCACACTCCCAACACTCTACTTAACTACTAGACCAGCAGGCCCATTCTGTTATTTACTTTCACACTTTAACTTATAAGCCTACTAACCAGAGTTTGGGCTTTATTCATAAAAATACCAAAATTTACCCAAGTTGAGACTTGAACTTGGGACCTCTCAGACACACCAAACACACCCAAATCACTCAACCACTAAAGCTGACAGATATTTGTGCCAAAATTAAAAAAGCTAAAATTAAGCAAAAACCAGGGCGTTACATCTTCTTTTAAGTTCCATAACTATTAGACACCTTTAGCTAATAGAACATCACTTTTGCACTTTAAGCGATTTAGTCATTTTTCTCAAATTGATCATTTAAGCGATAAATTTTTTTAATAAAATTTTTACACAATCATTCAATCATGCTGTAAAAATTAAAATAATAATAAATAAATATTTTGACCTCGGATTTGTGGTCTTGAAACCACTGTTTTGATTTGACTAAAAATGGGATGTTACATTGTGCTTCGATTGATCCCGTGACATATGACTCATTTGATATCAAAGGTGCTCATAGCTTTGAGGTGATGGTGCAGACTCATCTCGGTAGTGGATCACCCTATCTTGAGTTATATGTTTAATTTTCATCGCTAAATGAAACATTTGCGACTTCAACATCAACTTCTGTTCGAAAGGAGTACACGACCCCTAGCCGACTCTTTGTTAGTAGGAGGCAGAATATGGAAGCACCCATGTTTGGTTGCAGTATGAAAAACACAACTCTGCACGACACTTAATTAGTGGATGGGACATGCACATCGGTGGGTCGTGTTCGATGTTAGAAATACGTATTGGGGAACGACATCAACTTCTAGTGGTTGGCAATCCACATATGATTAGGGACGTTACAAAACGTCCACAAGAAGGGATGATATACTCTCTACGACGTCCACCGGTGATGGGACCTTGTACATTGTAGATGATGGTGGGTTGCATGATAAGTCCGATGTGGATCCACCTCGAAAGCCCGGCCCCGATGGTACACAAGTTACATTATTTTTTAAACCGGGGCCTGTTCCTCTGAACCTGAAGACATTGAAAGGGGTTTAGATAAAGAAGAAGATCTATGATTCAAGGCATACTCGCTTCCAGCCCACATGCATAATGTCGATATATCGATACATGATGCATTGGAGTTTCTAAATCTACCACACAAAACGCATGACCGTACAGGTTCGACATTGGATTCGGGTGATTTAGAAGTTGGTAAGGAGCTTTCCCGTAAGAATAGTTTTATTGGTGCTTTAAAACAACATAGCATCAATCACAGGGTTACCTATAACGTGGTTAAATCCAAATCTGAGAAGTTTGAGGCCATGTGTGTAGTGCAAGATGGTACATATTCATAAAAAATGATGGCTTCTTTAAGGAAAAAGACAGGTTTGTGAGAGATAAAAAAGTACAAAGGTCTACATACTTGTGTTGTCGGTACAGTACCACTGGGTGTTTAGCGTTTTGAAAAATAATGTTATTACTTAATGTTGCATTATTTAACGTACTTCATTGACAGGTGTTTCACAAGATCATCCCAAGATAGATTCAGGCATGATAGCTAGCTTAATACTACTAATTTTGAAAGCGGATCCCAGGACTTCTGTGTCATGCATAATTGCCAGTATTAGTAGCCAAATAAGGTACACGCCCTCTTACCACAAGGCTTGGATAGCTAAGAAAAATGAGTTGAAAAAGATGTATAGTGGGTGGGACGCTTCATATAATGAGGTTTGGTAGTGGTGTCAGGTGCTGGAGAGGTACGTCCCAAGTTGTATAGTAGACCTTGAAACAATCCCTGCGTACTACAACGATCGATTGCTCCGTGGATGCCAAGTGTTCAAACATCTGTTCTGGAGCTTTAAACAATGTTGGGACGCATTTGTGTACTGTAAGTCATTGGTACAAATTGAAGGTGTATTTATGTATAATAGATATACACATCAGTTATTGCTAGCTGTGGACAGGATGGCAGTGGGAGAATCTTTCTAATTGCATTTGCAATAACACCGGGGGAGTCAGCTGATGACTGAGATTTCTTTCTGTTTGGGTTAAGAAGGAATGTATGCCCCCAACCTGATATCTACGTTATATCAGATCGGGGCATTGGAATACTAGCTGTAATGGAGCGACATGGAAGCCTATGGGATTACACACACCATCGATATTGTCTAAGGCATGTTGCGTGGATGGTGTAGGAACCCAGGTCATACAATTCGATCATGTCCAAACCGAAATAGTTTATAATTGCTATAATGAAACGATGTTGCATTATTTCTATTCCACATTATTCAAAAAAACTTATATTTTATTAAAATTATAAAATTAATTTACTATTAAAATATAAAAAATAACTACTTTTTTATCAAATGAAACAATATAGAAACAACTTCTACAAATATATTTTAAAAAAAATTAATGTATATGCCGGTCGGAATCAGTGCAACATGGGGGTGGACGACGATTATGTGTTGAATTCTTCCTTGGTTGCTCCAGCGGGGGTTGTGGTTGCTCCAGTTGTGAGTGTTGGGAGGATGACCCACCTTGGTAGAATAAAGAATGTGGAGGTGTTTGCATCACCCACGATAGAGGTGTTTGAATCTCATAAGGCGATGTGGAATGGTAATGAGATGAGCTCGTTGATGATGCCCCGTGTGATCCCTCCGGCGACGATGGCCTATATATCATCAGTTGAGTCGAAGTCATTGGAAAAGGAGATACACCGGGCCATGCATTCCAACCTGGCATAGGTCTGGAAAAAAGAAACATATAAGGGTTAGGATACATATAAGGGCTAGGATACGCACCTGGCATAATCTGAAGGGGCTGTGATGTGGGTGTCGTCGGTTGAGGCATTGGGCCAAGTGATTGTGTGAGCGCTGTTGATGGGCCCGTCCCATCATCCCTTCTCCTTGGATTTAAAAGGCTCCGTCGTTTCCTTTCCACAAGGATTTGCCGACACCTCTGCTCTTTTGACAGCAAATATGGCTTGTCATGGATCCTAAACCATGGCATGTAATCTAGGTGCATGCTAACTCTAGGACGATAATCGGTTCACGATCAGGTATATGATCGTACTGGTTTTCCCAAATTTCGATATATTCCGACCAGAATAATGACCAATTCATATTCATTAGCCGTAAGTCGATTTTGTGCTGCTCATCGAGCACCTCAGGTTCCTCAGGAATTGGTTGTCAGAATCTAAATTATCGCAACACTCTATCCGTCTAGTGCATCTCGACAATAGAATAGTTTACCAATGGGACCTTAACATGCCAAATGTTCAGATTTTGAAAGAATTCTTTCGAAATTACTGCTTGTATTGCCGGATCCTCGTATAGTGTCCATTAAAACTATATGAATGGGATAAAAATATTAGTTATATACATAATACTAAATACTAAATATGAAATGACTATTTTATGATTATATATTTTATTTAATACTTACGTGCGCTTCCGACCGTTGGTCTAATAGGAGCCATATATCTTAAAGAGCGGTAGGTATTCCAACATAACTCGCCGGATGGTTCCACCTAATTAAATAAACTTTCAGCATACAATTTTATTTTAAATCTATGGAATAATTGTAAAATTAAATAAAAATTTTACCTTGTTATGAGTGGGAATTTATTTGGGTGGTTCACTCGAGAACGTAAAAATGGAAAGCGAAATCGAGCCCATGATTATAGTAGTGATAGACAACTTCCAATTTTGGCTTTATTTGGTGGCGTCGCCCCGCACACCTCCCGGTACAATGTTGCCAACACGGCAGACCCCCAACTAAGTTCGCCAGCTACTCTAAAATCAACGAGTTTCAGCAGCCACCTCAGATGTACGAGGTTTCGTGACAAGTCCGACATCATATAACCTCCAATCATCTTAAGGATGTATGCCCAAGCATATCATGTTCTTTCTAATTCAGTCAATCATTCCCCGGCTTCGGGAATGTGTCTTGTAACCAGCCCATCTCGATCCGACCTCCGTAAATATTATCTAAAATTGCACCCAAAAGATCGTAGCATATGGCTCCCCAATTAGCAGATTGAATAGACCCGGTAAGTGTGGCTCCATCCACCGACAATCCTAATTGTAACTGGACGTCCTCCAAAGTGATAGTACACTCTCCGTATGAAAGATAGAATGTGTGCGTCTCCGGTCTCCACCTCTCTATTAACGCGCTGTTGAGTTTCGGGTCCAACTTGCACCCCCTGCCTATAGTGGCCGCGTGCCAAAAACCCGCTTCCTTCAAGTAATTTTCTATCAATGGTGATGGAGGACCAGACATGTTACAAATATAACATTGTAACACCGATCTATAGACATTATAAAAATTATAAAATACAAATTAATTAAAATTACATAAATGAAAAAATATTCAAAAATATTCAAAATTAAAATTAATTAAAATTACATAAATGAAAAATATTAAAAATATTCAAAGTTTAAAATAAACCATTACCATTTTCATTTGTTCAACGGAGATATGTTTGTGATCGAGACAAATTAATTCCCGACCATTGCTAACACGATCAGATATTTTTGAAATTATAAAAAAAATACTAATTTAGAAAAAAAATTAAAGTAAATAACTAATTATAAAGAGCTTTTCTAAATTTAATGAGAAATTTGAGATATTTAGGGAGAAATTGTAAATATTTTTTGCTAAATTGTTAAGAATTTGTGTGAAATAATAGTAGTGGGGAGGGGTTTTATACTCTCTTTTTTTACTGTTGGAATCCCCCCAACGGTAAAAAAATAATTGCCCGTTGGAATTTAAAAAAGCCAGAAAATCGCTCCCTTGAGGAACCTCTTGCAGTAGTCACATGTCTTGTCTTGATTCCTTGACTTAGATATCGACCTAGACTTGCCTTGACCTGAATCCTTAGACTGTTGTCTGCTTTTAGCAATCAAAATTGAGGCTTACTGATCCTATTTGCTACTTGGATCCAACTCATTATCGAGTTTTTCTCTTCTCAACAAGTTACCCTTCACATCCTTGAATGAGAGCTTACCTCTACTGTAAATTAATGCCTCCCAAAAAGTCTTATATGAAGGGGCAAAGAGCATAATAATAGCATAGTATGATGTTCATCATCTATATTAACTTCTACATTCTTCAGGTCATTCAAGAGAGTAAAAAATTCACTGAGATGAGCCCTAATGGACGCACCTTTAACCATACGGAATGTATACAGATGTTGTTTCAACACCAATCAATTAGCTAGAGACTTTATCATATAAAAAGATTCTAAATTCTTCCATAAGGCAAATGTCATTTTCTCCATAAGTGCAGCACATTATTCGTGACGCACAAGTGAATTTGCAGACAGGGTCTTCTTATCAAGCTTATCCCATTTTGACTGATCTAAAATTTTGGGCTTTTGACCTGCAACGACCATCGTCAAGCCATTCTAAACTAGGATTGTAGTAATCCGAACATGTCACAAACTGAAATTTATGATCCTATTGAACTTCTCGAAATCGAATTTCATTGTTGCCATCTCTGAATGAGTCGATTGTGGAACCCTAACCAAGCTCTAATATCAATTTGTTGGGAATCAACCCAAATAAATAATGAAAAGAAATAGTGGAGAAGATCAAGCACACAAATTTATATGAAAAAAATCCTCTGATCGATATGACCAAGAGAATAAGAAACCACGAGCAAAGTAGGCTTCAACTTTTTACTAATGAGCAAAACAAACGAAAATTCAAGATAGAGAGGAAACTGTTCTCAATGTACAAATGCTCTTTAAATAGGCTAAGATTAGAAGGCTAATATGACTAAAATATCCCTGAAGTAATCAGAGTTCGTATGGGAGAAAAAGTCCTACTTGGCTGTCAAACCCGACTACGTTATTTGAGGAATACGTCACGTCGTTGTGACGTAACATGCTTTCTCGTCACGACGTCGCCTCTGCTTTCAAAAGGTTGCGTCAGTCCTCGATGTTGCAATACGGGCAATGATAAGTGTCTGCAAAGTGTCCGGAAAATACGAGACACACTCCACAAATAATTTAAATTTTATAAATAAATAAATGATTCTTTTACAAAATATATAAATTGCCCTTATTAAGTTTTAATGCCTCAAATATCCTTATATATTTTTTATAAGAACTAAAATATCCCAAATACTTTTTTTATCGTCTAAAATGGTCCTATTAATTCCTAAAAAGGTTCTTCTAGGAGCTGGTTTTATAATACTAGGACTTATTCCGCGCGTTGCGCATAACATGAATTAAAATAAAATTAATTGATTTAATTATGTTTAAAATAAAATAATCGAATTTTAATATCTTAATTTTAGTTTATATCATGATATTCTTATGAAGTTATTTTGTTTTTAAAGTACAAATACATTTCACGGTTATAATTAATCTATCCTATACAATGCACATATTTAGAATCAATAATTATGATGATAATCAAACTATTTGCATCTTACAAACTATAAGATTCTCTTTTGTCTCTTCAGATACTTCAAACCAAATATCTTATAATATTTTAATTGAGATTATAATTAAAAATGCTTTAAATTATATTTACCTTCTAACTTGTAAAATTTTAATTTCTCTTACGCTAAAAGGACTGGAAATCCAAATTCAAAAGATATAAATCCTAACTAGGTGTGATATTTGTAGGTTATTATTCTAATATTTATTATATTAACTCATTATTTAGTTTTTTTTAAAGTTGTTAAGTTAATTATAATATATAGTAATATTCAAAATAAATTTAATCAAATTAAACATGTAATAATAAATTTATAAAAACTATATATAATTACTTTAACTTTTTCTAAAACTATTGTTTTGACAAATATTATAAAATATATTTAGTAATTGTTATGCAAATAAAAAGCGGATAAATATAATTTTTTTGAACATTTATAAATATCCCAAATAAAAACAATAATAGAAATATATATAAGAAGTAAATGTGTTATTTATACACATGAAAATTAGTAACAATGAAAAAGTTAATGTTGAGATAGAATATCAAAACCATTATGAAATTTCGTTAGTTAATATCGATTATGTTAAAATAATAAAAAATGAAATTTTATTTGATGTTTAATGAGAATAAATAAAATGTTTTGAATTAAAATTGGTTTTGAATTTTTTAAATAAATAAAATTAATTTAATATGACTACAATACATTTATTACTCCCAATAAATGATTACAATAATCCTATTTATTCCTAATGATTCTGAAAGGAGGTGGTTTTATTATTAAAAAATACCCATAAATTGATGAAAATAAATAAGCAAAATTTTTGATAGTTCAGCCGAGTAAAAAATGGTAACGGAAAAGACAAATTTTACCTAATAGAGGAGAGTGAGTATCAATTGGCGAAGGTCGAATTTATAGAATGAATATTTTCAATTATAAAAATATTACTTAATTAATGAATTTTTTAACATTTTAAACAGATAATCAATTAACTAAAATTATGTGAAAAATAATTTAAAATCACAACAATAAACCTATTTACTCTTAACAACTTATCACAATACCCTATTTATTCCTAGTGGGCTCTCAAACGAGTTGGTTTTATTATATCTAGATATATAGATATTCATAAACCATAACCTTACAATAAGATAACTATATTACATGTCCTTGAATAATATTAGGTCCCTGTATTTAGACAAGATCCGAAATTTAGTTGAAAGTGAAATTCTTTTAATTTTTATTTAAAATTTTAATCCAATCATTAACATTATTAGTATTTTTCATCAAAATTTGCTAACTCGGCATGCTAATTAACATTACACATGATTGACAAAAAATAAACATGTTAAGTTAACAAGTCTTGATAGAAATTACAAACAATGATAATAATTAGATTAAAATCTTTAAATTGAAAAAGTAAGAAACTTAAAATTTTAACTTTTAAAATACAGCAACTAAATCTCAAATTCTAGATAAATATAGGGACTAAAAAGCATATCTTAACCTCAATATTTTTATATAACCTTATTTTGCGAGGGAAAGACTCTCTACATGCAAATATGGAATTTCTTCATCATAAATTCAAGCCAATAGACATACATCCCTGATCATGTAGGAGTAATATCTTTTGAAGTTTTAGAGAACAATTTAAATGTTAGACCTGAGTTTTCCAATTTCTCTTGAATAAGTTTCTCCAGACGTTCAACCATGGAGGGTGTAAGATAATTGCTCCAATCTCCCATTTTTGCTTTTCTAAAGAAAGCTTCACGTGGAATCTCAAAAGTCTTTGTTTTCCCTAAGAAAGTTTCGTGTGGATACCCAAAAGTTTGCACGCCCTTCTTATTCACTTCCAAGTCTTTCATGTTCTCAAAGCTGCAAATTTTCGCTATTTCTTCAACAACTCCTTGTTTCTCTTCTTCCTCAGTGAAAGGAACTCCTAAAAACATTGCCAACTTTTTTAGGTGAGAATTGATGTCTTCCTTGAGATCTTCATACTGTAAAAATAATATTTTGCTCGGTTTTTCTTGGCTTGCCCTCCAATACCCTAACACATGATCGAAAAATGGTCCAAATTGAATGATTCCTTGGCAAAACATCTCAAAAGCTTCATCTAGTGATACTGGCTCAAAGCCTTCGCCTCGAAGCCTGGAAAAGAAAGACCAAAAAGAAATGAGCGTGTCCATGGGATTTCTACATAAGTAAACAATCTTACAGTTGGAATCTTTAATGGAAGTTGGCAAAGAAGCATAAGGCAAGTGGATAGAAAAAAGTCTTGGCTGATAAAGAGTACAATTTTCGAGATCAGGACAAGTGTCGTTCAAATAAAAGTCACAATCAATGAAGCGAACAAGAGAGTGAGGGTTATAGGTGAGCAAGGGATTATTTTCCCTTGCGAACTGATTGCGGTACAAAGTGGAGAAAGTCAAAGCTTTAAGCCAAGTAGTGCCACATTTTGGAAAGGTGGCGATGATAATATCAGAATCAAATGCTTGGAAATGTTTCTGACAAGAAATCACAGCTTTTAAAACAATTGATGGGCACCAGAAACCTTGGAAGAAGTAAAGATTCATTCCTGAGAAGCTTTTATCTTTAGGGAAGGTTTGCACCAGATGCCGGAATTCATCATTCCAAGACTCCTCAACATCATGGGATGTGGAAACCATGCTGGAGTTGCACATATCTGTTTTCTCCATGGTGAAACAAGCAGCTGGTCGAGAAAAGGATAAGAAAAGCAACATTCAAAAGAATCAAAACTAGCTTTCTTTTTATATAGCAAGTTTTGTGGAGCGGACCAAAAAAGAGACCATATCAAATATTTTATGTTTTAATAATTTATTTTAGGGTAAATGCGCAATTCTCAAAAAAAAATTTGTTTTAATCATCCGAAAAATAGTTTACAATTTAGGCCACAAGTTATATAGTTCTATCGGTTTAATCACACTTAATAAATGGTAAATATCTGAAAAATAGTTTACAATTTAAGCACACACGTTATATAATTTGATCGGTTTAATCACTCTTAATAAATGATAAACAGAAACTTGACGTTAAATTATTTCTAAAATTTTGATTTTCCACATATTTAATTAAAATAAAAAGATCATTTTAGTTCCAATCTTTTCATATAAACGAGGTTTACCTCTCACGATAACAAATTGAAAACAACCACCATATCCTCAGTGAAAAATTCACAGTAAATTTCAATGTCTTTAGGGCATAAATTAATAACATGTTCTCCTTCCTTAACTAGTAATAATTGTGGCATATAATAGTTAGGGTTTTCATTGTTCTTATGCAAATATTAGAGGCATGGGGGAATTGGCAACCATTCAAAGCACTTAACAACAGTTTCCAGAAAAAATAACCAAGGCCTAAATCTTAAATCCTCAAAAATTTAAAAAAAAAAAACCTGGAATTTGTATAACAATTCCAGCTTTACTATTACAGCTATTACAAAAGAGAAAAAGCATAGATTTTAAAAGAAAATTATTTGTAGATGATCTTAAAGGGAAGAGGCCAATAGTAGACTTGGAAACTTTGACATTGTCTTTAATATTCTCAATCTTCTTTTCTTTTTAAGTATGATGTTTCCATACTATCCTTTAAATTTTTTTTTCGAATTTTTGTCACCTCTGCCATAAGAGTCAGTTTCGACGGTGACGCATTGCTCCAATCAACGAAGCAGATTAAAGAGGAGGCCATTTTTCATAGATGATGTGGTTGTTATTCCCAATTTGTTAAGAAGAGGGTTAAACTTCACTTATATTAAAAGATTGAAAATTAAAATGTACGTGAAAAATCAAAATTTTAAAAATACTTTCATACATATTTTCATTTATGGAAGTAGTCAAAATAATCAAAAACTTTTTTTTTTATTACCTAAAATAAACACGTTTAAAAATTGGGTCATCATCTCATTTATTTTATATTATCAAATGGGAGATGCAATCAAAATTTAATGCTGTGGGATACGGAAGATCTTGCACCACTGAAATTATCTTCATCTTTAGCCGAAAGGTTGCATTATTAAATTTTAATGCTGAAATTATCTTCATCTTTAGCCAAAAGGTTGCATTATTAAATTCATTTGTGCAATGATTGTGAACATATGTTTGCGTTCGTTTTCCTTTTTAAGATATTATTTGATCAATAAAATTTGTTTTTATATTTTTAACTTTTAGATATAGACTACTATTCGCTTAATTATTAATTAAAGTGTTTTAGTTTATCATTCTAAGTTAAAAATTTTTATTTTTGTCACTAATGCCATTCGCATTTAATATTTTAATCATTATTCTGTTAAATCATTAATAGTATATATAGAGTTTTTTTTTATGGGAAGAGAAAATATTATAAACAAGTGAGCGAAATATACTAGAAGAAGATGGAGAGGAAGATTTGAGCAAATTCGGTAACACTGAAAGCAACAACAGGTGATGGTTGGTAAGGTATAAAAGGAAATTTGATTGATGATAAAGGTAAACAGAAAAATAGTAATAAGTTGAGAGAATTTTAGATTGAGCCGAGAGTCAAATTTTCAAAATATTCAGAAGTCTCTTCACTAGTTGTGGAAAACTCCTCTTTATAGATTTTTAAAATGGGAGTTACAAAGCTAAATAATTAATATACACAACCAATTCAAGCATCACACAAAATACAAACTTATATATATATATATATATATATATATATATATATATTATCTTTTGACCTTGCAAATTTCACCAATCATCTTCAACTATTAGGTTTATTTATTTTAACATGCACAAACTCTCTAACTTTTTATTTTTATTTTAATAAATTATAGGCTTAAAAGCATCATTTTTTCTTAATGTATAATTGTAAACCAAAATGATATGTTACAATAATGCTAACATTTGTAAATGTGTAAAAATTATTAATAGCTTATGCAAAATTTTACATCTTATGATTAGTTTTGAACTATTGTATTGTTGATCATATTTTACTAATTTGTTATAAATTGTTAACTACTATGTATAATTAATATGTCCCTGCTTCTTCTTAATTATTGTTTATTAATTTAAATATTTTGTCGATTGAGTCTTAATTCAATTGGTATAAGCATTATTAGCAATATAGGAAGATATGGGGTCAAGTGTGTTAAAGGGCATTATCCTCTTATTTATGAGTTCGTA
The DNA here is from genome assembly GCA_025506655.1 of Gossypium rotundifolium. Lineage (NCBI taxonomy): Eukaryota > Viridiplantae > Streptophyta > Magnoliopsida > Malvales > Malvaceae > Gossypium > Gossypium rotundifolium. The sequence continues at coordinate 40,300,294 of CP106732.1, read as the reverse complement.
ACATTATCTCAAAAATTAAATATGACCAAAACCTATAATCAAATTATTAATAAAATTAAACAAAAAATAAACCTCTTAATTTAGAATTGTTTAACACATTAACTAAATCGTAAACTAACAAAAGTTTAAAGAATCTCGAAACTTCGAAAATAAAATAGATATTATACTAGAAAATTTTGGCATTTATAAATATGAAAGTTATTTTATTTTCTATTAATAGCTTATGAACTTTTACTATTATAATTATAAAATTCAGCTTACGTATTTTAATATAGAATTTTTAAACATGATATGCGATTTTTTTTTTTGAAATAATACTGGACTGAATAGTAAAAATGTTCGACAGAAACTAAGCAGATCCTAAGGGTGGCCTAAAAACAAAATAGAAATGGACCCAACCCATAAAATAAAACAAAATAAAATAACTCAACAGGTAAAACCTATTCAGTTAAAAGTGATAGCTGACATCATCATTAACCGCATTTATTGCCCATTACTATGGTTTTTCATAAAATTAATTTAAAAATTTAATTAATTACGTAAATAATTTATTTTTTTGATAAAATACGTAAATACCTTAAAATTTACAACAAAAGTTGGAGGAGTTAAAGTATTTCACATCACTAACGTGCCATGTCATAAATTAGGATAAAAAATCAATTTTTGATAAAATCATATAAATTTGGGCCACCTATATAAATATTAAGGAAATAATGTGATTTTTGAAAAAATTGAAGGCTTTAAACAAAATTTTCCTTTTTGGTCGAGCCAAATAATTTGATGCTACTAGATTCTAATGCCTCTGTTGCTTTTTGTCCTTTTATGTTTTTTATTTTTATTTTTATTTGTTTATTATTATTTGTTTTATAATATTTTATGTATATTTTTTGGTGAAGCCATTTTAAATGGCATCACCAGTACTTTTTTTTAATTTCATTTATTTTAAAATTTTAAAATAACATTTTATTTGGTGGAACCATTCTATTTGGCGTGACCAAATTTGTATATATAAGCCTCTCAATGATACATGAATCGAGTTGAAAGAAAAAAAATTACTTATACCTTGTTAGAGCATGAATGAGAGAGATATGAGAAGCCTTTTTTTTTTTATGTATTTGTGTTTTTTAATTTAAAGGTATGTGTTGTTTAACGATAATCCGATGGAGCTCATGAAAATTTTATAAAAAATTTAATTTCGGATTAATCGAATATTTATTCTTTTACTATTTGCCAAAATTTTTTTTGATTCTAATATTTTATCTTGATAACTTATTTTGTTAGAACTGCTATTTATTTCTTGAGTTAGAAATTCATTTTCTTGTCTTTTATAATTAGAATTTTTGTATTTGATTTTTTATTGTGTTTGTTCTCTTAGTCGATCTTTTATTTTATTTTCATTAATGAATAATTTGTTCACGCCATAGATTGAATTTAAAGGGATGATTTGTGAATCATCTTATTATTGATTATCGAATCCTCTTTAGTTTCGCCTAATTCATATGGTTCTCTCAACCCCAAAAATGGAATTGTATTTCTTTTGAAAGTTCGTTTATTATTCCTTTAGAAATAGAATGCTTTGAGTGATCCATTTTTTGTTTCTTTTGAAGCTTTTCAAACAATTTAGTTTTTTTCTTTTAAAATTGTTAAAGCTATAAAACATTTCGTTTTAAATTTTTTTATTTTTATTTAGTTCTTTAAAAATAGGCTCAAAAATGAACGTCGCTTTCGAGGAGAGCGAAAGGTAGTTCGCTTCCATTCCCCAAACTGTTAAAAAGCAAAACCATTCTTTTGACCTTTCTTTTTTTCATTGGATCTTTATGAGAGGGTTGTAGTTTAAATCATGCCAAGGTTTCGTGCAAAAGGAAATATGATATTTATCTCAATACCGTCATTAACTAGTTTTTGGAAATTCGGTTTGGATAATTGAACACCATTATAAGTGCATTTAACATGCATTTCTCGATTCCAATCCGTTAAATCCTCGAGCCACTCAAGAAATTGAAATAATAACATACGGGCAATGTTTTTAACTATTATCGATGAAGGTAATATAATATATTTTCTAAGAATTGATTGGGTTATTAACACGGAGCCCTTATTACTTGAGCAAGTAAAAGACTATCCCAAGCTTCGCTATTTGTATCCTCATTTTCTCTTCTCTTTGTATTTTTCTCTTTTGGCCTCCTCTTTTTCTCAATCGTTTTTTTCGTATCGAAATTTTAATTCTTTGTTTTACATATCCAATTTCGATATATTCGTTTCAATGGTCCGTAAATATCAAAATAAAAAAGAGTGGTTTGTCTACTCATCCAAAAAAGGGGAATGTACATTTGCTTGAAATAGCTCCCAAGTAATCGTTTTACGCCTTTGGGCACGCAGGAACCTTTTATTATGTCGCTACGAAAATTGATTGTTGTGAATAGCGTATCAAAGCAACTTCGTCTATTTGATCGGATCATTAGCATAACACCGTAAATTTAATAGTTATTTTGAATGCCAATTATTTATTTGGTAACAGGTTCAAAATGGTTATGCAAGAAATGGGTGGATTATTTGAGATTCCCTAAGTCAATGGAATGTTTAAAGGTTAAAAGGAATACTAAATCGTACTGCACGGGTAAGATCATCAATATCGGCAGCATTCAAGCTACAATTTAATAACATCGAGAAAGTCGCTTTTGTTACGGTTAAACGATTTATTTTTCAATTTGTAAGATAGAATGATGTCAGTTTTGAACAAAATCATTTAATTATGTTTTGTTTGTAAGACACAATATTGTCGGTATTGAAAAAATCATTTAATTATTTTCAGTATTGAGAAAGCTATTCGTGTTGTAAAATGATATATTGTAAGTTAAGTGAAACTATTTTTGTATGAAACTGATCTCTATTTGGTTGTTATTAACCCTTTTTAACTCCTTTTTGTATGAAACTTATCTCTATGTGTTAATAATATTTTTTTAATTTACGACACATTCATAAATTTATATATTGATTTTTTTAATATGACGACATTTCTGTTTAATTTTGCATTGTTGCTGTCTTGGTTCCATTTGTGGGGTACAAAAAAGTTACATTTGTCCTTCACTAAATTGACACCACCTAAATAAAAACTAAACATCGCATTCACACGAAGAAACTAGGAATATATATTAATTTGGCTTCAACTAATCTATATATCATATTATAAGTGTTCAAATCAGATTGAATCAAGCTTGAAATTATTAGAGTTACGATTAAATTTATACAGAACGAGTGAATATTTTATTTTATAAAATTCTCGTATGTAAGTTAAATTTTCGAGTTTGAATATGCTTGGTTTATATTATATGTAAAAATCTATGTATTATTATAGATATCGTTTCAATAAAAATAAAGCTTTTCTTTATTTTATATTTACCCATACCACCTATGTTTTTTAGGACATTTTTATTTTTTGTTTGCTGTACTTTTTGTAGTTATATAGTTGCCTTTTGTTTTAATGCTTAACTATGATTATTACATAATAATGAAAGAGAATTAATGGTACTTAAGCTTCAAAGAGATTTGGAAATCACATTTGATCTCTACGTGTTATTATTAATATTTAGGACAAATCTTCGTTCTCTTATTAATATTTTATTATTCATTTAATTTAACTTGAATAAAAAGATACTTAGAATGACTACATTGGAATAATATAAGTGTGATGTTTTTATTTTTTCAAGCTTTCGCTTTTACTTTTCAATATATAATTTTATGTTTAAATTATATAGATAATTGATTTATCATATTTTTATAAAAATTTTACCGTATAGGATGGGTATTGGGTTTTGAGGTCGCCGTTTCATTTTGCCAAGTACGATCCGGACGAGCAAATTAGCCATACTTACAGTTGGCCGGATTTGGGGATGTCGCATTGATCCAAAGGTTTGACTTGAGGGAGAACTTAATATCTACCTTGGTTGAGCAGTGGTGGACGGAGACCCACATCTTCATTATGTCGTGCGGGGTGTGCACTATCACATTGGAAGACGACGCTATGTAACTTGGGTTACAAGTTGATGATGCTGTGGTCACAACCTAAAGTAAAATGTTGGAATCTTCAGTACTATGCCACAGATTGCTTGGACGATCCCCTAGTGATAGGGAACAGAATTTTAAAAGCTTGGCATTGGCATGGTTGAGAGCAAATTTTAAGGAGTTATCGAGCACTGTCATTGAGCACGAGGTGATGTGTGTTGCTCGAGCCTATATTATGCAGCTGATCGAGGGGTACTTATGCCGAACAACACATCTAATAGGGCCCACTTACAGTATTTGGCTCTATTGGAGGATTTCTCTCGTGCCGGTACTTACAACTAAGGATCAATAGTGTTGGCTATATTGTACTGTGAGCTTTGCCAAGCAACAAAAGCTGAGGTTAGTGACATGGCTAGTTGTGTGGGTCTATGTAACACTCTTTACCCATATATGACACCGGGACAGGGTACGAGGCGTTACTGATCTTAAACACATGTAAACATACATTTCCGAGTCATAAAATTTTGTTCAATTTTAAAACTTTTAAAACTTTTCCTTAAAGTCCCTAATATGGACCTACAAGGCCCAAAACACACTTTGAAAATGGTTCGAGACTAAACCAAGCACTTTAGAAAAACTTTAGAAAATATCATTGAAATCAGGGGCACACGCCCGTGTGGAAGAGTGACACGTCTGTGTGACCTCTTAACATGGCCATGCTGAAGGATCGTGTAGCTCACACGGCCTGAGACATATTGGGACACCCCTGTGTCCTAGCTCATGTGGATTTATTTCTCTTTTCGAACCTACAGGGATTTTTACACGGCCTGGGACACGCCCGTGTCCATGGCCCGTGTCCCTCGCACTACCGTGACACACCCGTGTTTCAGCCTGTGTGCAATCTTAACATTCTATTTCTGACGTCATCAACCCTTTAAGTCACACGGCCAAGGCACACCCCTGTGTGCTAGGCCGTGTGGTGAATTTAATTTCACAATTAAGGTGCAGGGGACACATGACCGGACTACATGCCCATGAGGCAGACCGTGTATCACACACGGCCCAGAACACGCCCGTGTGTCTACCAGTGTGGATAGAAACAAGGCTATTTACCAAGCCATTTGCCACCCTTACTTGCACCAACAAACACAACATCAAGTAACACCCATCCCTATATAAATACATGACTAATTCACCACAACTAAGACATTTACACAATATGGCCACTTTACTTCATTCACATGCAACGCTTATCACATTCTTTATCAATTCAATCATACAACTTGCTCAATCATGCATTAACACACCATATGCTCAACCATGCAAATTTTCACATTCATGAAAAACATCATCATATGCATATAACAATAACAAATATTAGCCATCATCCATGGCCTTATACAAAATGATCTATCAAATAACATAGGCCCACATTTAGCAAATTCAACTATGACACTTAACAACATAATTAAATATCCTATACATGCCACAACTTAACTACTTGAACTCAACAATACCCGAAGTGATAGCTTGATAGTGTGATGGTATTTCCAGTGTTTTCCAACCCGAGCTAGCTTGAGGACATTATAAACGTGGAAAATAGATAAAGTAAGCTATATAGCTTAGTAAGTTGGCATGTAAATAATAACCAATTCATTAACATACTTTTAACAATCCTCATAATAAGTTCTCAAGATAATACAATCATAATTGCCCAAAGTTTCACTATTCACTTTTGAGCATATCAAGTTGTCTATGCTAGTCATAGTCACTAAATTATTTATTTCTTGAGCTACAGAACTCCAAATTTAGGTCCACTAATTTTTCCTGAAACGAGACTCACATATCTCCTTACCATAAATTTTCCAGAATTTTGGTTTTCCAATAAGTACAATTTATTCTTTAAAGTCATCCTTGTTACGCTCTCGATAGTTTTGACCCTTCTTCACTAAGAATTAATTATCTCCTCGTCGGGACTCAGATGATGTTCCTATTTGATTCTATTGAAAATAGATTAATTAAGAATTTCAAACATATAAATTATAACTTGTAATTATTTTTATACTATTTTTAATGATTTTCCAAATTCAAAACAGGGGATTCCAAAATCATCTTGACCCTGTCCCACAAAAATTCAAACATCTCATAATGTGAAACTAGGCTCAATAAGCTTTAATTACATATCTTATTCAACCTCTAATTAGATTTTCACAATTTTTGGTGACTTTTCAAAGTCATACAACTGCTCTTGTCAAAAGCTGTTTTATTGCTAATTTTACTCTTTCATGATTGCTTTGTATTAACATCCATTTAATCATACATTACACCAAAGCATATTGTCGAAACCACTTTTTTAATTCTTAGAAAAAAACAGAGATCGACTTTGAAAAGAAAATGGAGTCCAATCCTTTTATTTAGGTGTGATCGGATCACCTATAAAACATTTTATTTTATTTTAAAAGAAATTAATTTTGGTCTGCAATTCAAAAAAATGGGTTCGAGTCGATTCACATACGAGGAAGGATTAGCACCTCATAGCGCCCAAAATTGGTACCTAATTGATTAATTAATGTCCTAATTCCAAAAATTTTAAACGATTTTAAAATACAATTCCATTTAAAAATTTTAAATAACTTTCGAATTGGATATTGAGATTCCTTGTTCCAAAGGAATAAAATATCACATCCAAAGACGTTAGGATACGACATTTCAAACTCTCGATGCCAAGATCATCTCATGATTTCCAAAGTTCATGCATTGAAATTTTTATAAGGAATATTCAATTATTTGGACAAACAAAAACCGAAACCCAGCATGGTAGGGTACGATTTCTCGGATTTCTAAACATAAAATACTGCATTGTTTCTTTTTTTTTTAAGAAAACATGGACAAAATTTTAAAAGGATATTTGGTTATTTGGTCAAACGGAAAACCGAAACTCAGAATGTTAGGGCACGATTTCTCGAATTTCCAAACACGAAATATTGTCTTATTTGAAATTTTTTTGAATAAAATGGAGTAATTAAGCGAAATACGTTTTTATTTAAGACGATGATCTATTGATAAAACCATTACATCAACAAAATACAAGATACGAATATTAAAAGGAATATTTCGAGAAAATTACATGACAAATATCATTTGAATACTAACATTAATAATTAAAGAAAATGAAATAAATAAAATATTATTTAAAATAAGATCTTTAAATGAACAATTATATATTTATATAGATTTAAAATAAAATATATACATAGATTGATTTAAAAGAAAATACATACATAAAATATTATGAAATCAACAATATGTACATAAAATAATTTTAATATTAATTATATATATGTGTGCATAAATTAATAATAAATAGGAATACTTAAATTAAATACTATATAAATCTTTAAAACAAGTAACCTATAAAAGAAGATTTTGAAATTAAATATTTATATAATAGATTAAAAAATATAAATAGAAATGAAAGATAAAACAAATTAAAACATTGTAAAATCAATTTTAAATTAATTTATTAAAACAAATTCTAAAAAAATAGAAAGTAAATAATTTCAATACCATAAAAAGGTTGCAAGGATTATAAATAAAAAAAAAAACTAAAAAATACTTAATTGAAATGATAATAAAATTGACAGGCTACTTTATAAATAAATAAAATGATTTGAACAAAGTCAAGGACCAAGCTAAAATGCACACAAATGATCAGGGACTAAACCAGCAAATATTTCCAAAGCCCAAAACGCAGCGTGCAAGTTGGACCAAATTGAAAGGGCGCGTGAATTACAGAGATTAATTAAAAAAACATAAAAAATGTATAACAGATCTAATCGAATAGCGGCACAAAAATAGAGGGACTGAACGCGCAAATATCCCTTCACCGCAGAAACGCACCGATCCTGAGGATAATCGGGTCGGGTTAAATCGGGTCAACCTATACGACACCATTTTAGAGCCACTGAAATAGGCCCTAAATGGTGTCGTTTCGTGCATCTTAATAAAACCTAAAAAAAACTAATCCCTAATCTATCAGTCACTTTAAAACAGAAAAGAAAACTTAAATATTTCTCCTAAACCTCTTCTTAATCTGCCGCCTCAAAAACCAAACATCGATGACCATCCGACTACCATGCGCTTTAGAAATCAGCGACGGCGTCGGATGAAAGTCGAGTATAGCCCTTTCTGCGCTTATACTCAAAAGTACTTCACTCCCAAATCCAATTCTAGCTTCGATTTCGACGAAGCGAATAGGAATCCGGCGATAGTAATAAAGGGGTAAGTATTTCCTTCTTTTATTTCATTTGCATGTGAAAATAAAATGTATAGAACACAATCGAAGTAGGGTCTAAAAAAGAAAGAAAAATTTTAGATCTCAGATTCACCTTTTCAATTCGGATCTCTTTCTTTTTTGTATTCGATATGCGTAAGTCAGTGTTCACAAAAAAAAGGAACTTTACAATTCTTTGGTTACTCTTTTTATAACCGAAAATAAAAAAGAAAAACACAAAATATTTTATTTTTCTATGCTTTGCTGTCGTTTGTCCTCTCTTTGCGCAGGTACGGAGGTATGGGGCTAGCTGTGGCGTGGTTGTACGTGGCACTCAGCGTGGGGCATACGGAGGCGCACTGGAGACTGGGCTACGTCACATGGTTGCGGGGCTAGGGTTTCCTGTGAGCATCTACTTAATTTTGGACACAGGTGTAGAGTTTTAGTATTTGGGTTTTAGGTTTAAGATTAGGCCCATTTAGGTTAATGGGTGTCTTGATTGGTGTTTTGGGTCCATAAATTGGGGTAGAGGGTTGGGTAATGGTCGGTTTAGGTTTAACATTTGGGATTGGGTTTAATTTGTGGGTTTGTAAAAAAAACTGTGAAAGGGACTATTTATTTTGTTTTTCATTTTGTTTGGTTGGTATTGGGCTAGGCCAAAATTGGCCTATTACAGCTGCCCCTCTTTGCTCATTATCGTCTAATGAGAATGAAACAAAGACTTTAAAGAGGGCCAAATTTACCTGGTCTTGTAAGATCTTGGCTTCTTGACATTTCTTTTCTTCAAGTAGCCCCATTCCATCCCACTGCGTCTTTAGGGGTATAGGAAATAGTGCTTCTATCTTCTCCGATGTGATTTCTGGGAGAAGAGATTTGTAACTTCGATCTACTCCGCTGGAACTTCAAGGAGATAAGAATTATGGCTCCCAAGTAATTTTAGGGATAAGAGATTTGTATCTTCAACCTACTCTGTTGGAATTTTAAGGAGATAAACTTAAAGGAAATAAGGATTGATCCTCAATGTAATTTCAGGGAGGAGGGATTTGTAGCTTCGACCTACTCCACTGAAGTTTCAACGAAAAGAGATTTGTAGCTTCGATCTTCTCTATTGGAACTTCAAGGATATAAGAATTCAAAGAGAAGAGATTTGTAGCTTCGATCTTCTCTACTAAAACTTCAAGGAAATGAGAATTTCAGGGAGAAGGGGTTTTTGATCTGCTCCACTACTGCTTAGGGAGACAAGATCTGTAATCTTTGATCTATCTTCTATATCGTCCTCTAGAGGACATAATCTGTAGAATGGGTCTGCGCTTATGCCGAATGATTAGGATGCTATGATTGAAATGCTCCTAATTAGGCGTGCTTTGAATGATGATGTATGAATGCAAAATGAAATGATCCCTTTTTTAATGTTTAGGGTTGTCACTGTTCGTTGTCCATCAGAGTTTTATTGCTGATGTATTACGCTGCTATCTCGCTCAGCTGGTACCTTTGCCAAAAAAACTCAAAGAAACAATCATATTTTGCTCAAATGACTTGCCCCAATGTAACTTCAAGGTCCATTCCCTAGTACCTCTGGGACTTTAAGGCTTATACCATCTTCAGACCCTCTCATTGTAATTCAGGGGGGTATAGGATCTGTGTCATCTTCAATCTATCCTACTGCGACTCAAAGGTATAGAATTTGAATCATCTTCAATCTATCCCACTGCGACTCAGGGGTATAGAATTTGTAACTTATTCAATCAATTTGGTCTGCTACACCTTCCATTCCCTGGGTGTCATGACCAGATGTATATGAGTGTCGAATTTCTTTGAGAATAATCCCATTTTAATGCTTGGGTTACTCATTATTTGTCGAGGCTGTTTCACCGACGCAATATCTTGTCTTGTTATTGAACTTATACTTTTGCAAAAAATCTTAACAGGTAGTCTCAAATTAGACTCCTTTCCAACCCTTAGTTTTGGTGAGTTCTAAACAATAATCTTGTTTCAAATTCTCATACTACTTAGAAGCCTCCAGAGTAATATGCAGAACTTCTTTTGTGAAAGTATTATTAGTCCATTAATCGTTATTTCAATTCAAAATACTTGAAAAATAATGGGCAAGAAGGAAATTAATTGAGAGCATAGCTCGAAACAAATAAGTTAATCAAGGATAGCAAATGCAATTAAGTAGGAAATTTATTGGAGGCGTATCTTGAAAAGAATAAGGTAATCAAAGATAGCAAATTCAAAATGAGTAAGATGGAAAACTAGGTGCCCCAGATATTGCAGCCTGAGCTTCTCTGTACAAACTTCTTTGGGACCATTTTGAGCTTAATATATGTTTAGGGGATCCGGAGTACTCTGTTGATGCCCCAAGACATAGCATACTTTTTCATTGTTAATTCAGGCATAGAAAGACTGATGTATGCCCCACTTTTGATCAAAATTTGAGCCGCCCTTTTCGGGTTTTCAACTCAAATCCCCTTTGGTCTCAAAGCGCCCTTTGGGGGTTTTCGTCTTGGCCTCTCTTTTTTTCTTCTTTTTTCTTTCTTTTCCAATTTTGTGTTTTTTTGTGTTTTTTTTTTTTGGAAAACTTTTTATTGAATCTGAATTCACCAGATTGGGCAGGTCCTTGCCATCCATCTCGGTCAATATCCATGCTTCCTTAGAACAGGCCTTCTTTGCTGCATAGGATCCTTCTCCGTTTGGTGTCCACCTTATTCTAAAGTACCTTTTGCATGGGAAAAATCTTCTTCAAAGCCCTATCATGAAATTTTCTAGGGCGAACCTTTTTTGTTGTAAACTCGCATCATCTGAACGTGACATATAGCTTTCAACATTTTCTCTTCAAATTCAATTGATCATATCGGGATTAAATCCATTCTACCTCTTCCAACTTCAGTTTTGACAAGACTCGAAAAAAGAATGTTGACTTCAATAGACAAAACACTTTTATTCCACAAACTAAGGGATTGCCCCAACGAAGGTCTTGGCCAAAGTTTGATAAGCATAGAGGGTAAATGTAACTTCTTTATGCCAATATTTACAAGTCTAGGTCATCTTCCTAATGATCCTTGTTTTGTTGCTTTTATTTTATTTTTTTTTGTTTTTCCTCTCTGGCTGCCTTTGTTGCACTGTGATGCAGCACTTGATCTTTGAACAGACAACAAACTTTTGACATTGTGCGGTTAAATGTGATCTTTTTGACTTTTTTTTTGTCGGTATTCTTTCTTTCTTTTTCTCTTTTTTGTTCTGATGACTATCAACTTTGTAATATTGGCCTACGAAGCTACTTCCACCCTCTTAGCGAAATAATTAATGCCTGTTAGAAGCTTCCGACGAGATCGTCCCAATAAAATCCATGCCCCACATAGATAAGGTCTCTGAAGAAATGAAGGAAGCACATGGATCTTGTCTTCATAAATTTGGCATTTACTGGCATAAGCGATGCAATCCTTACTATGATGGACCAAAGAAAATCAATCTCATGATTAGCTTGGCTATCGTAAAATTATTAGCATGTGATCTTCAAATACCCTTAGGGACCTCTTCTAGGATTTCCTTAGCCTTAATAGCATACCCACGTCTCAGTAGCCCAGGCGTGTCTTGATATAATCGTGCGAAAACATCTTTGAATTCTTGAAAATAGCTCAATAATGTCTCGCCTTATTTCTGTGGTGAGTTAGGTTTCGATCTTTACTCCTTTCCTAAGCTCTCAACGTCCACTGACCTTTTGCAAGGTAATTTTATCTTGTTCTACCATCCTTAACAAGTCAAAAGATAGGCTACAATCTCTGTCATCTTCAAAGTCCTTAGATCCCTTAGACCCATATCTCATTCAAAAAGGGAGTCCGTAACAACGTCGCTCATGTAGTTGATATCTGGTACCTAGGTACGAAGGCAAAAAAAAAATCCAAAGAATAAATGATTCTAAGGATGATTATTTGTATGGTATAGTCATGAATAAAGAATGAAAGAATATATAAAAAACAAAAGAATGTATAGTATGAAATGGAAAGAATGAAAAAAAAATATTTGCTTAAAAAGATGCATTTATTGAAATAAAAATTCTGGACACAAGCCTATTTCACCAAATGACTCCTATTTACTGAAATAATTTTTAATTAATTAGAGTCTTTCTACAAATTTTAATGCATATGATGTCATATAATGCAAATGCATGAAATGCAATGCAAATGCATGGAATGAATGCAAAAAGAAAGAGAGGCATTGATTCTTAATTCAATTCCATTAGAAGAGCTTTTCTAGAAAATAAATTTCTTTACATAAAACGGATTACATATGCGGCTTTGTCCTCATAGTCTAGGTGAAAACACCAATCTTTTCTTCGTATCCAGATGTTATGGTCATGTCTCGTTAACTTTCTCAGACCTAAAAGAGACCATATCAAATATTTTATGTTTTAATAATTTATTTTAGAGTAAATGCGCAATTCTCAAAAAAAATTTGTTTTAGTCATCCGAAAAAATAGTTTACAATTTAGGCCACAAGTTATATAGTTCTATCGGTTTAATCACACTTAATAGATGGTAAATATCTGAAAAATAGTTTACAATTTAGGCACACACGTTATATAATTTGATCGGTTTAATCACTCTTAATAAATGATAAACAGAAACTTGACGTAAAATTATTTCTAAAATTTTGATTTTCCACATATTTAATTAAATAAAAAGGTCATTTTAGTTCCAATCTTTTCATATAAACAAGGTTTACCTCTCATGATAACAAATTGAAAACAACCACCATATCCTCTGTGAAAATTCACGATGAAATTTCAATGCCTTTAGGGCATAAATAACATGTTCTCCTCCTTAACTAGTAATAATTGTGGCATATAATAGTTAGGGTTTTCATTATTCTTATGCAAGTATTAGAGGCATGGGGGAATTGGCAACCATTCAAAGCACTTAACAACAGTTTCGAAAAAATAACCAAGGCCTAAATCTTAAATCCTCAAAAGTTAAAAAAAAACACGAAATTTGTATAACAATTCCACTTTACTATTACAACTATTACAAAGAGAAAAGCATAGATTTTAAAAGAAAATTATTTGTAGATGATCTTAAAGGGAAGAGGCCAATAGTAGACTTGGAAACTTTGACATTGTCTTTAATATTCTCAATCTTCTTTTCTTTTTAGGTATGATGTTTCCATACTATCCTTTAAATTTTTTTTCAATTTTTGTCACCTCTGCCATAAGAGTCAATTTAAACGGTGACGCATTGCTCCAATCAACAAAGCGATTAAAGAGGAGGCCATTTTTCGGAGATGATGTGGTTGTTATTCCCAATTTGTTAAGAAGAGGTTAAACTTCACTTATATTAAAAGATTGAAAATTAAAATGTACGTGAAAATCAAAATTTTAAAAATACTTTCATACATATTTTCATTTATGGAAGTAGTCAAAATAATCAAAACTTTTTTATTACCTAAATAAATGATAATATTCGATAGAATTTAGTATAGAACCTTGTGTTAGCGAATGTGAAAGTATTGGTATGGATTGGTTGGAATTTTATTCAAAGTGATGTGAATAAGTGTTTTGGTTTGTTATTTGATAAAATACATGAATTATAAGTGGTGGTGAATTTAGCACAATGAAATGTGAAATGAAAGATTAACTATACATATTCGGACTTCGTGCCTAGCGTGCTTAGTGCTTAGGTGATATATTCGAGCTTAGTGCCTAGCGAGCTTAGTGCTTGGTGATATATTCGGGCTTAGTGCCTAGCGAGGCTTAGTCTTGATGATATAAAAGGGCGTGTATAGGTTAGACTAAACAGTATCACTAATGTCTTGTAATAATGTAAATATGCCAGCCATGCGAAAATGGCTAACTATTTTGGGATAACTTGTTTCGTGTTTTGATGATATAATTTGCTTATGCCATGAACTATCATTATACTTGAATGTGGTTTAATCACACGTGAGAGTGGTATATTATAATGTTTGGATATATGATATGGCAATGAATAATGTTAAGCATGATGTAGTATTCGGTTTAGGCAATGAAGCAAATGATAGATGCATGCTTAAATTATAGTATGTGATATATATTTGTTAAGTAATGTTTATGACATGTACGTGAGTATTTGATTTGGTCACTTGCTAGATAAGAATTAAGTTCAATAATACATGATTATATTTGGCTGTTTTGATTCGGTTTTGTGTAAGTGAGTATATACATATATTATTCTTGATTAGTTGGTTATTAGGTTCGAATTTTTATTTAGTATCTTGAATGTTAGATTGAATGAGGTTAAAATATGATATGCTTGATATTCGAAAAATGAAATAGCATGATTTGCTTATTATTGGATGGAGAAAATTAGTACGAAAGTTAAGGCTATGCGATGACCGAATTGAAAGTGTTTTGTACGGTTGAACTAATGGTGTTTAAATATGAATTTTGCCATGCAACTTAGGTATGTGTTAAATTTTCATTGGAGTTTTCAAAAGGATTCATATATGATAATGTTAAGTGCGCACATCACTAAGACATTTAAAATCCTTACTTGACCATGTTGTGAAATTGTTATGTTAGATACACTAAAGGACAATAAGCTGTGTGATATGGATTGTTCAGTTTATTGTACACAAGTATTGAAATAATATGTTCTATAACTAGCTTACGAAATGTTTGTAAAGATATTAATGTTTGTTCTAGGTTGTGTCCGAATTGGTAATGCCTCGTAACTCTAGTTCAGCGATGAACTCGGGTTAGGGGTGTTACATTTTATTGGTATCAGAGCTTACGGTTTAGTCGATTCTAGGACTACCGTAACGCGTGTGAGTCTAGCTATACATGCCTTGGTTATATATCGATAGTGTGGTGACTTCTGACAATTTCAATTGTATTTTATATAGTAAATGGATTCCGATCCCGATAGAGTAGTAGTGACGATGTGGAGAGTGTCGCTGGTCTCGCACATGGATCGTACCATTAGACTCTCAACCGATTCACGGGTAACCACGAGGGGGAGGCTAAACAAGCTTTCTACCAAATGATGAATGAATGGTTTACCCAATTTGTTCAGAATAATCCGGCTGTACAACAACCTCCACCCCCGAATAATCCAACTCCGGTACCTTCAGCACCCCCGATGATAGATCCAATGAGATCTAGTAGGCCCCCTGTTGATAAAATCAGGAAATTTGGGGCCGAAGAATTCAAGGCTAATGATGATGATGATGCAGAGCGAGCTGAAATGTGGCTTGATAACACTATTCGGGTACTTGATGAGTTATCCTGCACTCCAGACGAATGTTTAAAATGTGCTATATCATTACTTCGGGACACTGCCTATCACTGGTGGAATACACTAGTATCAGTGGTTCCAAAAGAAAAAGTGACATGGGATTTCTTCCGAATGAATTCCAAGAAATATATCGATCGAGGTTCATCGACCGAAGCGAAAAGAATTTCTTGAATTGAAGCAGGGAAAATGACCCGTGGTGAATATGGCGAAAATTTGTCGATTGAGCCGATATGCTCGAGTGTGTATCAACTGAAACCATTATGTGCAAAAGGTTTGAAGATGGTTTGAATGAAGATTTAAAGTTGCTAGTTGGCATTCTTGAGATTAAGGAGTTTGTGACATTAGTTGAGCGAGCTTGCAAAGATGAAGAGCTTGGGAAAGAGAAAAGAAAGGCTGAGACAGAAGCTAGAGACACTCGTAAAAGACCGTCGGGTAAGAATTTCCATTCCACATCTAAGAAGTTTAGAGATGACTTCAGCCGACATAAAGCTACTTCAGATTCACCTAGATGGGATCGACCTTCAGTGGGCTCTCGAGCTACCTCGATGGCCAGTGTTGATAACGTTCCACAGAACTGAGTGGAATGTAAACATTGTGGAAAATGGCATTCTGGGGTCCTGCTTTAAATGTGGATCCTCAGACCATTTTATTCGAGAGTGCCCGATGTTAGTGAAAGCGAATCGACGACGAACTCTAGGCCAAAGCGATGCATCGATGCAGGGCGCACCACCCGAGCATTCAGCAATGTAGGTGGTAGTCAGAGAGGGACGAAGAACACAGCAGTTCGATCTGAGGCTAGAGCTCCAGCTAGAGCTTATGTTACTCGAGCTAGGGAGGATGCCGCTTCTCCGGATGTCATTACACGTACTTTCACCCTTTATGATACTCTTGTGATTGCATTGATTGATCTGGTTCAACCCATTCATATGTATGTGAAACTACGGTATTGATGAAGACTACGCCAATTGAGTCTCTTGAGTTTGTGATTCAGCGTATCCAACCCTTTGGGTAGATGTGTGTTTGTTAATAAAGTGTGTAAAAGTTGCCCATTGATGATTCGGGATTTTGCTTCCCGGTCGATTTAATCTTGTTGCCTTCGATGAGTTTGATATAATTTTGGGAATGGGTGGTTAACTTCACATGATCGGTGATGAATTGCAAAAGAAAGCTTATTGATTTGAGACACCGAGCGGTGAGATCATTAGAATTGAATCCGATGATTTAGGTGGATTTCCTCGATTATATCCTCAATGTTAGTCCTAAGTATGTGAGAAAAGGGTGCGGCTTATCCGCTTATGTCTTTGGATAATAAGTTGTCCGAGAAAGATTGAATCTGTGCCGATTGTATGTGAATACTCGGATGTGTTTCTGAAGAACTACCGGTTTACCCCAAAGACGAGAGATTGAGTTTGGTATTGAATTAGCAACGGGAACGACCCCGATCTCAATAGCACCATATCGGATGGCACCTATTGAGCTAAAAGAGTTGAAAGCAGTTTTAAGAGTTAACAGATAGGGGCTTTGCAGGACCAAATTTCTCTCCTTGGGGTGCACCATTCTTTTGTGAGAAAGAAAGATGGAGCGATGCGAATGTGTATTGCTTATCGGCAATTGAATAAGGTAACTATAAAGAATAAGTACCATTACCTCGGATTGATGATTTGTTTGATCGGTTGAAAGGGCTTCATATTTTGAAAATAGATTTGAGGTCGAGTTATTATCGATTCTTGAGTCGAGATACGATGTGCCAAAGATCGCATTAGGACGAGGTACGTACATTTTGAGTTTTTGGTTATGCCTTTTGGGCTTACTAATGCACTACTGTTTTTATGGATTTGATGACTCGGGTTTTAGACGTTTTGGATCGATTTGTGGTAGTGTTTATTGATGACATATTGATCTACTCCAAAGATGAAATTGAACACGCTTGAACATTTGAGGTTAGTGCTACAAACTTTGCGAGATCATCGGTTGTATCGAAGTTTAGTAAGTGTGAGTTCGGATGAAAGAGGTGACTTTTTGGGACATGTTGTTTGAAATCGGGCATTGAGTTGATCCGAACAAAATCTCGGCTATACTTGATTGAAAGCCACCAAAAACATTTTCGAGATTGAAGTTTTCGGGACTTGCGGGTTACTATCGACGATTTGTGAAAGATTTTTCTATGATAGCTACCCGTTGACAAAGTTATTGCGAAAAGATGTCGTTTGAGTGGTCGGAAAAGTGTCGAAAAAGTTTTGATCACCGAAAGCCCTTTTGATGAAGCTCGATGTTAGTTCAAATGAATCGGGTAAAGAATTTGTTGTTTATTCGATGCTTCTTTGAATGGTTTGGGCTGCGTTTGATACGAAGGCAAAGTCATAGCCTACGCTTCAAGACAATGAAGCCGCATGAAAGAAATTACCCGACGATGACTTAGAACTTGTAGCCATTGTTTTCGCATTGAAAATTTGACGTCACTATTTATTTGGCGAGAAATGTCACATTTATTCAGATCATAAAAGTTTAAAGTATTTGATGACTCAGAAAGATCTAAATTTGAGACAACGCAGATGGTTAGAATTGTTGAAAGACTATGAGTTGGTGATTGACTACCATCCGGAAAAGCTAACGTCATTGCGGATCGTTAAGTCGAAAATCATTGTTTGCTCTTCGTGCAATGAACGCATACGATAGCTATGTCGGTGATGGTTCGATCATAGCCGAGTTACAAGCAAGACCGATGTTTATTCAAAGAAATTCGTGATGCATGAAAGTTGACAAAGATTTGATTGCAAGTCGAATTCGATGTGAAAAGGTGCGAATCGATTTTGATTGATGCAAATGACTATTTAAATTTTAAAAGCCGAATGTGTGTTCAAAAACTCGATTTGATCTGGTGATTCGAGTGAGGCCCATAGTGGTTGATTATCAATACATCCGGTAGCACAAAGATGTATAATGATTTGAAAGCAGCTTCTATTGGTGGTCGGGCATAAACGGAATATATCTGAATTTGTTTGAAATGCTTAATTTTTCACAAGTAAAAGTGAACATCAAGTGCCATCTGGACTACTTGACCAATCTCGATACAGAATGGAAATGGGATAGAATTACAATGGATTTTGTATCCGGTCTTCCTATGACACCGAGTAAGAAAGATGCCGTATGGGTTATAGTTGATAGACCGACTAAATCACTCATTTTGTGCCGGTTAAATGCACTTTTCACTCGATAAACTTGCTTGAATTGTATATATCGCAAATTGTAAGATTGCATGGTGTACCGAGTTCCATTGTGTCGAATGAGAGACCGAGATTTACATCGCGATTTTGGAAGAAGTTGCAAGATGCTTTAGGTAGTAAACTACATTTTAGTACGACCTTTCATCTGCATGACGGCCACCGAACTGAACTATTCGAGATACTTGAGGACATGTTGAGATGTTGCGTTCTCGAGTTTGAAGGTATGTGGAACAATACCTACCTTTGATTGAATTTGCTTATAATAATAGCTTTCAATCTAGTATCAAAATGGCGCCTATGAAGCCTTATGCGGGCGAAAGTGTCGAACACCATTATCTTTGGACTGAGCTCAATGAGAATAAGATACAGGGTTGATTTGATTAAAGAAACCGAAGAAAGTAGCTATTATTAGAGACAATTTGAAAGTCGCTTGGATCGTCAAAAGTCTTATGCTGATATGAAACGTAAAGACATTGAATTTCGTGTAGGAGATCGTGTATTCTTAAAAGTTTCCCGTGGAAAAAGTACTCGATTTGGTCGGAAGGCAAGTTGAGTCAAGATTTATCGGATAGTATGAAATCATTGAACGTATTGGGCTGTTGCTTATAGATTGAGATTGCCCTCCGAGTTAGAAAAGATACATGACGTATTTCACGCTTCGATGCTTTGTAAGTCACAGATCGATCCGTCTCATGTGATCACACCGGCAGAGATTGAACTCCAATCTGATTTAACATATGATGAAGAACCGATCCGTATCTTAGCTCGGGAAATAAAAGAGTTAAGAAATAAAAGAATTTCGTTAGTGAAGGTTCTATGGAATCGTCACGGAGTTGAAGAGGCTACGTGGGAGCCTGAGGATTCAATAAGGCAACAATATCCGACCTTGTTTAACGGTAAGATTTTCGGGGACAAAAATCCTTAAGGGGAGAGTTATATGAATCAATTTGACCCTAATCGGAACGGTGGTTTCGGGACCACGAATCCGAGTCTGAGAAATATTTTAATATTTTATTTTGTGCTTATTATGTGTGAATTAAAATGTGTGAAAGTTTCGTAGAAAAATTTTATCGTTTGGGTGTTTAATTTGACAAAAGGACTTAATCGCATAAATTTTAAAAGTCTCAAACTATAGTGTAAAGTGCCTATTTGATGATGGCTTTTTAAAGTGGAGCATTAAAAGGGTAAATAACCCATTTTTAGAGTTAGTGGGTGGCTTATGTCAAAAATAACCTTAGTATATATGTTAGTTTTATTTTATATTAAAGGTTATATTAGTAATTTAATAATTACTTTATTATATGTTAAAATAACACAAACAAAAGTCACCATCTTTTTCATCCTTTCATGGCCGAATGTGAGAAAGAAAAAAAGGGGGGTTTTGTTCTTTAAATTTCGGCACTTGGTGGCTTAATTTCAAGGTTAGTTTGATTTCGGTTTTGAAAATTTTTACGTTTTTGAGATCGTTGCTTGAACCGTAATCCACCCATGTTGTAATTTTGAATCTAAGTATGCTTGATGTTCGGCTATTGATAAATTTATATGGTTTTGATGTTTGATGATGTTAGATAAAAGATAAGTTAAAGATTAGTATATTATGTATTGGAAGTTTTGAAGAAATTTTATTTTAGGGCCAAATTGTAAAAGATGAAACTTTAGGGGTTTATTTGCAAAAGAAATAAAATGTGAGGGCTTGTAAAGTCCCTAGGAATATTCGCCCTTGTATAGTCTTAGCTAATTTGGTGTATTTTGTGTGTTATGCAAATAGGACTAAATTACAAAGTTGTGAAATACTAGGGTAAAATAGTAATTTGCCCATTTATGTGCTTAGGGACTAAATTGAGATGAATTGCGCTTGAATGAGCTAAATTTTAATGTGTTTTAGATCAAGAGCAAAGAAAAACGAATTTAGATCGGGGAAAGACGAAGGTTCTCAAATAGCCGATTTGCACGGTCTATCGACAACCGAGGTAAGTCCTTAAGCAAGTATAGGTTATCGAATTATTTATGAATGTGTTAAATGATAATATTCGATAGAATTTAGTATAGAACCTTGTGTTAGCGAATGTGAAAGTATTGGTATGGATTGGTTGGAATTTTATTCAAAGTGATGTGAATAAGTGTTTTGGTTTGTTATTTGATAAAATACATGAATTATAAGTGGTGGTGAATTTAGCACAATGAAATGTGAAATGAAAGATTAACTATACATATTCGGGCTTCGTGCCTAGCGAGCTTAGTGCTTGGGTGATATATTCGGCTTAGTGCCTAGCTTGCTTAGTGCTTGGGTGATATATTCGGGCTTAGTGCTCAGCAGTGCTTCGTCTTGTTTGATTTGATTCGACTAGATGCCTAGCGTGCCTTGTGCTGGTGATATATTCGGGCATTAATGCCTAGCAGCTTTCACAGGTGTTTAAATCTCGGACCTTTGGTCTAGCAGTGTTTTATACTAGTGAGTGTTAATCTGAGCTTATGCTTATGAATAAAAATGGTCTAGATATGATGGTATTGAATAAGTCAAGGTTTATTACTATAGTGTTCAACTAAAAGTTATGTATCGAATTAAGTTTATGATACTTGTGATGATTCTTGAATAAGCAAGTTGATAAAATGTGTTGGTGCATTTGGTATGTAAAGTATTGAATAAAATAAAAGACATTGAGTTGATATAGATTATTTGCATATAAGAGAAATTATATTATATATATATATAGTTTCGGCCATGCTTTATATACATATATATATTTGTATACATTCAACTATGTGAAATCATTTTAGATGTGCATTGAAGATGTTATTCAGTTGTGTGTGAAATTGCATAGGATTTTATTTATCGATCAAGATACTTTCGATAAGTTTTACAAGTTAAATATACAATGAATAAGGTTTCGCTATATATATAAACACTAAAATTCGGCTATGATGGTACATAGTGTATATATGTCATAAATACTGCTTGAGACTTACTAAGCTAGCATGCTTATTGTGTGTATTCTTGTTTACCGTTGTTTTATAGATTTAGGTACAAGCTACGGACTCGAAGGATCTGTGAAGAAGTCAACCGCACTATCGACTTTCTTTTGGTATTGAATAACTTAGTTTGGTATATAAAAGGGCATGTATAGGTTAGACTAAGCAAAGATCACTAATGTCTTGTAATCGTGTAAATATGCCAGCCATGCGAAAATGGCTAACTATTTTGGGATAACTTGTTTCGTGTTTTGATGATATAGTTTGCTTATGCCATGAACTATCATTATACTTGAATGTGGTTTAATCACACGTGAGAGTGGTATATTATAATGTTTGGATATATGATATGGCAATGAATAATGTTAAGCATGATGTAGTATTCGGTTTAGGCAATGAAGCAAATGATAGATGCATGCTTAAATTATAGTATGTGATATATATTTGTTAAGTAATGTTTATGACATGTACGTGAGTATTTGATTTGGTCACTTGCTAGATAAGAATTAAGTTCAATAATACATGATTATATTTGGTCGTTTTGATTCGGTTTGTGTAAGTGAGTATATACATATATTATTCTTGATTAGTTGGTTATTAGGTTCGAATTTTTATTTAGTATCTTGAATGTTAGATTGAATGAGGTTAAAATATGATATGCTTGATATTCGAAAAATGAAATAGCATGATTTGCTTATTATTGGATGGAGACAATTAGTACGAAAGTTAAGGCTATGCGATGACCGAATTGAAAGTGCTTTGTGCAGTTGAACTAATGGTGTTTAAATATGAATTTTGCCATGCAACTTAGGTATGTGTTAAATTGTCATTGGAGTTTTCAAAAGGATTCATATATGATAATGTTAAGTGCGCACATCACTAAGACATTTAAAATCCTTACTTGACCATGTTGTGAAATTGTTATGTTAGATACACTAAAGGACAATAAGCTGTGTGATATGGATTGTTCAGTTTATTGTACACAAGTATTGAAGTAATATGTTCTATAACTAGCTTACGAAATGTTTGTAAAGATATTAATGTTTGTTCTAGGTTGTATCCGAATTGATAATGCCTCGTAACTCTAGTTCAGCGATGAACTCGGGTTAGGGGTGTTACATTTTATTATCATCCCATTTATTTTATATTATCAAATGGGAGATGCAATCAAAATTTAATGCTGTGGGATACGGAAGATCTTGCACCACTGAAATTATCTTCATCTTTAGCCGAAAGGTTGCATTATTAAATTTTAATGCTGAAATTATCTTCATCTTTAGCCAAAAGGTTGCATTATTAAATTCATTTGTGCAATGATTGTGAACATATGTTTGCGTTCGTTTTCCTTTTTAAGATATTATTTGATCAATAAAATTTGTTTTATATTTTTAACTTTTAGATACAGACTACTATTCGCAATTATTAATTAAAGTGTTTTAGTTTATCATTCTAAGTTAAAATTTTTTTATTTTGTCACTAATGCCATTCGCATTTAATATTTTAATCATTATTCATTAAATTATTAATAGTATATATAGAGTTTTTTTTTTTTTTATGGGAAGAGAAAATATTACAAACAAGTGAACGAAATATACTAGAAGAAGATGGAGAGGAAGATTTGAGCAAATTCGGTAACACTGAAAGCAACAACAGGTGATGGTTGGTAAGGTATAGAAAGGAAAATTTGATTGATGATAAAGGTAAACAGAAAAATAATAATAAGTTGAGAGAATTTTAGATTGAGCCTGAGAGTCAAATTTTCAAAATATTCAAAAGTCTCTTCACTAGTTGTGGAAAACTCCTCTTTATAGATTTTTTAAATGGGAGTTACAAAGCTAGATAATTAATATACACAACCAATTCAAGCATCATACAAAATACAAACTAATATATATATATATATATATATATTATATCTTTTGACCTTGCAAATTCCACGATCATCTTCAACTATTAGGTTTATTTATTTTAACACGCACAAATTCTCTAACTTTTATTTTTATTTTTAATAAATTATAGGCTTAAAAGCATCAATTTTTTTTAATGTATAATTATAAACCAAAAATGATGTTACAATAATGCTAACATTTGTAAATGTGTAAAAATTATTAATAGCTTATGCAAAATTTTACATCTTATGATTAGTTTTGAACTATTGTATTGTTGATCATATTTTACTAATTTGTTATAAATTGTTAACTACTATGTATAATTAATATGTCCTTGCCTTCTTCTTAATTATTGTTTATTAATTTAAATATTTTGTCGATTGAGTCTTAATTCAATTGGTATAAGCATTATTAGCAATATAGGAAGATATGGGGTCAAGTGTTTTAAAGGGCATTATCCTCTTATTTATGAGTTAAGTAACATTATCTCAAAAATTAAATATGACCAAAACCTATAATCAAATTATTAATAAAATTAAACAAAAAAATAACCCTCTTAATTTAGAATTGTTTAACACATTAACTAAATCGTAAACTAACAAAAGTTTAAAGAATCTCGAAACTTCGAAAATAAAAATAGATATTATACTAGAAAATTTTGGCATTTATAAATATCAAAGTTATTTTAGTTTCTATTAATAGCTTATGAACTTTTACTATTATAATTATAAAATTCAGCTTATGTATTTTAATATAGAATTTTTAAACATGATATGCGATTTTTTTTTGAAATAATACTGGACTGAATAGTAAAATGTTAAATGAAACTAAGCTGATCCTAAGGGTGGCCTAAAAACAAAATAGAAATGGACCCAACCCATAAAATAAAACAAAATAAAATAACTCAACAGTAAAACCTATTCACAAAAAGTGGTAGTTGACATCATCATTAATCGCATTTATTGCCCATTACTATGGTTTTTTCATAAAATTAACTTAAAAATTTAATAAATTACGTAAATGATTTATTTTTTGATAAAATACATAAATACATTAAAATTTACAATAAAAGTTGGTGGAGTCAAAGTATTTGACATCACTAACGTGCCATGTCATAAATTAGGATAAAAAATTAATTTTTGATAAAATCATATAAATTTGGGTCACCTATATAAATATTAAGGAAATAATGTGATTTTTGAAAAAATTGAAGGCTTTAAACAAAATTTTCCTTTTCTGGTGGAGTCAAATAATTTGATGCCACTAGATTCTAATGCCTCTGTTGCTTTTTGTCCTTTTATGTTTTTTATTTTTATTTTATTTGTTTATTATTATTTGTTTTATAATATTTTATGTATATTTTTTGGTGAAGCCATTTTAAATGGCGTCACCATTACTTTTTAATTTATTTTATTTTAAAAATTTAAAATAATATTTTATTTGGTGGAACCATTCTATTTGGTGTGACCAAATTTGTATATATAAGCCTCTCAATGATACATGAATCTGAGTTGAAAGAAAAAAAAAATTACTTATACCTTGTTAGAGCATGAATGAGAGAGATATGAGAAGCATTTTTTTTTTATGTATTTGTGTTTTTTTTAATTTAAAGGTATATGTTGCTTAACGATAATCCGATGGAGCTCATGAAAAATTTTATAAAAAATTTAATTTCGGATTAATCGAATATTACAAAATTTTTTGTTGATTCTAATATTTTATCCGATAACTTATTTTGTTAGAACTGCTATTTATTTCTTGAGTTAGAAATTCGTTTTTCTTGTCTTTTATAATTAGAATTTTTGTATTTGATTTTTTATTGTGTTTGTTCTCTTAGTCGATCTTTTATTTTTTTTTCATTAATGAATAATTTGTCCACCATAGATTGAATTTGAAGGGATAATTTGTGAATCATCGTATTATTGATTATCGAATCCTTTTTAGTTTCGCCCAATTCATATGGTTCTCTCAACCCCAAAAATGGAATTGTATTTCTTTTTGAAAGTTCTTTTATTATTCCCTTTAGAAATAGAATGCTTTGAGTGATCCATTTTTTTTTGTTTCTTTTGAAGCTTTTCGAAACAATTTAGTTTTTTCTTTTAAAATTGTTAAAGCTATAAAACATTTTGTTTTAAATTTTTTTAATTTTTTATTTAGTTCTTTAAAATAGGCTCAAAAATGAACGCTGCTTTCGAGGAGAGCCGAAAGGTAGTTCGGTTCCATTCCCCAAACTGTTAAAAAGCAAAAACCATTCTTTTGACCTTTCTTTTTTTTTCATTGGATCTTTATGAGAGGGTTGTAGTTTAAATCGTGCCAAGGTTTGGCAAAAGGAAATATGATCTTTATCTGAATACCCTCTGTTAACTAGTTTTTGGAAATTCGGTTTGGATAATTGAACACCATTATAAGTGCATTTAACATGCATTTCTAGATTCCAATCCGTTGAATCCTCGGACCACTCAAGAAATTGAAATAATAACATACGAGCAATGTTTTTAACTATTATCGATGAAGGTAATATAATATATTTTCTAAGAATTGATTGGGTTATTAACACGGAGCCCTTATTACTTGAGCAAGTAAAAGACTATCCCAAGCCTCTGCTATTTGTATCCTCATTTTCTCTTCTCTTTTGTATTTTTCTATTTTGGCCTCCTCTTTTTCTCGATCTTTTTTCAGTATAATCGAAATTTTAATTCTTTGTTTTTACATATCCAATTTCGATATATTCGTTTATTGGTCGAAAATATCAAAATAAAAAAGAGTGGTTTGTCTACTCATCCAAAAAGGGGAATGCACATTTGCTTGAAATAGCTCCCAAGTAATCGTTTTACGCCTTTGGGCACGCAGGAACCTTTTATTATGTCGCTACGAAAATCCGATTGTTGCGAATAGCGTATCAAAGCCACTTCGTCTATTTGATCGGGATCATTAGCATAACACCGTAAATTTAATAGTTATTTTGAATGCCAATTATTTATTTGGTAATGTGTTCAAAATGGTTATGCAAGAAATGGGTGGATTATTTGAGATTCCCTAAGTCAATGGAATGTTTAAAGGTTAAAAGGAATACTAAATCGTACTGCATGGGTAAGATCATCAATATCGGCAGACATTCAAGCTACAATTTAATAACATCGAGAAAGTCGCTTTTATTCGGTTAAACGATTTATTTTTCAATTTGTAAGATAGAATGATGTCGATTTTGAACAAAATCGTTTAATTATGTTTTGTTTGTAAGACACAATATTATCGGTATTGAAAAATTATTTATTTATTTTAGTATTGAGAAAGCTATTCGTGTTGTAAAATGATATATTGTAAGTTAAGTGAAACTATTTTTGTATGAAACTGATCTCTATTTGGTTGTTATTAACCCTTTTTAACTCCTTTTGTATGAAACTTATCTCTATGTGTTAATAATATTTTTTAATTTCGACACATTCATAAATTTATATATTGATTTTTTAATATGACGACATTTTTGTTTAATTTTGCATTGTTGCTGTCTTGGTTCCATTTGTGGGGTACAAAAAAGTTACATTTGTCCTTCACTAAATTGACACCACCTAAATAAAAACTAAACATCGCATTCACACGAAGAAACTAGGAATATATATTAATTTGGCTTCAACTAATCTATATATCATATTATAAGTGTTCAAATCAGATTGAATCAAGCTTGAAACTATTAGAGTTACGATTAAATTTATCTCATGCAGTGAATATTTTATTTTATAAAAATTCTCGTATGTAAGTTAAATTTTCGAGTTTGAATATGCTTGGTTTATATTATATGTAAAATCTATGTATTATTATAGATATCGTTTCAATAAAAATAAAGCTTTTCTTTATTTTATATTTACCCATACCACCTATGTTTTTTAGGACATTTTTATTTTTTGTTTGCTGTACTTTTTGTAGTTATATAGTTGCCTTTTGTTTTAATGCTTAACTATGATTATTACATAATAATGAAAGAGAATTAATGGTACTTAAGCTTCAAAGAGATTTGGAAATCACATTTGATCTCTACGTGTTATTATTAATATTTAGGACAAATCTTCGTTCTCTTATTAATATTTTATTATTCATTTAATTTAACTTGAATAAAAAATACTTAGAATGACTACGTTGGTATAATATAAGTGTGATGTTTTTCTTTTTCAAGCTTTCGGTTTTACTTTTCAATATATAATTTTATGTTTAAATTATATAGATAATTGATTTATCATATTTTTATAAAATTTTTACCATATAGGATGGGTATTGGGTTTTGAGGTCGTAGTTTCATTTTCCCAAGTACGATCCAGACGAGCAAATTAGCCATACTTATAGTTGGCGGGATTTGGGGATGTCGCATTGATCCAAAGGTTTGACTTGAGGAGAACTTAATATCTACCTTGGTTGAGCGGTGGTGGACGAGACCCACATCTTCATTATGTCGTGCATGGTGTGCACTATCACATTGGAAGAGCGGCGCTATGTAACTTGGGTTACAAGTTGATGATCTTGTGGTCACGACCTAAAGCAAAATGTTGGAATCTTGATTACTATGCCACGATTGCTTGGACGATCCCTAGTGATGGGGAAAAATTTTACAAGCTTGGCATTGGCATGGTTGAGAGCAAATTTTAAGGAGTTATCGAAACCTTGTCATTGAGCACGAGGTGATGTGTGTTGCTCGAGCCTATATTATCAAATGATCGAGGGTACTTATGCTTAACAACACATCTAATAAGGTCCACTTAAAGTATTTGGCTCTATTGGAGGATTTCTCTTGTGCTGGTACTTACAACTAAGGATCAATAGTGTTGGCTATATTGTATTGTGAGCTTTGCCAAGCAACAAAAGTGAGGTTAGTAACATGGCTAGTTGTGTGGTCTGTAACACCCTTTACCCATATCGACCTTTGGATAGGGTGCAGGTATTCTTGATCTTAAACACATGTAAACATACATTTCTGAGTCATAAAATTTTGTTCAATTTTAAAAATTTTAAAACTTTTCCTTAAAGTCCCTAATATGGACCTACAAGGCCCAAAACACACTTTGAAAACGGTTCGAGACTAAACCAAGCACTTTAGAAAAACTTTAGAAAATATCATTGAAATCAGGGGCACACGCCCGTGTGGAAGAGTGACACGTCTATATGACCTCTTAACATGGCCATGCTGAAGGATAGTGTAGCTCACACGGCCTAAGACATATTGGGACACCCCCGTGTCCTAGCTCGTGTGGATTTATTTCTCTTTCGAACCTACAGGGATTTTCACACGGCCTGGGACACGCCCGTGTCCATGGCCCGTGTCCTCGACTCTGTGACACACCGTGTTTGAAAGTGTGCAAAAATCTTGACATTCCATTTTTGAAGTCATCAACCCTTTAAGTTACACGGCCAAGGCACACCCCTGTGCTAGGCCGTGGTGAATTTAATTTCACAATTAAGGTGCAGGGACACATGACCGGACTACATGCCCATGGGGCGACAGTATATCACACTACCAGACACATGCCTGCAGGTGTCTACCAACAGTGTAAAAAACAAGGCTATTTACCAAGCCTTTTGCCACCCTTACTTGTACCAACAAACACAACATCAAGTAACACCCATCCCCATATAAATACATGACTAATTCACCACATCTAAGACATTTACACAACATCGCCACTTCACTTCATTCACATGCAACACTTATCACATTCTTTATCAATTCAATCATACAACTTGCTCAATCATGCATTAACACACCATATGCTCAACCATGCGAATTTTCACATTCATGAAAAACATCATCATATGCATATAACAATAACAAATATTAGCCATCATCCATGGCCTTATACAAAATGATCTATCAAATAACATAGGCACACATTTAGCAAATTCAACTATGACACTTAACAACATAATTAAATCTCCTATACATGCCACAACTCAACTACTTGAACTCAACAATACCCGAAGTGATAGCTTGATAGTGTGATGGTATTTCCAGTGTTCTCCAACTCGAGCTAGCCTGAGGACATTATAAACGTGGAAAATAGATAAAGTAAGCTATATAGCTTAGTAAGTTGGTATGTAAATAATAACCAATTCATTAACATACTTTTAACAATCCTCATAATAAGTTCTCAAGATAATACAATCATAATTGCCCAAAGTTTCACTATTCACTTTTGAGCATATCAAGCTATCTACGCTAGTCATAGTCACTAAATTATTTATTTCTTGAGCTACAGAACTCCAAATTTAGGTCCACTAATTTTTCCTGAAACTAGACTCACATATCTCTTTACCATAAATTTTCCAGAATTTTTGGTTTTTCCAATAAGTACAATTTATTCTTTAAAGTTGTCATTGTTCTGCTCTCTGATAGTTTTGACCCTTCTTCACTAAGAACTAATTATCTCCTCGTACGGGACTCAGATGATGTTCCTATTTGATTCTATTGAAAATAGATTAATTAAGAATTTCAAACATATAAATTATAACTTGTAATTATTTTATACTATTTTAATGATTTTCCAAAGTCAAAACAGGGATTAGAAATCATCGACCCTGTCCCACAAAAATTCAAACATCTCATAATGTGAAACTAGGCTCAATAAGCTTTAATTACATATCTTATTCAACCTCTAATTAGATTTTCACAATTTTTGGTGACTTTTCAAAACCATACAACTACTACTGTCCAAAACTGTTTTATTGCTAATTTTACTCTTTCATGATTGCTTTGTATTAACATCCATTTAATCATACATAACACCAAAGCATATTGTCGAAACCACTTTTTTAATTTTTAGAAAAAAACGGAGATCGACTTTAAAAAGAAAATGGAGTCGCCACCAATCCTTTTTATTTAGGTGTGATTGGATCACCTATAAAACATTTTATTTTATTTTAAAAGAAATTAATTTTGGTCATGAATTCAAAAAAACGGGTTCGAGTCGATTCGCATACGAGGAAGGATTAGCACCCCATAACGCCCAAAATTGGTACCTATTTTTAAATACAATTCCATTTAAAATACAATTCCAAAATTTTAAACGATTTTAAAATACAATTCCATTTAAAAAAATTTTAAATAACTCGAATTGGATATTGAGATTCCCTTGTTCCAAAGGAATAAAATATCACATCCAAAGACGTTAGGATCGACATTTCAAACTCTCGATGCCAAGATCATCTCATGATTTCCAAATTTCATGCATTGAAATTTTTATAAGGAATATTCAATTATTTGGACAAACAAAAAACCGAAACCCAGCATGGTAGGGTATGGTTTCTCGGATTTCTAAACATAAAATACTGCCTTGTTTCTTTTTTTTTTAAGAAAACATGGACAAAATTTTAAAAGGATATTTGGTTATTTGGTCAAATGGAAAACCGAAACCCGAATGTTAGGGCACGATTTCTCGAATTTCCAAACATGAAATATTGTCTTATTTTAATTTTTTTGAATAAAATGGAGTAATTAAACGAAATACGTTTTATTTAAGACAATGATCTATTAATAAAACCATTACATCAACAAAATACAAGATACGAATATTAAAAGGAATATTTGAGAAAATTACATGACATATATCATTTGAATACTAACATTAATAATTAAAGAAAAATGAAATAAATAAAATATTATTTAAAATAAGATCTTTAAATGAATAATTATATATTTATATAGATTTAAAATAAAATATATACATAGATTGATTTAAAAGAAAATACATACATAAAATATTATGAAATCAACAATATGTACATAAAATAATTTTAATATTAATTATATATATGTGTGCATAAATTAATAATAAATAGGAATACTTAAATTAAATACTATATAAATCTTTAAAACAAGTAACCTATAAAAGAAGATTTTGAAATTAAATATTTATATAATAGATTAAAAAATATAAATAGAAAAGAAAGGTAAAACAAATTAAAACATTGTAAAATCAATTTTAAATTAATTTATTAAAACAAATTCTAAAAAAAGAAAGTAAATAATTTCAATACCATAAAAAGGTTGCAAGGATTATAAATAAAAAAAAAAACTAAAAAATACTTAATTGAAATGATAATAAAATTGATGAGCTACTTTATAAATAAATAAAATGAATTGAACAAAGTCAAGGACCAAACTAAAATGCACACAAATGATCAGGGACTAGACCAGCACAAAGCCCAAAACGCAGCGTGCAAGTTGGACCAAATTGAAAGGGCGCGTGAATTACGAGATTAATTAAAAAACATAAAAATGTATAATGATCTAATAGAATAGCAACCACGAAAATAGAGGTGAGCAGCGCTAAATATCCCTTCACCATGAAACGCGCCGATCCACGAGGATAATCGAATTCGGGTTAAATCGGTCAACCTATACGACACCATTTTAGAGCCATCGAAATAGGCCCTAAACGGTGTCGTTTGCATCTTAATAAAACCTAAAAAAACTAATCCCTAATCTATCACCACTTTAAAATGTAAAAGAAAACTTAAATATTTCTCCTAAACCTTCCTTAATCGCCGCCTCAAAACCCAACGTCAATGACCATCCGACTACCATACGCTTTAGAAATCGTGACGGCGTCGGATGAAAGTCGAGTATAGCCCTTTCTGCGCTTATACTCAAAAGTACTTCACTCCCAACTCCCATTCTAGCTTCGATTTTGACGAAGCGAATAGGAATCCGGTGATAGTAATAAAGGGGCAAGTATTTCCTTCTTTTATTTCATTTGCATGTGAAAATAAAATGTATAGAACACAATCGAAATAGGGTCTAAAAAAGAAAGAAAAATTTTAAATTTCAGATTCACCTTTTCAATTCTGATCTCTTTCTTTTTTGTATTCGATATGCGTAAGTCAGTGTTCATAAAAAAAAGGAACTTTACAATTCTTTGGTTACTCTTTTTATAATCGAAAATAAAAAGAAAAACACATTATATTTTGTTTTTCTATGCTTTGCTGTCGTTTGTCCTTTCTTTGTGCAGGTACGAAGGTATGGGGCTAGCTGTGGCGTGGTTGTGCGTGGCACTTTTCAGTAGAGGCGTCTGAGGCGAGACCGAGGCTGAGTCATGGCACATGGTTCTGGGCTAGGGTTTCTTGTGAGCATCTACTTAATTTTGGACCTGGGTGTAGAGTTTTAGTATTTGGGTTTTAGGTTTAAGATTAGGCCCATTTAGGTTAATGGGTGTGCTGATTGGTGTTTTGGGTCTATAAATTGGGTTGTAGGTTGGGTAATGGTCAGTTTAGGTTTAACATTTGGGATTGGGTTTAATTTGTGGGTTTGTTAAAAAAACTGTGAAAGGGACTATTTATTTTGTTTGGTTGGTATTGGGCTAGGCCAAAATTGGCCTATTACAGCTGCCCCTCTTTGCTCATTATCGTGTAATGAGAATGAAGCAAAGACTTTAAAGAGGGCCAAATTTACCTGGTCTTGTAAGATCTTGGCTTCTTGACATTTCTTTTCTTCAAGTAGCCCCATTCCATCCCATTGCGTCTTCAGGGGTATAGGAAATAGTGCTTCTATCCACTCCGATGTGATTTATGGGAGAAGAGATTTGTAACTTCGATCTACTCCGCTGGAACTTTAAGGAGATAAGAATTGTGGCTCCTATGTAATTTTAGGGATAAGAGATTTGTAGCTTCAACATACTCCGTTGGAATTTTAAGGAGATAAACTTAAAGGAAATAAGGATTGATCCTCAATGTAATTTCAGGGAGGAGGGATTTGTAGCTTCGACCTACTCCACTGAAGTTTCAACGAAAAGAGATTTGTAGCTTCGATCTCCTCTATTGAAACTTCAAGGATATAAAAATTCAAAGAGAAGAGATTTGTAGCTTCGATCTTCTCTACTAAAACTTCAATGAAATGAGAATTTGAGGGAGAAGGGGTTTGTAGCTTTGACCTACTCCGTTGGAACCTTAAAGAGCTAAGAATTCAGGGAGAAGAGATTTGTAGCTTTGATCTTCTCTACTGAAACTTCAAGGATATAAGAATTCAGAGAGAAGAGATTTGTAGCTTCACTCTTCTCTACTGAAACTTCAAGGAAATGAGGATTTCAAGGAGAAGGGATTTGTAGCTTCGACCTACTCCGTTGGAACCTCAAGGGATAAGAATTTAGGGAGAAGAGATTTGTAGCTTCGATCTTCTCTACTAAAACTTCAATGATATAAGAATTAAGAGAGAAGAGTTTTGTAGCTTCGATCTTCTCTACTGAAACTTTAAGGAAATGAAAACTGGTAATTTCAACTTGCTCCACTGTATCTTTAAGAAGACGAGGTCGGTGGCTTAAATCTACTCCGCTGTTTCATGGAGATAAGATTCGTCATTTTCGATCTGCTCCACTACTGCTTAGGGAGACAAGATCTGTAATCTTGATCTATATTCTATATCATCCTCTAGAGGACATAATCTGTAGAATGGGTCTGTGCTTATGCCGAATGATTAGGATGCCATGATTGAAATGCTCCTAATTAGACGTGCTTTGAATGATGATGTATGAATGCAAAATGGAATGATCCCTTTTTTAATGTTTAGGGTTGTCACTGCTCGTTGTCCATCAGAGTTTTATTGCTGATGTATTACTGTTGCTATCTCGCTTCGGTGGTACCTTTGCCAAAAACTCAAAGAAACAATCATATTTTGCTCAAATGACTTGCCCTAATGTAACTTCAAGGTCCATTCCACAGTACCTCTGGACTTTAAGGCTTATACCATCTTGAGACCCTCTCATTGTAATTCGGAGGGTATAGGATCATGTCATCTTCAATCCATCCCACTGCGACTCAAAGGTATAGAATTTGTATCATCTTCAATCTATCCCATCGCGATTGAGGGTATAGAATTTGTAACTTATTCAATCAATTTGATCTGCTACACCTTCCATTCCACAGGTGTCATGACCAGATGTATATGAGTGTCGAGTTTCTTTGAGAATAATCCCATTTTAATGCTTAGGTTACTCATTATTTGTCGAGGCTGTTTCACCGACGCAATATCTTGTCTTGTTATTCAACTTATACTTTTGACAAAAGATCTTAACAGGTAGTCTCAAATTAGACTCCTTTCCAACCCTTAGTTTTGGTGAGTTCTAAACAATAATCTTGTTTCAAATTCTCATACTACTTAGAAGCCTCCGGAGTAATATGCAGAACTTCTTTTGTGAAAGTATTATTAGCCCATTAATCGTTATTTCAATTCAAAATGCTTGAAAAATAATGGGCAAGAAGGAAATTAATTGAGAGCATAGCTCGAAACAAATAAGTTAATCAAGGATAGCAAATGCAATTAAGCAGGAAATTTATTGGAGGCGTATCTTGAAAAGAATAAGGTAATCAAAGATAGCAAATTCAAAATGAGTAAGATGGAAAACTAGGTGCCCCAGATATCGCAGCCTGAGCTTCACTGTACAAACTTCTTTGGGACCATTTTGAGCTTAATATATGTTTAGGGGATCCGGAGTACTCTGTCGATGCCCCAAGACGTAGCATACTTTTTCATTGTTAATTCAGGCATAGAAAGACTGATGTATGCCCCACTTTTGATCAAAATTTGAGCCGCCCTTTTCGGGTTTTCAACTCAAATCCCCTTTGGTCTCAAAGCACCCTTTGCGGGTTTTCGTCTTGGCCTCTCTTTTTTTCTTCTTTTTTCTTTCTTTTCCTATTTTGTGTTTTTTTGTGTTTTTTTTTTGGAAAACTTTTTATTGAATCTGAATTCACCGGATTGGGCAGGTCTTTGCCATCCATTTCGGTCAATATCCATGCTTCCTTAGAACAGGCCTTCTTTGCTGCATAAGATCCTTCCCCGTTTGGCGTCCACCTTATTCTAAAGTACCTTTTGCATGGGAAAAATCTTCTTCAAAGCTCTATCATGAAATTTTCTAGGGCGAACCTTTTTTGTTGTAAACTCGCATCATCTGATCGTGACATATAGCTTTCAACATTTTCTCTTCAAATTCAATTGATCATATCAGGATTAAATCCTTTCTACCTCTTCCAACTTCAATTCTGACAAGACTCGAAAAAAGAATGTTGACTTCAATAGGCAAAACGCTTTTATTCCACAAACTAAGGGATTGCCCCAACGAAGGTCTTGGCCAAAGTTTGATAAGCATAGAGGGTAAATGTAACTTCTTTATGCCAATATTTACAAGTCTAGGTCACCTTCCTAATGATCCTTGTTTTGTTGCTTTTATTTTATTTTTTTGTTTTTCCTCTCTGGCTGCCTTTGTTGCACTGTGATGCAGCACTTGATCTTTGAATAGACAACAAACTTTTGACATTGTGCGATTAAATGTGATCTTTTTGACTTTTTTTTTGTCGGTATTCTTTCTTTCTTTTTCTCTTTTTTGTTCTGATGACTATCAACTTTGTAATATTGGCCTACGAAGCTACTTCCACCCTCTTAGCGAAATAATTAATGCCTGCTAGAAGCTTCCAACGAGATCGTCCCAATAAAATCCATGCCTCACATAGATAAGGTCTACAAAGAAATGAAGCAGCACATGGATCTTGTCTTCATAAATTTTGCATTTACGGCATAACTGATGCAATCCCTTACTATGATGGACTAGCAAAATCTGAATCTCATGATTAGCTTGGCTATCATAAAATTATTAGCATGTGATCTTCAAATACCCTTAGGGACCTCTTCTAGGATTTCCTTAGCCTTAATAGCATACCCACGTCTCAGTAGCCCAGGCGTGTCTTGATTTGATCGTGCGAAAACATCTTTGAATTCTTGAAAATAGCTCAATAATGTCTCGTCTTATTTCTGTGGTGAGTTAGGTTTCGATCTTTACCCCTTTCCTAAGCTCTCAACGTCCACCGACCTTTTGCAAGGTAATTTTATCTTGTTCTACCATCCTTAACAAGTCAAAAGATAGGCTACAATCTCGTCATCTTCAAAGTCCTTAGATCCTTAGACCCATATCTCATTCAAAAGGGAGTCAAGAATAACGTCGCTCATGTCGTTGATATCTGGTACCTAGGTACGAAGGCAAAAAAAAAAAAAAAAATCCAAAGAATAAATGATTCTAAGGATGATTATTTGTATGGTATAGTCATGAATAAAGAATGAAAGAATATATAATAAACAAAAGAATGTATAGTATGAAATGGATAGAATGAAAAAATATTTTCTTAAAAGATGCATTTATTGAAATAAAAATTCTGGACACAAGCCTATTTCACCAAATGACTCCTATTTATGAAATAATTTTTAATTAATTAGAGTCTTTCTATAAATTTTAATGCATATGATGTCATATAATGCAAATGCATGAAATGCAATGCAAATGCATGGAATGAATGCAAAAAGAAAGAGAGGCGTTGATTCTGAATTCAATTCCATTAGAAGAACTTTTCTAGAAAATAAATTTCTTTACATAAAACGGATTACATATGCGGCTTTGTCCTCATAGTCTAGGTGAAAACACCAATCTTTTCTTCGTATCCAGATGTTATGGTCATGTCTCGTTAACTTTCTCAGACCTAAAAGAGACCATATCAAATATTTTATGTTTTAATAATTTATTTTAGAGTAAATGCTAATTCTCAAAAAATTTGTTTTAGTCATCCAAAAAATAGTTTACAATTTAGGCCACAAGTTATATAGTTCTATCGGTTTAATCACACTTAATAGATGGTAAATATCTGAAAAATAGTTTACAATTTAGGCACACACGTTATATAATTTGATCGGTTTAATCACTCTTAATAAATGATAAATGAAACTTGACGTAAAATTATTTCTAAAATTTTGATTTTCCACATATTTAATTAAAATAAAAAAGATCATTTTAGTTCCAATCTTTTCATATAAACGAGGTTTACCTCTCACGATAACAAATTGAAAACAACCACCATATCCTCTGTGAAAAATTCACAGTAAATTTCAATGTCTTTAGGGCATAAATAACATGTTCTCCTTCCTTAACTTGTAATAATTGTGGCATATAATAGTTAGGGTTTTCATTGTTCTTATGCAAATATTAGAGGCATGGGGGAATTGGCAACCATTCAAGGCACTTAACAACAGTTTCCAGAAAAAATAACCAAGGCCTAAATCTTAAATCCTTAAAAATTTAAAAAAAAAAAACCTGGAATTTGTATAACAATTCCAGCTTTACTATTACAGCTATTACAAAAGAGAAAAAGCATAGATTTTAAAAGAAAATTATTTGTAGATGATCTTAAAGGGAAGAGGCCAATAGTAGACTTGGAAACTTTGGCATTGTCTTTAATATTCTCAATCTTCTTTTCTTTTTTGAGTATGATGTTTCCATACTATCCTTTAAAATTTTTTTTTTCGAATTTTTGTCACGTCTGCCATAAAGAGTCAGTTTCGACGGTGACGCATTGCTCCAATCAACGAAGCAGATTAAAGAGGAGGCCATTTTTCATAGATGATGTGGTTGTTATTCCCAATTTGTTAAGAAGAAGGTTAAACCTCACTTATATTAAAAGATTGAAGATTAAAATGTACGTGAAAAATCAAAATTTTAAAAATACTTTCATATATATTTTCATTTATGGAAGTAGTCAAAATAATCAAAAAAAAATTTTTATTACCTAAAATAAACACGTTTAAAAATTGGGTCATCATCTCATTTATTTTATATTATCAAATGGGAGATGCAATCAAAATTTAATGCTGTGGGATACGGAAGATCTTGCACCACTGAAATTATCTTCATCTTTAGCCGAAAGGTTGCATTATTAAATTTTAATGCTGAAATTATCTTCATCTTTAGTCAAAAGGTTGCTGTAGACGGCCCAAATTTGCCCAGGGCCCAACAATCAAACAACAAATCCAAAAAAATAAAAAAAATAGACTCAAAATATAAACCCAAAACTAAAATAAAAAAAACAGGCCCAAATGGCCCAAATCCCACCCAACTCTCAGCCAAACAGAAAAAACAAAGAAAACCTTAGCAGGCCTCGCCTTGACTTCGACTCGCTTCACGCCTCTCTGCGCCCAAGACGTCGACACCGGCCGTCAATGTCAGTCAGCCCGAAACGCCCGCTCACGTAACTCGCAAGACAAAAATACGCAATGATTCTGATGAAAGAGCAGGGAGAAATTTGTTTGCATTATTCAATCTTGGCTATAAAGCCACACAAAGACGATTGTAAAAGAGGAGGGATTCTTTTCGAAAAAAAAACGGAGAGAACATTATAGCAGAAGGGGGATTTTCGGATTGGAAAAATCAATATTTGCAAACTAGCGTAAATCAAAAAGAGAAAATCAAAAGGTTGATTTCATTCCTACTTTCCTATCACGATTCTTCGTCGTTTTTTTCATCTTTACTTTTACTTTTTATTTCTTTTGGGGACTCACTTAGCTCACCATCGGCCACCGTCTGCGGTGGTGGTGCGATGAAAGGTGAGGGAAACCTTTTCTTTTTTTCTCTTTTAGGAAATCAAAAACAAAAAGCAGAGTTCCAAAACAACATGCTAATAATAGCGAGATCCAACGAAAATCAAAACAAATAAATAAACTTTCAAGGCATTTTCATCTTTTATTTTTTCTTTTCTTTTTGAAACCAAATAAACCTATTTACATTATTTTTCTTTAAAAATAGTTTATATATATATATATATATATATACATCAAAATATAAAAAGGGAATAAAAAAAGAAAACAAAATTTTTTTACCTTCCTACCACAGTGTGGTGGTGGCCAGAGCTCCGACAAGAACAGCAGTAGGCGGCCTACTGCCAAAATCGCACCACCCCTG
Organism: Gossypium rotundifolium; assembly: GCA_025506655.1. Classification (NCBI taxonomy): domain Eukaryota; kingdom Viridiplantae; phylum Streptophyta; class Magnoliopsida; order Malvales; family Malvaceae; genus Gossypium; species Gossypium rotundifolium. The sequence goes on along the minus strand of CP106732.1, from coordinate 40,260,919 downwards.
CAGAAAAACAAAAAGGAGTTAAATTTTTTTTTTTAGTCGCTAAAATGAAAAAAAGGCAAAAGTTTGAATTTATAAAGGTTTCAAAACGACGTCGTTTAGGGCTCGATCTGATGGCCCCAAAAGCGACACCGTTTGTCGTGACCACATGACCGACCCGCTCGGGAGGATCCGCGTGTTTTTGTTTTTGGGTATAATTGCGCAGATGGCCCTTCCGCATTTTTAGTTTTTTTCAGATCACATTTTCATTATTTATGTATTGACCCTGAAGTTTTGCGCGGCTTCGCGATTCGGTCCACCCTAGAAACGCTGCGTTTAATATACTGGAAAAATTATCCATTCAGTCCCCACCTTTTTCGTGCGCTTCGCAATTCAGTCCCCTACATTTGTTTATTCATAATTCGACCTGAAACTTTAGTTTTCAATGCAATTTGGTCCCCTTTTTAATTATTTTGCAATTTTTACTGTTATTTTTATTTTATTTTTACCAATAATAATTATTATTATCTTTATTATTTATTATTTCTATTATATTTCATTATTATTTGTTTATTATTACTCTTAGCATGTGCTAGTATTTTATTTTTATTTCTATTACCACTACTTCATTAATATTATTATTATTATTATTATTATTATTATTTTATTCCTCTATTATTAATTATTATTATTATTTACTATTACTATTACTTTATTACTAGTATTATTATTATTTTATTTTATTATTATTAATCTTATTTATTTTATTATTGTTCATTTATTAATATGTTATTATTTTCATTATTAATATACTCTTATTATTATCATTGTTTAATCTTCACCATTTATGAATTTTGTTTTATATTATTTTATTCATTATTTATTTATTTGTTATCTTATTTATTTATTTGTCATTTCATTTACTTATTATTTATTCGTTTATTGCTCTTTACTTTTTTAATACTTTAAAGCACTTTAATTATTTATCATATTTTTTAATTTTTATTTATTTATTGTTATTATTATTATTATCACCCTATTTGTTTCTATGATTTTACTATTGTTATTCTTATTTCATTATTTATTTGCTCATTCGTTTATAAGGATTAGATTTATTCATATATTCGCTTAATTTGTTAGTATCATTACTTTGTCTAATATTAATCAATCAAATTTTCAAAATAAAGATAATGTTCTATTATTTAAAAATTCTAAGATCGAGCCCTAACTCACTTTGGTTCCTTTTTCTTCTCGTTAAAATTTGAACAACGGTATCCTTTTGAATCACAATTTAAGTTTTAAAACAAAATACTTAATCCCGAAAATTTGAAATGTCGTGCCCTAACTTCTGGACTCGACACTTAGATACTTCGGGATAAGTTTCTTTCCTAAAATAGAGGCAATCTTAGTATTTGAAATCTCGGAAATCGAGCCCTAACTTCTTCGGGTTCCGATTTCTCATTTGACGAATAACGAAAGATCCTCTTCAAATAAAACCAAGTTTCAAAAGCGAGCTTAGTTTGGGAGTTTAGAGTATTGTGCCTAACTTACTAGGCGTGATGCTTTACCTCTTGAAAATAAGAAAGCCTTAACGTCCTCCCAATTTTAAAAATAAAAGCATTGTATTTTCGAATCCTTTTAAGTTTTCAACAAATAGGACATCAATCAATCGGTTTGGTACCAATTTTGGGCGTGTCGAGGTGCTAATCCTTCCTCGCATGCGTAATCGACCTCGAACCCATTTTCTCGAAGTTCGTGGACCAAAAAGCACTTGTTTTAGTAAATTAAATGTTTTATTAAAACGAAGGTGATCCGATCACACCAAATAAAGATCGGTGGCGACTCCTTTCCTTTTCTTTTTCAAAACCGAGTCGATCGTGCGTCGTTCTGCGTTCACCCAAAAAATGGTTACTGACGACTTGGCGACTCCAATGGGACGCGAGGTCAAGCCATAGATTGATTGATTTTTGTCCTTTTAACTAAAATGGTTTTGAAAAATCATGCTTCTTTTAACGCATCTTCAATATTAGCCTTGTAAATACTTTGGCATTGCATTGCATGACCGTTGTGGTCACACCTTTAAGTGGGAGCGAGAAGCTATGCCTTCGTGAGGTTTTCACCTCCGCATGGGCTAGTGGACTGCTTTCGAAATACATCCGTACCTATGTCTCCGTGAAGTTTTCACTTCCGCATGGCCATAGGGAAATGTATTCCCCTGAACCGAACTCGGTCCGCATGAGCCTATAATGGGTGAGGATCGAGGAATCTGCTGGTTCGGGAACCTCGAACTTTAGAACTAAGCCGCATATAGCAAACCCTAAGAGCCCACCTTAGGTAGAGCCATGGCAAACCTTAGTGGTCACCCAGATAGGCATTAGTTTATTTTACTTACTTTACATTCCATGGTACTAACTTTTTGTGTTTATTTCTTTTTGTGCATATCATTTCATATTTTAAAGAGACATCGATTCACGGTCCGTTTCTGAGTTGGGAAGCTGGTTATGGAAAGTAAATTCCTTGATAAAGTAGAAGACAATGCGGCCGTCGCATATGGTCGAAACAATGCCAAATAGAAAAAGGAGATAGCTTGGTCGAAGGGTGCGTGTCGAACTACGGAACTTCACCAATATCGATTCACGCAGAATCGAGCTCCGGAGTTGAAAGAAATTTGGACTCGATGGGATGATGAAGCGAAGCATTTTCTATGGTACTTATGGCGACACGCCTTACCGCTTGAGGTCAAAATAGACAAGCACCTGTTCGAGCAATGACCCGATTCGGAATGCCGCTTATATTTGCTTTCTCCTTCGGAAAAGTGGATTTGGTTCCCACAATGAAGAGTATACGACCTTTACGTTGCCCAAGAATTCAAGTTGACAAAGCTTATTCCAAAGGCGGTTAATGGCCCAACCTTGCGAAGAAGTTGATGAATATCACCGGAATGAGCGAGCAGTGGTCTCGACTAGAATGCAAAAGAAGGGCGAGGTAAATGTATACCCGGATATGTTTGAGAGACTGATCTGGCGCATCCCGATACGAAGAAAAAGATAGACGTCTTGGCCTTATGTATTTACGGCCTGGTAATCTTCCCGAAAGCTTTAAGGCACATTGATGAAGCAGTTATTAATCTATTCAGCCGATTGGACAAAGGGGTCACACCCGTTCCTGCCATATTAGCCGAAACATTCAGATCCTTGACTGTATGTCGGAGAAGAGGTGAATCTTGAGTTTATTGGATGTCTTGCAATTGTTATTGGCTTGGTTCCATAGTCACTTTTGGAAAGTAGAGAAAGTGTCTTGCCGGTTCATGTCAGAAAAGTACTCCCCGCTAGAAGAGATAGCAACTACGCCTAGAAGAGAGGATGTATCCGAAGAAAATTGGATCGCGCTCTTTCAAAACCTTCAAGAGGACGACATCGAGTGGAAGGCTCCCTGGATGATTCCCGACAAGATCCTTTGTCATTGTGGAAGCTTTGACTGGGTTCCCCTATTGGGAATTTGGGGTGCCACGCCACGCCCTTTCTTTGGTCCTAAGACAATATAGTTCAAGGCGCTTTGTACCAACGACATACTGGGCTAGCTCAATGCGAGTTTTTATATGAAGGGGAAGCTATAAGAAGAGGGTTAAAGAGATTTCTAGTGCACGGAATCGATTCACGAATGAGAAGATTGTCTACGGCCGAGGACGACCACGAATATATTGAATGGAGGCTAGGAGGGTCAATGATAACATTCTGAGCCAAACCGAGAAGGCGCCCGATCAAGAGAAGAATGCATGCAGTGGTCCCATCAATTAGAGATTGTGAAGTAAGATTTTGAGCGGATGAGCTCGGAACTCGGAAAAGGATAGAAAGGTTGGAGGAAGAAAAGATGCTCCTCCAGTTAGAAGTAGACGGTCAAAAATCAGAGGCTGAGAAACTCAGAAAGGAAAAGCGGAAAGTAGAGGAAGACCGAGATAACTTGAAGATGGAGTACAAAAGGATGCGCTTAACGATAAAAAACGCGGGATTAGGGAAAACTACGGAGCAGTGGCAGCAAAAGGTCCGAGAGGAAAGAGCCAAAGTTAGCAGTTGGGAGAAAAAGTTTCATGAAATACGAGCACAAAAGGAAGACTTGGAGAAGGGCAGGACAGAAGACCAAAAAGAGAAAAAGGGATTAGAAGCTAGAATAGCTGAGCTTGGGCGATCTCTGCACCACTACCAAAGTTGAGACTCGGAAAGCCAACTAAAGTCAAGCCTAAACAGAATAGAGGAACTGAAAGATAGGGTTGAAGAGTTAGAATCGGCATTACACAGTAGTGAGCTCCGGATTGAGCTTCTGGAAATGAGAGAAAGACGTTGGGAGGAAGAGCTTCACCATTCTTGCGAGCAAGTTCGAAGCCGGGACTACCTCATGGGAGAAGCAATAATCCAGATTCGAGAAGTAGCTGATCACCTACAAACTTTGGCTGAGGAGGCTGACATATTGGGCATGAGATATGAGCTACCACCGGGTCGTGATGAAGAGCTAATCTCTCTACTTGGAAAAATCAAAACCTTAGGTCTTAGGGCTAGAACGTATTTGTAATATATTTTATGTAAAGGGTTTTGCCTTCTCATAAAGTTTTCTAAAATGAAGTTGATCAGAATCGATGTCTTCTTCCTGCATTCATGCATTTGCATTACATCATATTACATGCATTAAAGTTTATAAAAAGAAGCCTAATTGGTTAAGATTAACAGAGAAACAAAAGAGAAACAAGAGAGAAGAAAAGAAATCTGAACTGGACATCACTACGGACTCGTGCTAAGACAAAGAAAATGGATCAAAGATTTGAACAATTTCAGAAGGAGATGCAAGAACAGATGTAGGAGCAAATAATGAAACTCCAGCAAGATATGATAGAACGGATGCAAGAGTCCCAAAACAACATGATGAGCGGTGGCGCAACTATTAGCCAATGAACGAGGAAAAGGCGCATTGCTAGTTCGGGGAATAATGGCGACCGCTTACCCTCCGGATTTACCCGCAAATACCCAAGCACCACCGAAATAGGTCCCCAAAGGACGCCTTTTGTTATCAGGCCACAGTGCCAGGTTGAGACCGCAATGCCAGCGCACTTTCTAATCGGTTCAGGCACTAATCCGGAGAAGGTCCTGCTAACCCTATAGTCCCCGACTTTGATGAAATGGTCAAATGGATAAGGCAAAATGAACCTTCCTGCATGTACCGAGGATCGTTGCAAATGGTTAGAAGAAAAGTTTAAGGAAATAGAGATCACGACCATCGCCACGGAGTGGACGCTAAAGACTTGAGCCTAGTCCTGCACCTCATACTTCCGCCAAAGTTCAAGACCCCGATTTTGAAAAATACAATAGGACCGTTGCTGAAGCGCACATCACGATGTTCATCGATGAATGGCGGGATATGTTAACAACGATCAAGCGCTTATTCATTGTTTCGAGGATAGTTTAGGCGTGGCAGCGCCAAATGGTACAATCTGCTTTCACTAGTACCGGATCAAGTCATGGAAGGACCTAGCACAGCCTTCACGAAACAATCTGCACGAGTGGCCGATATAGCTCTGATCGAATCACGCTCCAAAATATGGAGAAAAGCCAAACGAAAGTTTCAGTAATATGCCCAATGGTGGAGGAAGTAGCCACACAGTTCAAATGCACCGCTCCTAGAAAAAGAGACAACCATCTTGTTTGTCAATACGCTGAAAGCTCCTTCATTAATCACATGCTTGGAAGTGCCACAAAAGCTTTTACGATATTGTCTTGTCGGGAAATGATCAAGAATGCAATCGAAATGATAAAATAGAGGTTGGAGAAAGCACTAGAAAGACGGTCCCAAAGAAGAGGAGAGTGATGTAAACAACATAGGTAAAAGTTATTCAAAACCTATTCTCAGAGCCAACTAAGGACTGTGACCCCGATCATCGAGCCCTTTAGACAGAGTCCAAAGACAAGGCAAAATACGGAGAAAATCAAATTTACGCCTATCCAGTCCCATACAAGGAAATGTACCAAAAATTATTTGACTTTACGTTGTCTCCCCATTACTTAAAACCCTTGCAACCCCGTACCACTAAGTGGTATGATCACGAACGCACGCAGTCACGAATACCACGCAGAATCGTAGGGCATTCTATGAAACACCGCCTCACTTTTAAGAAACTAGTGGAAAGACTCATCCAGGATGGGCGTTATAGAAGTTGATGACACCTCTTGCAAGGGCACCCGCTACCTAATCACGGGTCAACATGATAGGCGAAGATGCGAGAAGAAGAGTTAAAAGGATATTTTCGATGTGAAACCCCAATGAAACAGTGCCGAAGGAAATGATAAAAGGGATTGGTTGTGACATGTCCAAGGGAAGAACATGAAGAAACACGAAAGAACGTGGAATTCCATGACTCGGAAGGGCACGAAATCCAAAGTTGCACTGAGTTCAGAATGCTAGTACAGGCGCTGATGGACAATAAAGAGCTAGAATTCTTTGAAAGCAATGAAGGCTGGAAAGAGGGTAACATCTGCACGTTGGAGGATGAGTCAGCAGCAAAAGCCTCGGAGGTGAGCTATCCTTTAGTCACCATCTCCCGATCAAAAGACGATGGAGTAAAAATAAATCCAAAAATTGTGATTCGAAAGCCTACTGCTTTTTCATCTGAAGACAACCCGAAGACTCCCGGGGGTTATAACTGTAACGTGACGATTCCTGAAAAAGGAGGTCCGTCAACAAAAGAGAGCCAGGAGTATCATAGGATCGTGATCCGAAAACCTGCAGCCTTTTCATATAAGGATGACAAGAAGGTCACATAGAACTATAACTGCAATGTGACGATTCCTGAGAAAGCAGATTCGCCTAACACTACAAAAGAAAACCAAGAGGAAGGCTCCTACATGCGTAGTGGAAAGCGCTACGACCTGTCAAACACAAGAACGGAGCACTCAAAAGGAAAAAATTTGATGGGCGAACAAAAAAAAGAAAAGGGGACCAAGCAAGAGACACATATAAACGAGCCAGTGAAGGAGGAAGAAGCTAAGAAATTCTTAAAGTTTCTGAAGCATAGTGAATACAATGTCGTAGAAGCGCATACAAAATAGTCGGCTCAGATATCGGTTGCTAAATTTACTATTAAGTTCAAGCACACCGTAACGCTACCGATGAAGGTATTGAATGAAACTTATGTTGCAAATGATATAACAGCTAACAAAATTTGGATCGCTTTGGTTAGCAACATAAGTGCCGATAACTTCATTTTTTAACGATGATGAGATTCCTCCGGGAGGTACGGGTTCCATCAAGGCTCTCCACATTACCACGCGATGCAAAGGATACACATTACCAGGGGTACTAGTCGACAATGGATTAGCGCTCAATGTTCTACCGCTATCAACACTGAATCGATTACCCGTTGATAGTTCTCATATGAAGGCCTGCCACAACATAGTAAGGGCATTCGATGGAACCGAGAGGAAAGTCATGGGAAGGATCGAAGTACCTCTTTTAATCGGACCAGGCACATATGAGGTGGATTTTATTGTGATGGATATCCGGCCGTCTTATAACTGCTTGCTGGGGAGACCTTGGATACACTCGGCAGGAGCAGTGCCCTCATCGTTGCACCAAAAGTTGAAATTAATCTCAGAGGGCCGTCTAGTGACCATAAATGGTTGAAGAGGACATCATCATGGCTGAACAAACAATGCACCCTATTTAGAAGCCAACGATGAAGCGGTGAGTGTTCCTTCCGTTCTTTGGAATTTGTCAATGCAACATTAAATCGTCGAGGGGAATAAGGTCCCAGTACCTCAATTATCCAAAACCATGAAAATGGGTCTACAACTGATGGTCGGGAATGGAGCTATGACAGGGAAAGGACTTGGAAGGTACCTCCAAGGAGAAATCGAGGTCCCAAGACTAAAAGAAAAGCGAGACTTCTTCGGTCTAGGATTCAAGCCAAACACAAAGCAAAAAAGAGAAGAGTCAGGAAAGAAACAAGAAAGAAGGAAGGCACGTTTGAGGGGAGATGAGATGAAATGGCAACCGATGATAATTCCTCATATTCGTGAGACCTTTATATCAGGAGGGGTTATCTATCCGGGACGAAAAACACAAAATGAAGAAATCGTGCATGTCAACGCTATATCGAGGGGAAATTGAGGAAGAAAATCGAATGGCATCCGCCCTATGAGTAGGGTAGCGTTCTAAACAATTGGATCATGGAGGAGATTCCTATAGCCTTTAGAACTCATTCGAGTAATACTCGGAACACACTTATTGCTTTAAGTCTAGAAGCAATAAGAACCCTTTTAATGAAACATGAATTTGTATAAGCCATCGTTATTTTCAATGAAATACATCTCCGCTATCTTTTGAGCAAATTTTCTTTTACATTCATTTCATTCATTCATTGTTCCTTCTTTAAATATTCTTCTAAACATTTCTATTCTTCATTTATCATACCAATAAACATGCCAAGATTCTACGATTCTATGAGCCTTTATTCATTTCCATAACAGGTCTCCAAATATCAATGATTTGAGTAACGCTACCGATGACTCAGAATGTCCTTTTGAGCAAGATATGGGTGCGAAAGATTTTCAGGGTTTTGGAGATGACCAAGGCTGTGACTTAGCTCCTGAACTGTTAAGGATGGTAGAACAAGAGGAGAAATAAATCATACCTCACGAAGAATCAGTGGAAATAGTGAACCTAGGAAATGGGCAAGAAAAGAAAGAAGTGAAGATTGGAGCTAGTATCACCGCAGAGACAAAGCAAGACCTTATTGAGTTACTCCAAGAATTCAAGGATGTCTTCGCATGGTCATATCAAGACATGCCCGGGTTAAGCACTGATATCGCGATACACCGTTTGCCCATAAAATAAAAATACAAGCCACCCAATGAAACTTGGAGGATGAGGCCGACGTTTACTAAAAATAAAAGAAGAGGTCAAGAAGCGCTCGACGGCAGGTTCTTGCAAGTGGTTAAGTACTCGAATGGGTAGCCAATATCGTCCCGTCCCTAAGAAAGATGGGAAAATACGAATGTATGTGGACTACGAGAGATCTAAACAAGGCTAGCCCGAAAGACAACTTTTCGTTACCTCATATCGATACCTTGGTGGACAATACGGCGGGTTATTCCTTGTTCTCGTTCATGGATGGGTTCTCAGGATATAACCAGATAAAGGTGCTTCCTGAAGACATGAATAAAACCACATTCATAACCATGTGGGGAACCTTTTGCTATAAGGTAATGCCATTTGGGTTGAAGAATACGGGAGCAACATATCAGAGAGCCATGGTGACCCTATTCCATGACATGATGCATAAAGAAATTGAGGTTTACATCGACGATATGATTGCCAAGTCTCGGACCGAAAAGGAGCATATCCAAGTCTTAAGGAAATTATTTTTGAGGTTGAGGAAAGTCCAATCAAGCTTAACCCGTGAAGTGTACCTTTGGAGCCAGGTCAGGGAAACTGCTAGGATTTATAGTCAGTGAAAAGGGGATTGAGGTTGACCGAGACAAAGTCAAGGCTATACAAGAATTGCCTCCGCCTCGCACGCAAAAAAAAGTTCGAGGTTTCTTAGGAAGATTAAATTACATTGCTTGGTTCATTTCACAACTGACTGAGAAATGTGATCCCATATTTCGTCTTCTTAAAAAACACAACCTAGGTGTGTGGGACGAGGAATGTCAGAAGACCTTCGACAAAGTAAGCGATACTGTCCAATCCTCCAAAGATAATTAACACGCCTAATCCGAGAAGCCTTTAATCCTCTATTTGACGGCTTGATAATTCAATAGGATGTGTGCTCGGCCAAAGATGATGAGTCGGAAAGAAAGAAAAAGCAATATACTACCTTAGCAAAAGTTCACCGAGTGTGAAACAAGTACTCACCGATTGAGAAAATATGTTGTGCCTTGGTCCGGACAACTCGAGACCGAGGCAAGACATGTTGTATCATACGACACAGCTCATCTTGAAGCTAGACCCAATGAAATACCTAATGGAGTCAACTACTCTTAATGGACGGATGGCTGATGAGCAAATTTTACTTTCGAGTTTGACATAGTTTATGTAAACCGAAGCGATAAAAGGAGTGCAATAGCGATTTTTTGGCTAGTAGAGCTCGCGATTATGAGCCTCGGACTTTGATTTTCCTAATGAAGACCTAATGTACGTAGCAACCAGAAGAAGATACCACGGAAAGTCATCCTTGAAACTAAACTTGACGGGCATCGAACGCTATGGGCAATGGAATTGGGGCGATTCGTGTCCCCAAACGGAGATCATTACCCATTTACACAGAAATTGGATTTCATTGCACAAACAATATGGCGAGTATGAAGCTTGTATCATGGGCATCCGTCTTTGCTATTGAACATAAAATTAAGGTCTTTGAAGTATCGGAGACTCCGCATTGGTAATTTATCAACTTAAAGGAGAATGGGAGACGAGAGATCCCAAATTGGTCGAATACAAAAGATTGGTCCAAGAACTAATCAAAGAGTTCGATGACATCACTTTCAGTTATTTACCAAGGGACGAAAATCAGATGGCTGATGCTCTAGCCACATTGGCTTCTATGGTACAAGCAAACAACAAGGGGATATGAGACCTATACAAATGAGCATTTATGAGGCCCACCCATTGCTACAATGTCGAGGAAGAAGGGAAAATTGGCCCACCATGGTACCATGATATATTGCGGTATGTGAAGAATCGTGAGTACCTCGATCAAGCCACGAGAATGAAAAAAAAACCGAGGAGATTAGCATGTGATTACGTCTTGGATGGAGAAGTCTTATACAAGAAAAGGAAAGATCAAGTCTTTGCTAAGGTGTGTGGGCGCCACCGAAGCTAAGTTAATCCTAGAAGAAGTCCACGAAGGTGTCTCATGGAACTCACGCTAATGGTTTCACAATAGCCGGACAAATAATGAGGTTCGGATATTATTGGTCCACTATGGAGGGAGACTGTATCAACTATGCCAAAAAATGTTATAAATGCCAGATTTATGGAGACAAGATTCATGTACCACCGTCACCTTTGCATGTTATGACTTCTCCATGGCCATTTTCCATGTGGGGCATGGGCGTCATTGGGCCAATATCTCCGAAGGCATCGAATCGGTATCGATTCATCTTTGTGGTCATCGACTACTTCACGAAATGGGTAGAGGTCGCCTCATATGCCAACGTCACTAAATCGTGATTAGCCGCTTTTGAAGAAGGAAATCATTTGTCGATATGGAATGCAGAGAGGATCATATCGGACAACGACCAATTTAAACAATAGCACGATAGCGGGGTTTGTAGCCAATTCAACATCAAACACCACAATTCATCACCGTACGCCCAAAATGAATGGGCGGTGGAGCGACCAACAAAAACATCAAAAGATAGTGGGAAGATGACCGAGACTTACAAGGATTGGCATGAAAAATTACCGTCAAGCTTATGCTTATCGAGCGTCCGTTCGAACCTCTCTTTGGGCAACACCTTTCTCATTGGTCTATGGGATGGAGGCAGTTCTACCTATTGAAGTGGAAATACCTTCTCTTCGAGTATTGTCAGAAGTGAAGCTGGATGAAGCTGAATGGATCCAAGCTCGATATGATCAGTTGAACTTAATTGAAGAAAAGAGATTGAGGGCTATCCGTCATGGTCAGATGTACCAAAAGCGAATGATGCGAGCGTACAACAAGAAAGTGCGTCCAAGAGAATTCCACGAGGGAGACTTAGTTTTGAAAAAGATCCTCCCATACAAAAGGATTTGAGAGGAAAATGGATGCCAAATTGGGAAGGACCTAATGTGGTGAAAAAGGCTTTCTCTGGAGGGCACTAATCTTGGCTGAGATGGATGGGAAAATCTACCCAATCCCATAAATTGATTCGATTAAGAAGTATTATGCTTGAAGAAGGAAAGGCTAAAGTGAAAACCCAAAGGGCACTTCTACGGCAAAAAAAAAAAAAGAGAGGCCAAAGTGAAAACCGTAAGGGCGCTTTGAGACCAAAGGGCTTTGAGTCGAAAACCCGATAAGGGCACTTGAATTTGCACAAAGGAGGGGTATGTGACGATTTTATTCCCAAATTAGAAAAAGGATGAATGTTACACCTCGGAACATCTACAAAGCATCTGCAGATCTCCCAACGCCTATTCACTCAAATGATCTTCTAAGGATCCGTGGTGAAGCCAGTGCGATATCTGGGCACCTACTTTTCTTTTACCCATTTTTGTACCCCAATAATGTTTACTTTGGTCGATTTAATCCAATTCCATTCTTCATAAATTCCATTGTTATTTTAAATCTTGAGTTGTTTGCCATTGAAATAACGACCCATTGACCCATAATGCTTCCATAAAGGGGTTCCACCTATTACTCGAAGCCTCTAAACAACAGAGGAACCTAAAACAAGACTGTTGTTTAAGAATCACCACATTTAGGGGTTAGAAACGTTCAAGGAGGAGGAGCCTAAAATCATGACTGTCTCCCCAGATTGTCTGACATAGGTATCAGACGAAAAATTGCGTCTGTGCCGTGACCTCGACGAGCAAGCGAGCAATTACAGCCCTAATCTTTTAAAACAAAAATAATAATAATAAATTATTCTCATGACATCCTGCATTCATACAAATGTCCTTCGTAATATCATTGAGTTAAGAGCATTTGATTTATTACAATCATTGTATCTTAACGGAAAATCATCATTCTCATGACATTCTGCATCCATGTAAGTGTCATCCATATCACACGAAGTTAGGAGCATTTGAGTCATTCTGACCATAGCATCCTCACCATTTGGTATAAACCCAAACATATAAAATCGAGTCTACAGGATATGTCCCTAGAGGACGGTGTAGCAACACTGTTGAAGATTGCCCTATTGCCATCAACCAGTGGTGGGATAGGTTGAAGATTGTCCTATTACCATCAACCAGTGATGGAATAGGTTGAAGATTGTCCTATTTCCATCAACCAGTGATGGAATAGGTTGAAGATTGCCCTATTTCCATCAACCAGTGGTGGAATAGGTTAAAGATTGTCCTATTGCCACTGACCAGCAGTGGACTAAGTCAAAAATTGTAGATCTTGTCACCATAACCAGTAGTGGGGCAAGATCGAAGGCAAATCATGGCTCCCTAACCAGTAGGGAACACGATTTAGGCCACCCTCCTATTGCCACTGACCAGCAGTGGAATAGGTCAAAATTGTAGATCTTGTCACCATAACCAATATTGGGGCAAGATCGAAGGCAAAACTTGGCTCTCTAACCAGTAGAGAATATGATTTTGGCCACCCTCCTATTGCCACTGACCAGCAGTGGAATAGGTCAAAAAAATTGTAATTCTTGTCCCTAACCAGTAGGGAGCATGGTTAAGCTTTAGTCCTATTGCCTTAACTAGAAGTGGGATAGGCTGAAGACCAAAGACCTCATCTCTCTGGAGATGCAGCGGAGCAATCTAAAATAAAACAAGTCACACCCCGTCGAGTCGCAAAGAAGAGCAAATTGAAGCCACATAGCGGTGGAGTAGATTGAAGTAACAAGATGCGTGAGACTGGAATGAGGCTACATGAAGAAGAGAAGCACCAAAGAAGTTAGGACCCAAAGAAACCGAGCAAATTTGGTCCCTCCTTATGTCTTTGCTCTATTCTGTTGTTACGACAATGAGCAAAGAGGGCATTAGAGACGGCCCAAATTTGCCTGTGGCCCAACAATCAAACAACAAACCCAAAAAATAAAAAATAGACCCAAAATACAAACCCAAAACTAAAATAAAAAAAAGGCCCAAATGGCCCAAATCCCACCAACTCTCACCAAACAGAAAAAACAAAGAAAACCCTAGCCGAGCCTCACCTCGACTTGACTCGCCCCACCACGCCTCTCACACAAGACGTCGACACCGGCCGTCAGTCAGTCTTTCTCGACACGCCTCACCAGAACTGCAAGACAAAAAATACGCATAGCGATTCTGATGAAGAGCGGGAGAAATTTGTTTGCATTATTCAATCTTGGCTATAAAGCCACACAAAGACGATTGTAAAAGAGGAGGGATTCTTTTCGAAAAAAAACGGAGAGAACATTATAGTAGAAGGGGAATTTTTGGATTCGAAAAATCAATATTTGCAAACTAGCAGAAATCAAAAAAGAGAAAATCAAAAGGTTGATTTCATTCCTACTTTCCTATCACGATTCTTCGCGTTTTTTTCATCTTTACTTTTACTTTTTATTTCTTTTTGGGACTCACTTCATTCACCATCGGCCACCGTCTGCAGCGTGGTGGTGCGATGAAAGGCTGAGGGGAAACCTTTTCCTTTTTTTTCTCTTTTTTAGGAAATCAAAAACAAAAAAACAGAGATCCAAAACAACATGCGAATAATAGCAGATCCAACGAAAATCAAAACAAATAAATAAACTTTCGAAGGCATTTTCATCTTTTATTTTTTTTCTTTTCTTTTTCGAAACCAAATAAACCTATTTACATTATTTTTCTTTAAAAATAGTTTATATATATATATATATATATGTATAACATCAAAATATAAAAAAGGGAATAAAAAAAAAACAAAATTTTTTACCTTTCCGCCACCGTGGGCGGTGGTAGAACTCAACTGCAACAGCAATGGCGCAGCGTCACGGAAATCGCACCACCCCGCAGAGAAAACAAAAAGGAGTTAATTTTTTTTTTAGAAGTCGCTAAAATGAACAAAAGGCAAAAGTTTGAATTTATAAAGGTTTCAAAACGACGTCGTTTAGGGCGACATCTGATGGCCCCAAACGACGCCGTTGTCGTGACTCACATGTGACCCGACCCGCTCGGGAGGATCCACTTTGTTTTTGTTTTTGGGTATAATTCGCAGATGGCCCTTCCGCATTTTTAGTTTTTTCGATCACATTTTCATTATTTATGTATTGACCACGAAATTTTGCGGCGTCATGATTCGGTCCACCCTCGAACGCTGCGTTTAATATCTGGGAAAATTATCCATTCAGTCCCCACCTTTTTCGTATGCGCTTAATTCAGTCCCTATCATTTGTTTATTCATAATTCAACTGAAACTTTAGTTTTCAATGCAATTTGGTCCCTTTTAATTATTTTGCAATTTTTATCGTTATTTTATTTTATTTTTACCAATAATAATTATTATTATCTTTATTATTTATTATTTCTATTATATTTCATTATTATTTGTTTATTATTACTCTTCGCATGTGCTAGTATTTTATTTTTATTTCTATTACCACTACTTCATTAATATTATTATTAGCATTATTATTATTATTATTATTATTTTATTCCTCTATTATTAATTATTATTATTTACTATTACTATTACTTTATTACTAGTATTATTATTATTTTATTTTATTATTATTAATCTTATTTATTTTATTATTGTTCATTTATTAATATGTTATTATTTTTCATTATTAATGTACTCTTATTATTATCATTGTTTAATCTTCACCATTTATGAATTTTGTTTTATATTATTTTATTCATTATTTATTTATTTGTTATCTTATTTATTTATTTGTCATTTCATTTACTTATTATTTATTCGTTTATTGCTCTTTACTTTTTAATACTTTAAAGCACTTTAATTATTTATCATATTTTTTTTAATTTTTATTTATTTATTGTTATTATTATTATTATCACCCTATTTGTTCCTATGATTTTACTATTGTTATTCTTATTTCATTATTTATTTGCTCATTCGTTTATAAGGATTAGATTTATTCATATATTCGCTTAATTTGTTAGTATCATTACTTTGTCTAATATTAATCAATCAAATTTTCAAAATAAAGATAATGTTCTAGTATTTGAAAATTCGGAAGATCGAGCCCTAACTCACTGGGTTCCGGTTTCTTCTCGTTAAAGTTTGAACAACGGTATCCTTTTCTAATCACAATTTAAGTTTTAAAACAAAATACTTAATCCGAAAATTGAAATGTCGTGCCCTAACTTATTGGACTCGACACTTAGATACTTCGGGATAAGTTTCTTTTCCTAAAATAGAGGCAATCTTCGTATTTGAAATCTCGGAAATCGAGCCCTAACTTATCGGGTTCGATTTCTCATTTGACGAATAACGAAGATCCTCTTCAAATAAAACCAAGTTTCAAAAGGCGAGCTTAGTTTCGGAGTTTAGAGTATTGTGCCCTAACTTCATCGGACGTGATGCTTTACCTCTTAGAAAATAAGAAAGCCTTAACGTCCTCCCAATTTTAAAAATAAAAGCATTGTATTTTGAATCCTTTTAAGTTTTCAACAAATAGGACATCAATCAATCGGTTTGGTACCAATTTTGGGCGTGTCGAGGGTGCTAATCCTTCCTCGCACGTAATCGACCTCCAACCCGTTTTCTCGAAGTTCGTGGACCAAAAAGCACTGCTTTTAGTAAATTAAATGTTTTATTAAAGCGAAGGTGATCCGATCACACCAAATAAAGATCGGTGGCGACTCCTTTCCTTTTCTTTTTCAAAAACCGAGTCGACCGCGTCGTTTACCGTTTCACCCAAAAAAATGGTTACGACAGTTGCATTATTAAATTCATTTGTGCAATGATTGTGAACATATGTTTGCGTTCGTTTTCCTTTTAAGATATTATTTGATCAATAAAATTTGTTTTTATATTTTTATCTTTTAGATATAGACTACTATTCGCTTAATTATTAATTAAAGTGTTTTAGTTTATCATTCTAAGTTAAAATTTTTATTTTTGTCACTAATGCCATTCGCATTTAATATTTTAATCATTATTCATTAAATCATTAATAATATATATAGAGTTTTTTTTTTTTATGGGAAGAGAAAATATTACAAACAAGTGAACGAAATATACTAGAAGAAGATGGAGAGGAAGATTTGAGCAAATTCGGTAACACCGAAAGCAACAACGGTGATGGTTGGTAAGGTATAGAAAGGAAATTTGATTGATGATAAAAGTAAATGCAAAAATAATAATAAGTTGAGAGAATTTTAGATTGAGCCCGGAGTCAAATTTTAAAATATTCAAAAGTCTCTTCACTAGTTATGGAAAACTCCTCTTTATAGATTTTTAAAATGGGAGTTACAAAGCTAGATAATTAATATACACAACCAATTCAAGCATCACACAAAATACAAACTAATATATATATATTATATCTTTTGACCTTGCAAATTCCACGATCATCTTCAACTATTAAGTTTATTTATTTTAACACGCACAAACTCTCTAACTTTTTATTTTTTATTTTAATAAATTATAGGCTTAAAAGCATCATTTTTTCTTAATGTATAATTGTAAACCAAAATGATGTTACAATAATGCTAACATTTGTAAATGTGTAAAAATTATTAATAGCTTATGCAAAATTTTACATCTTATGATTAGTTTTGAACTATTGTATTGTTGATCATATTTTACTAATTTGTTATAAATTGTTAACTACTATGTATAATTAATATGTCCCCGCCTTCTTCTTAATTATTGTTATATTAATTTAAATATTTTATCGATTGAGTCTTAATTCAATTGGTATAAGCATTATTACTAATGTAAGAGGATATGTGTTAAAGGCATTATCCTCTTATTTATGAGTTCGTAACATTATATCAAAAATTAAATATGACCAAAACCTATAATCAAATTTTTAATAAAAATTAAAAAATAAAGCTCTTAATTGAATTGTCTAACACATTAACTAAATCGTAAACTAACAAAAGTTTAAAGAATCTCAAACTTCGAAAATAAAAATAGATATTATACTAGAAAAATTTGGCATTTATAAATATGAAAATTATTTTATTTTCTATTAATAGCTTATGAACTTTTACTATTATAATTATAAAATTCAGCTTACGTATTTTAATATAGAATTTTTAAACATGATATGCGATTTTTTTTTAAATAATACTAGACCTGAATAGTAAAAATGTTCGATGGAAACTAAGCAGATCCTAAGGGTGGCCTAAAAACAAAATAGAAATGGACCCAACCCATAAAACGAAACAAAATAAAATAACCCAACAGACAAAACTTATTCAGTCAAAAGTGATAGTGACATCATCATTAATCGCATTTATTGTCCATTACTATGGCTTTTCATAAAACTAATTTAAAAATTTAATTAATTACGTAAATAATTTTTTTGATAAAATACGTAAATACCTTAAAATTTATAATAAAAATTGGTGGAGTCAAAGTGTTTGGCATCACTAACGTGCCATGTCATAAATTAGGATAAAAAAATCAATTTTTTGATAAAATCATATAAATTTGGGTCACCTATATAAATATTAAGGAAATACTGTGATTTTTGAAAAAAATTGAAGGCTTTAAACAAATTTTCCCTTTTCGGTGGAGTTAAATAATTTGATGCCACTAGATTCTAATGCCTCTATTGCTTTTTGTCCTTTTATGTTTTTTATTTTCATTTTTATTTCTTTATTATTATTTGTTTTACAATATTTTATGTATATTTTTTGGTGAAGCCATTTTAAATGGCATCACCAAGTAATTTTTTTAATTTAATTTATTTTAAAAAATTTAAAATAATATTTTATTTGGTGGAACCATTCTATTTATGTGACCAAATTTGTATATATAAGCCTCTCAATGATACATGAATCTGAGTTGAAAGAAAAAAAATTTACTTATACCTTGTTAGAGCATGAATGAGAGAGATATGAGAAGCCTTTTTTTTATGTATTTGTGTTTTTTTTTTTAAAAATTTAAAGGTATGCGTTGTTTAACGATAATCCGATGGAGCTCCGACACCGGTAAATTTAATAGTTATTTTTGGATGCCAATTATTTATTTGGTAACAGGTTCAAAATGGTTATGCAAGAAATGGGTGGATTATTTGAGATTCCCTAAGTCAATGGAATGTTTAAAGGTTAAAAGGGATACTAAATCGTACTGCACGGGTAAGATCATCAATATCGGCAAGATTCAAGCTACAATTTAATAACATCGAGAAAGTCGCTTTTATTACGGTTAAAACGATTTATTTTTCAATTTGTAAGATAGAATCTTGTCGATTTTGAACAAAATCATTTAATTATGTTTTGTTTGTATGACACAATATTGTCGGTATTGAAAAAATATTTATTTATTTCTAGTATTGAGAAAGCTATTCGTGTTGTAAAATGATATATTGTAAGTTAAGTGAAACTATTTTTGTATGAAACTGATCTCTATTTGGTTGTTGTTAACCCTTTTAACTCCTTTTGTATGAAACTTATCTCTATGTGTTAATAATATTTTTTAATTTACGATACATTCATAAATTTATATATTGATTTTTTAATATGACAACATTTCATTTAATTTTGAATTGTTGCTGTCTTGGTTCCATTTGTGGGGTGCAAAAAAGTTACATTTGTCCTTCACTAAATTGACACCACCTAAATAAAAACTAAAAATCGCATTCACACGAGGAAATTAGGAATATATATTAATTTGGCTTCAACTAATCTATAAATCATATTATAAGTGTTCAAATCAGATTAAATCAAGCTTGAAATTATTAGAGTTACGATTAAATTTATCTTTAACGAGTGAATATTTTTTTATAAAAGTTCTCGTATGTAAGTTAAATTTTCGAGTTTGAATATGCTTGATTTATATTATATGTAAAAATCTATGTATTATTATAGATATCGTTTCAATAAAAATAAAGCTTTTCATTATTTTATATTTACCCATACCACCTATGTTTTTTAGGACATTTTATTTTTGTTTGTTGTACTTTTGTAGTTATATAGTTGCCTTTTGTTTTAATGCTTAACTATGATTACTACATAATAATGAAAGAGAATTAATGGTACTTAAGCTTCAAAGAGATTTGGAAATCACACTTGATCTCTACGTGTTATTATTAATATTTATGACAAATCTTCGTTCTCTTATTAATATTTTATTACCCATTTAATTTAACTTAATAAAAAATACTTAGAATGACTACGTTGGTATAATATAAGTGTGATGTTTTTGTTTTTCAATCTTTCGTTTTACTTTTCAATAAATAATTTTATGTTTAAATTATATAGATAATTGATTTATCATATTTTTATAAAAATTTTACCATATAGGATGGGTCTTGGGTTTTGAGGTCGCCGTTTCATTTTCCCAAGTACGATCCGGACGAGCAAATTAGCCATACTTACAGTTGGCGGGATTTGGGGACGTCGCATTGATCCAAAGGTTTGACTTGAGGGAGAACTTAATATCTACCTTGGTTGAGCAGTGGTGTACCGAGACCCACATCTTCATTATGTCGTGCGGGGTGTGCATTATCACATTGGAAGACGATGCTATGTAACTTGGGTTACAAGTTGACGATGCTGTGGTCACGGGCTAAAGCAAAATGTTGGAATCTTCAGTACTATGCCACAGATTGCTTGGACGATCCCCTAGTGATAGGGAGCAGAATTTCACAAGCTTGGCATTGGCATGGTTGAGAGCAAATTTTAAGGAGTTATCAAGCATTGTCATTGAGCACGAGGTGATATGTGTTGCTTGAGCCTATATTATGCAGCTGATCGAGGGGTACTTATGCCAAACAACACATCTAATAGGGTCCACTTAAAGTACTTGGCTCTATTAGAGGATTTCTCTCGTGCCGGTACTTACAACTAAGGATCAATAGTGTTGGCTATATTGTACTGTAAGCTTTGCCAAGCAACAAAAGCTGAGATTGGTAACATGGCTAGTTGTGTGGGTTTGTGTAACACCCTTTACCCGTATTCGACACCGAGACAGGGTACGAGGCGTTATTGATCTTAAACACATGCAAACATACATTTCTGAGTCATAAAATTTTGTTCAATTTTAAAACTTTTAAAACTTTTCCTTAAAGTCCCTAATATGGACCTACAAGGCCCAAAACACACTTTGAAAATGGTTCGAGACTAAACCAAGCACTTTAGAAAAACTTTAGAAAATATCATTGAAATAAGGGGCACACGTCCGTGTGGAAGAGTGACACGTCTGTGTGACCTCTTAACATGGCCATGCTGAAGGATCGTGTAGCTCACACGGCCTGAGCATATTGGGACACCCCCGTGTCCTAGCCTGAGTGGATTTATTCATGAAACACTTATCACATGCAACACTTATCACATTCTTTATCAATTCAATCATACAACTTGCTCAATCATGCATTAACACACCATATGCTCAATCATGCGAATTTTCATATTCATGAAAAACATCATCATATGCATATAACAATAACAAATATTAGCCATCATCCATGGCCTTATACAAAATGATCTATCAAATAACATAGGCCCACATTTAGCAAATTCAGCTATGACACTTAACAACATAATTAAATCTCCTATACATGCCACAACTCAACTACTTGAACTCAATAATACCCGAAGTGATAGCTTGATAGTGTGATGGTATTTCTAGCGTTCTCCAACCCGAGCTAGCCTGAAGACATTATAAACATGGAAAATAGATAAAGTAAGCTATATAGCTTAGTAAGTTGGTATGTAAATAATAACCAATTCATTAACATACTTTTAACAATCCTCATAATAAGTTCTCAAGATAATACAATCATAATTGCACAAAGTTCCACTTTTCACTTTTGTGCATATCAAGTTGTCTACGCTAGTCATAGTCACTAAATTATTTATTTCTTGAGCTACAGAACTCCAAATTTAGTTCCGCTAATTTTCCTGAAACTAGACTCACATATCTCCTTACCATAAATTTTCCAGAATTTTTGGTTTTTCAAATAAGTACAATTTATTCTTTAAAGTCGTCCTTGTTCTCGCTCTCGATAGTTTCAACCCTTCTTCACTAAGAATTAATTATCTCCTCGTACGGGACTCAGATGATGTTCCTATTTGATTCTATTGAAAATGGATTAATTAAGAATTTCAAACATATAAATTATAGCTTGTAATTATTTTTATACTATTTTTAATGATTTTCCAAAGTCAAAATAGGGGATTCCGAATCATCCTGACCCTGTCCCACAAAAATTCAAACATCTTATAATGTGAAACTAGGCTCAATAAGCTTTAATTACATATCTTATTCAACCTCTAATTAGATTTTCACAATTTTTGGTGATTTTTCAAAGTCATACAACTGCTACTGTCCAAAACTGTTTTATTGCTAATTTTTCTCTTTCATGATTGCTTTGTATTAACATCCATTTAATTATACATAACACCAAAGCATATTGTCGAAACCACTTTTTTAATTTTTAGAAAAAAAAATGGAGATCGACTTTAAAAAGAAATGGAGTCGCCACCAATCCTTTTTATTTAGGTGTGATCGGATCACCTATAAAACATTTTATTTTATTTTAAAAGAAATTAATTTTGGTCTGTGAATTCAAAAAAACGGGTTCGAAGTCAGTTACGCACGAGGAAGGATTAGCACCCCCGCAACGCCCAAAATTGATACCTAATTGATTAATTAATGTCCTAATTCCAAAAATTTGAAATGATTTTGAAATACAATTCCATTTAAAAAATTTTAAATAACTCTAATTGAATATTGAGATTCCTTTGTTCCAAAGGAATAAAATATCACATCTAGCATGTTAGGATACGACATTTCAAACTCTCGATGCCAAGATCATTTCATGATTTCCAAAGTTCATGCATTGAAATTTTTATAAGGAATATTCAATTATTTGGACAAACAAAAAACCGAAATCTAGCACGGTAGGGTACGATTTCTCGGATTTCTAAACACAAAATACTGCCTTTTTTTTTTTAAGAAAACATGGACAAAATTTTAAAAGGATATTTGGTTACTTGGTCAAACGGAAAACCGAAACTCAGAATGTTAGGGCACGATTTCTCAAATTTCCAAACACAAAATATTGTCTTATTTGAAATTTTTTGAATAAAATGGAGTAATTAAACGAAATACGCTTTTATTTAAGACGATGATCTATTAATAAAACCATTACATCAACAAAATACAAGATACTGAATACTAAAAGGAATATTTCGAGAAAATTACATGACATATATCATTTGAATACTAACATTAATAATTAAAGAAAAATGAAATAAATAAAATATTATTTAAAATAAGATCTTTAAATGAACAATTATATATTTATATAGATTTAAAATAAAATATATACATAGATTGATTTAAAAGAAAATACATACATAAAATATTATGAAATCAACAATATGTACATAAAATAATTTTAATATTAATTATATATATGTATGCATAAATTAATAATAAATAGGAATACTTAAATTAAATACTATATAAATCTTTAAAACAAGTAATCTATAAAAGAAGATTTTGAAATTAAATATTTATATAATAGATTAAAAAATATAAATAGAAATGAAAGATAAAACAAATTAAAACATTGTAAAATCAATTTTAAATTAATTTATTAAAAAATTCTAAAAAATAGAAAGTAAATAATTTTAATACCATAAAAAGGTTGCAAGGATTATAAAAAAAAAACTAAAAAATACTTAATTGACATGATCATAAAATTGACAGCTACTTTATAAATAAATAAAATGATTTGAACAAAGTCAAGGACCAAGCTAAAATGCACACAAATGATCGTGGACTAAACCAAGAATATTTTCAAAGCCCAAAACGCAGAAGATGCAAGTTGGACCAAATTGAAAGGGCGTGAATTACGAGATTAATTAAAAACATAAAAATGTATAATGATCTAATCGAATAACGGCATGAAAATAGAGGATCAACGCAAAATATCCCTTCACTGCAGTAAACGCTACCGATCTTGAGGATAATCGGTAAGGTTAAATCAGTCACCTATACGACACCGCTTTAGAGCCATCAAATAGGCCCTAAACGTGTCGTTTCGCATCTTAATAAAACCTAAAAAGAACTAATCCCTAATCTATCTGTCACTTTAAAACAAAAAAGAAAACCTAAATATTTCTCCTAAACCTCTCCTTAATCTGCCGCCTCAAAAACCAAACGTCGATGACCATCCGACTACTATACGCTTTAGAAATCAGCGACAGCGTCGGATGAAAGTCGAGTATAGCCCTTTCTGCGCTTATACGCGAAAGTACTTCACTCCCAAATCCCATTCTAGCTTCGATTTCACGAAGCGAATAGGAATCCGGTGATAGTAATAAAGGGGTAAGTATTTCCTTTTTTTATTTCTTTTGCATGTGAAAATAAAATGTATAGAACACAATCGGAATAGGGTCTAAAAAAGAAAGAAAAATTTTAGATCTCAGATTCACCTTTTCAATTCTAATCTCTTTCTTTTCTGTATTCGATATACGTAAGTCAGTGTTTATAAAAAAAAGAACTTTACAATTCTTTGGTTGCTCTTTTTATAACAGAAAAGGGAAAGAAAAACACAATATATTTTGTTTTTCTATGCTTTGCTATCGTTTGTCCTCTCTTTGTGCAGGTACGGAGGTATGGGGCTAGCTGTGGTGTGGTTGTATGTGGCACTCAGCGTGGGGCGTACGGAGGCGCAGTGGAGACTGGGCTGCGGTGCATGGTTGCGGGGCTAGGGTTTCCTGTGAGCAGCTGCTTAATTTTGGGCCTGGGTGTAGAGTTTTAGTATTTGGGTTTTAGGTTTAAGATTTGGCCCATTTAGGTTAATGGGTGTGCTGATTGGTGTTTTGGGTCTGTAAATTGGGCTGTAGGTTGGGTAATGGTCAGTTTAGGTTTAGCATTTGGGCTCGGGTTTAATTTGTGGGTTTGTAAAAAAAATTGTGAAAGGGACTATTTATTTTGTTTTTCATTTTGTTTGGTTGATATTGGGCTAGGCCAAAATTGGCCTATTACAGCTGCCCCTCTTTGCTCATTGCCCCTCTTTGCTTATTGTCGTGTAATGAGAATGAAGCAAAGACTTTAAAGAGGGCCAAATTTTCCTGGTCTTGTAAGATCTTGGCTTCTTGGCATTTCTTTTCTTCAAGTAGCCCCATTCCATCCCACTACGTCTTCAAGGGGTATAGGAAATAGTGTTTCTATCCACTCCGATGTGATTTCTGAGAGAAGAGATTTGTAACTTCAATCTACTCCGCTGGAACTTCAAGGAGATAAGAATTGTGGCTCCTATGTAATTTTAGGGATAAGAGATTTGTAGCTTCAACCTATTCCGTTGGAATTTCAAAGAGATAAACTTAAAGGAAATAAGGATTGATCCTCAATGTAATTTCAGGGAGGAGGGATTTGTAGCTTTGACCTACTCCACTGAAGTTTCAACGAAAAGAGATTTGTAGCTTCGATCTTCTCTATTGGAACTTCAAGGATATAAAAATTCAAAGAGAAGAGATTTGTAGCTTTGATTTTCTTTATTAAAACTTCAAGGAAATGAGAATTTCAAGGAGAAGGGATTTGTAGCTTCGACCTACTCCGTTGGAACCTCAAAGGGCTAAGAATTCAGGGGGAAGAGATTTGTAGCTTCGATCTTCTCTACTGAAACTTCAAGGATATAATAATTCAAAGAGAAGAGATTTGTAGCTTCGCTCTTCTCTACTGAAACTTCAAGAAAATGAGGATTCCAGGGAGAAGAGATTTGTAGCTTTGACCTACTCCGTTGGAACCTCAAAGGGATAAGAATTTAGAGAGAAGAGATTTGTAGCTTCGATCTTCTCTACTGAAACTTCAAGGATATAAGAATTAAGAGAGAAGAGTTTTGTAGCTTCGATCTTCTCTACTGAAACTTTTAGGAAATAAAAACTGGTAATTTCAACTTGCTCTGCTGTATCTTCAAGGAGATGAGGTTGGTGGCTTAAATCTACTCCGCTGTTTCATGGAGATAAGATTTGTCGTTTTTGATCTGCTCTACTACTGCTTAGGAAGACAAGATCTGTAATCTTCGATCTATCTTCTATATCGTCCTCTAGAGGACATAATCTGTAGAATGGGTCTGCGCTTATGCCGAATGATTAGGATGCCATGATTGAAATGCTCCTAATTAGACGTGCTTTGAATGATGATGTATGAATGCAAAATGAAATGATCCCTTTTTTAATGTTTAGGGTTGTCACTGCTTGTTGTCCATCAGAGTTTTATTGCTGATGAATTACGCTGCTATCTCGCTTCTACTGGTACCTTTGCCAAAAACTCAAAGAAACAATCATATTTTGCTCAAATGACTTGCCCTAATGTAACTTCAAGGTCCATTCCACGGTACCTCTCGGGACTTTAAGGCTTATACCATCTTCGACCCTCTCATTGTAATTGAGGGGTATAGGATCATGTCATCTTCAATCCATCCCATGCGACTCAAAGGTATAGAATTTGTATCATCTTCAATCTATCCCATCTGCGACTCGGGGTATAGAATTTGTAACTTATTCAATCAATTTGGTCTGCTACACCTTCCATTCCCTAGGTGTCATGGCCAGATGTATATGAGTGTCGAATTTTTTGAGAATAATCCCATTTTAATGCTTGGGTTACTCATTATTTGTCGAGGCTGTATCACCAACGTAATATCTTGTCTTTTTAGTCAACTGATACTTTTGACAAAAAATCTTAATAGGTAGTCTCAAATTAGACTCCTTTCCAACCCTTAGTTTTTGTGAGTTCTAAACAATAATCTTGTTTCAAATTCTTGTACTACTTAGAAGCCTCCAGAGTAATATGCAAAACTTCTTTTGTGAAAGTATTATTAGTCCATTAATCGTTATTTCAATTCAAAATACTTGAAAAATAATAGGCAAGAAGGAAATTAACTGAGAGCATAGCTCGAAACAAATAAGTTAATCAAGGATAGCAAATGCAATTAAGCAGGAAATTTATTGGAGGCGTCTCTTGAAAAGAATAAGGTAATCAAAGATAGCAAATTCAAAATGAGTAAGATAGAAAACTAGGTGCCCCAAATATCGTAGCCTGAGCTTCTCTGTACAAACTTCTTTGGGACCATTTTCAGCTTAATATATGTTTAGGGGATCCGGAGTACTCTGTCGATGCCCCATGACGTAACATACTTCTTCATTGTTAATTCATGCATAGAAAGACTGCTGCATGCCCCATTTTTGATCAAAATTTGAGCCGCCCTTTTCAGGTTTTCAACTCAAATCCCCTTTGGTCTCAAAGCGCCCTTTGCGGGTTTTCGCCTTGGCCTCTCTTTGGCCTCTCTTTTTTTCTTCTTTTTTCTTTCTTTTCCTTTTTTTGTGTTTTTTTGTTTTTTTTTTTGGAAAAATTTTTATTGAATCTAAATTCACTAGATTGGGCAGGTCCTTGCCATCCATCTCGGTCAATATCCATGCTTCCTTAGAATAGGCCTTCTTTGATGTATAAGATCCTTCCCCATTTGGCATCCACCTTATTTTAAAGCACCTTTTGCATGGGAAAATCTTCTTCAAAGCCCTATCATGAAATTTTCTAGGGCGAACCTTTTTTTGTTGTAAGCTCGCATCATCTGGCCGTGACATATAGCTTTCAACATTTTCTCTTCAAATTCAATTGATCATATCGGGATTAAATCCATTCTACCTCTTTCAACTTTAGTTCGACAAGACTCGTAAAAAGAATGTTGACTTCAATAGACAAAACGCTTTTATTCCACAAACTAAGGGATTGCCCGAACGAAGGTCTTGGCCAAAGTTTGATAAGCATAGAGGGTAAGTGTAACTTCTTTATGCCAATCTTTACATGTCTAGGTCATCTTCCTAATGATCCTTGTTTTGTTGCTTTTATTTTTTTTTTGTTTTTCCTCTCTGGCTGTCTTTTCTGCACTGTGGTGTGGCACCTGATCTTTGAACAGACCACAAACTTTTGACATTGTGCGGTTAAATGTGATCTTTTTGACTTTTTTTTGTCTGTATTCTTTCTTTCTTTTTCTCTTTTTTTGTTCTGATGACTATCAACTTTGTAATATTGGCCTATGAAGCTACTTCTACCCTCTTAGCAAAATAATTAATGCCTGCTAGAAGCTTTCGACAAGATCGTCCCAATAAACTCCATGCCCCCACATAGATAAGGTCTACGAAGAAATGAATGAGGCACATGAATCTTGTCTTCATAAATTTGACATTTACTGCATAACTGATGCAATCCCTTTCTATGATGGACCAGCAAAATTTGAATATCATGATTAGCTTGGCTATCGTAAAATTATTAGCATGTGATCTTCAAATACCTTTAGGGACCTCTTCTAAAATTTCCTTAGCCTTAACAGCATACCCACGTCTCAGTAGCCCAGGCGTGTCTTGATATGATCGTGCGAAAACATCTTTGAATTCTTGAAAATAGCTTAATGATGTCTCGCCCTATTTCTGTGGTGAGTTAAGTTTCGATCTTTACCCCTTTTCTAAGCTCACAACGTCCACTGACCTTTTACAAGGTAGTTTTATCTTGTTCTACCACCCTTAACAAGTCAAAAGATAGGCTACAATCTCTATCATCTTCAAAGTCCTTAGATCCCTTAGACCTATATCTCATTCAAAAAGGGAGTCAGTAAGAACGTCGCTCATGTCGTTGATATCTGGTACCTAGGTACGAAGGCAAACTAAAATCCAAAGAATAAATGATTCTAAGGATGATTATTTGTATGGTATATTCATGAATAAAGAATGAAAGAATATATAAAAAACAAAAGAATGTATAGTATGAAAAAATATTCTTGAAAAAGATGCATTTTATTGAAATAAAAATTCTAGACACAAGCCTATTTCACCAGATGACTCTTATTGCCTCTAGGCTTAAAGAAACAATCGTTTTTTTTGAATATTACTCTAAATTAGCTCTAAAAATACAAGGACCTCTTCCACAGTCCTATTGTTTAAAACACCCCAAGTACGTAAAGATAGAAGCTTGGAAAAGTCTATTCTCCGGTTTTCTCTTCGGTTATGTCATTAATGTTCAGATTCCCTAATATTCGTTCCAAGCCACTGACTTCTTCAAGGAATTGTAACTCTTCTGCCTCTAGTTTCAACTATCCGATTGATTAGGTTTTGAGGAATCGTCGACTTTCACAATTCCCCTTTCAATGAGCCTTTCAACCAACTTTTTAAATGTAGTACAGTTTTCAATTGAATGCCCCATAATTCCTGCGTAGTACTCGCATTGGGCATTCTCATTATACCATTTTGGGTACGGAGGTTGCATAGGTTCTGAGTAGAATGGAGACACTACATGTAAATCAAAAAGATTCTGATACAACTCTTTATATGTTATTGGGATGGGTGTGAACTGGAGCCTTTCTGTATTTGGCCTCGAGTTGAATTCTTACCTTGAAGAGCCTTGATAGCTATTGATTTCGATCTTATACGTGCTCAGGATATTTACTTCATTTTTCTTGTTTCTCGAAGTTGATCTTTTGTTGCTTTCTCCAGCGTCTATCTTTTCGCTTCTTATAGCATTCTCAATTATCTCGCCGGACATTACTATATCTAAAAAGCTCATGGTGGCACTTCCCAACATATAGTTAATTGATAAACCGTAAAAGTAACATATTTTAACCCCATATTTAATAGGCTTTTGGATGATTTAGCCCTTAATTTAGGTAAAAAGGTGCTTTTAATCCTTTCTTTTCATGATTATACTCAAGAAAGCACCCAAGGATAAAAAGAACACGAAACGGGCTTAAAACGGAGTAATTGGGCCTTAGCAAGCAATCAACACAGCCTGGCCTAAAGCCCACACGACCGTGCCTCGCCAATTACCTAGAGCACGGCCTCAACTACGAACACACGGTCGTGTAGCATCCATTTATCACACGGACGTGCCTGGTGATCTACATGGCCATGCCCAAATCGACAGACCTGAAGCACGGCCTGAACCCTGACTTGCCACGACCATGCCCAAAATGACAGAATTGAGACACGGCCCAACCACGATTTACACGGGCATGTGCCATGGCCGTGCCCCTGCCGTGGGAGAGAGCAATTTCACTCGGATTTGGATGCTTGAAGCCAAAGAAACATACTCCTAAGTCTACTTAGACATCCTAATAACAATTCTACTTGACGGAGATACTTAGGAGCCAAGGATAGCATCCCAAAGCCTATATAAACAACCCAAGGCAAACATTAAAGGGGGCTTTTTGGCAGAGGCTTTTGCCGAAGCATTCATCTTTTAGGGAATCACTTGAAGATAGCCAGTTGATTCATCTCAAGAAGCCGAAACTCCATTCAAGACGGAGGATCTCACCTTTAATTCCTTTAGGGGGTTTTAGGGAGTTCTTATGTTTTGTTTATTCTTTACCCTTAAGATGTTTTCGTATTTAGTTATGCACTAAACCCCTCAGATACCTGAAGGGGATGAAACCTATGATGGATTTTGTTATTTGATTTCTAAATTATATGATAAGTACTTGGTTCGTTCTTGATTATGTTGCTTAATTTAATCTAATGTGCTTAGGTGGAGGAGGAATAGACCCTACCTAAGAGTAGATCTAGCATAATTAAGCGGAGTTGATCGGGCGTCTAGAGATAGGGTTACGAGATTTTGCCGGATTAGGGTGAAACCTAATATGGGAATCCATTGATCGATTTACTGCTTCCTTAGGGGTTATTATAAAAGAACGAGAGGTCCACTAATTAACCCAAGGTTAGATGTTATTCACCTTGAGAGAGGGTTTAATATAGGTTAGGGAGTCTCACGGATCAAGCTAAGTAAAGAAATTATATGGTTTGGGAATAAATAATAAGTGAAGTCATAGGTGGATTCTTCCTGAGGGTATCATCTTTATCAACTGAGTTTTCCTAAAGTCTTTCTCCAATTCAATCTTTTGTCTTTGCATTTAGTCTAAGTATTTCTTTAGTTTAATAATTCAATCACTCTAAATTTCAAAGCTAAATAATAGAGAAAGTGAGTAGTAGTACTTTTAGGTTCCCTTGGGTTCGATAAGATATTCTTGCACAGCTATACTCTTTGCTCGATAGGTGCACTTGCCTCTATCGTTGTCATAGTTAGTCTCTGTTTGATCACTCTTTATAAATATTAAAACTCATTGTTTGACACGATCAAGTTTTTGGCGCCGTTGTTGGGGAACTCTAAAATATTAAGAAAGCTCTATTTCTATTACTTTAGCCATTATTTTATTTCTCTTATTCGATACATATATTTTTGTTTTCTAAATTTTTTCTTTTTTTCATAGCGGTACCTCTAGTTTATGACTAGAAGAAACTGAGAGGACCATTAGAATACTGAAAGTGACATTGAAGCTACCGCTTGCGAAATCGAGAAAAATTAGACTAGCTCTAGACTATCAAAGAAAAGAACAAAGAAAGATCCAATCCCATTGAAGGGATGGACGAGAACAACCCACCAAATGTGCAAGAACGAATGCTCGCGTACTATGTATGATTATGCTAAACCTAATTTGACAGAGCGAGAATCTAGTATTGTTAGACCCGCTATAGTCGCTAATAATTTTGAATTAAAGCCTAACATAATACAAATGATTCAACAGTTTGTTCAATTTGATGGTTTGCAGGATGAAGATCCAAACACTCATATATCTAATTTTTTAGAATTCTGTGATACCTTCAAAATAAATGGCGTTTCTGACGATGCCATACGTTTTTGGTTATTCCCTTTTTCATTAAGGAATAAAGCAAAGCAGTGGTTGAACTCGTTACCACTAGGGTCAATCACCACATGGGATCAAATGACCGAAAATTTTCTTTTAAAATATTTTCCACTAGCCAAAATGGCTAAATATAGGAATGACATATCTTCTTTTGTGCAGAATGACGCAGAAACATTATACGATGCATGAGAAAGATACAAGGATCTCCTAAGGAGATGCCCACACCACGGATTACCTTTGTGGCTTCAAGTCCAAACTTTTTACAATGGTGTGAATTCTCCAACTAGGCAAATGATTGATTCATCAGCTGGTGGAACTTTGAATAATAAAACTCCTGAAGCGGCTTACGATTTTATTGAGGAGATGTCGTTGAACACCTATCAATGGCAAATTACAAGAGCTAAACCGACAAAATCAGCCAGAGTTTTTAACATAGACGCAGTGACAATGCTGTCGACATAGGTGGAGTTGATGAATAAAAAGCTTGATAATTTATGTTCTTCACAGTACATCCATCATGCAATCTGAAGCAAGCGGGAATGTGGCAAATTCGAGTACCCACCCTACCAACCAGAGCGAAAACCAGGCGGACAAACTATATAGGTAACAATTTTCGATCTAATAATAATCCTTATAGTAACACTTATAATGCAGGTTGGAGGAACCACCCAAATTTTTCGTGGGGAGGACAAGGAAATCAAGGAAATCAAAGGCAGCAACCTACTCCAAATTACCAAAATCAGCCCTATCCACAAGAAAGAAATCAAACCTTGAAGAGATGTTGACAAAATTCATGGCAACTACAGATACTCGTCTCCAAAAGACTGAAGCAATACATGATGAACAACAAAAATCGATCAAAGGAATTGAGAATCAACTTGGAGAACTTACTAGGTCAGTGGGACATCTCGCAAAGGTGATTTCTGAATGTCAACAAGGACGTCTACTAAGCAACACAGAAATAAACCCAAAAGAGCAAATTCAAGACATCACAGCTCAAGAGGATACAAAAGTGGATGAGCTTATCTCAATACAAGAAATTAGGGAAAAAAAGGTAAAATAGGGATAGCACAAGAGAGACCAAAACCGATAATCAAAGAATACCAACCTCGCATACCTTATCCCGAAGCATTGAAAAAAGATGATTCAGAGGAACAATTCGGTAAGTTTCTAAAACTTTTAAAGAAATTACATATTAACTTACCTCTTCTTGAAGCTCTTTTTCAGATGCCCGACTCAAGGAGATTTTTAAGACAGCTCTTGACGAATAAATACAAAATAGATGAAGAGCACCATGTGGAACTTAACGCAACATGCTCAAAGAATGCTACGTAACGACTACCACAGAAACTAAAAGATCCAGGGAGTTTTACGATTCCATGTTTAATTGGTAGTTTAACTATTGATAATGCGTTAGCCGATTTAGGGGCAAGTATAAATGTCATGCCTTATGCACTGTTTAAACGACTAGGTCTAGCGAAGCCCAAACAAACTAGGATGAGTATCTAACTAGCTGATAAAACTGTTAGAATTCATAGGGGCATTATTGAAGATGTTTTAGTAAAAATTGATAAATTCCTTTTCCCAGTAGATTTTGTTGTTTTAGACATGGATGAGGAAAATTCAATCCCTTTAATTTTAGGAAGACCTTTTCTTGCAATCGCCAAGACTAAAATTGATGTTGCCATAGGAGAACTCATACTTGTAGGAAATGAATCGGTCAATCTTCAAGCTCTCGACTCAGCCAAAACAACAGAAGATGAAGGTAAGAAAGTCGTTTCAATAGATAATCAAATTGTTCAAACTTCATCGCAAGAAACATCACAAATCATCAAAGCTGAGCCAACACAAAATCATAAGATCAACAATTTAGAAGAGCATAAGATACACACCAAAGAAAAACCGGATCCACACGAAGTAAAACCTAAGGAACCACCAAAAGAGCTCATAGGGACATCAAATCACTTTAAAATAGGAGATCAAGTGCTGTTAGACAAAGCTGATCCTCACATCACTTACAACAGACCTAAAGAAAATGGAAGAAATACTCCTTCAGGTACACAATATTTTCCCACACGAAATAGTTGAGGTAAGCAATCCAATATTCAGAAATTTCAAGGTAAACGCTTCTCAACCTAAACTTTGTCACGAAAATAAAACTGTCAGCAAGAGGGAAAATATTCAAACCTTTAAACCTCCCTAAAATCTTCAAAATCAAGGACATTCTAGCTTAAAGACTATAAACGAGCGCTTCTCGGGAGGCAACCCGAGCACTAACACTTTTTATTTTTCAAAATTATTTTTTCTTTTCTTTACTTCTCTCTCTCTCCACATTTAAAACAAAGATGCAGGTTTCGGGCCACACACCTTACACACTGGTAGTGGTCGTGCCCAGTATGGACCACCAGAACCACCACACTGACAGAGTAGAGCCGTGCAAGGTCAATCCAACCACCCACAGTACAGACACCGACAAAAATAGCACGGCCGTGCTAAGATACTAACTATTTGAGCACGGGTAGACCACGCCCGTGCAGTCCAACCATGCTCACATATCGGCTTTTTTAGAAACGGGCGTGCCCATCAACAAGCAGGCGTGGAAGAACAACACACTCCACAACACGGTCATGCGAAGTGACCGTGTGAATAGACACACCCTCGGCACACGGGGGTGGGAACATACCAGATTTGAAAATTTTATTTAAATCCCACAGACCTTCCCTCTCCCCCATCTTCCTTCTCCTTTTACATCTTGCAAATTTTTCTTTACTGCTCATAGAAAAGGTCCAAGACTCTTGAGCAACACAAAGATCATGCGAAGAAAGCGTAAGAAGGTCAAGATCATCTCCTTAAAGGATACCTCAACATGAGTTCATGCTGACAGCTTCACTTAATTGACACGCCAAGGGTCTCGAAAACCTTTTCGGTTCTATTTTTCTTTTCTCGTCTCCTTCATTTTCCTTATCTTTACTTATGTCCTGCTTAATTTACTTTATTTCATATTAGCTTCTTGGTTTTAGGTTCTAAAGGCTGTTTGGGAATCACGCACCTGACCTTTCAAGTCACGTCCACCTCGCAAACCATCCAACAATAAGGACTCCTTAGTCCATTAGTATTTTCTTTTAATTTCAGTTTTCTTCTTAGTCTCCTTCATTTTATTTCCTTAATCTTTAATTATAGTATTAGTATAGTATTATTATTTCTCTTGATCTCTTGGTTATATCTTCACAGGCTACTCAATTTCTTCATCTAGCAAATTGCTTCCTGGTAGCCACTCTATCAGGCCCATAGAAAACACCATCACCGCCACCAAAGACGCCAGGGATCATCCAGATTTCAGGAAGTATTACTTTCCCCACTTATCTTTTTGATTTGGAACCTAATTATCATTATCTATCTTTGTACATTGAGGGCAATGTACATCTTAAGTGTGGGAGGGTAAAAGTATCCATCTTTTTGCATAATTCTCAAAACCTTGAAATTAGTCTTGATCTTAAGTATTTTTCTCATATTATTAATTAGGGTAAAATTTCTAATGATTTATGATTTTTATCGATATGTTTTAGAATAAGTCTTAGTTAATTACGCATTGATAATTAAATTTGAAGAATACTAGAGAATCGAGCATGATAAGTCTACTTTCTAAAAATTAAATTTGATAGGTTGTTGAACCTAATTTGAGTATCACCTTGAAGTTCAAAATTTACAAGGATTGATGTCAAAACGCCCATAATTTTTTATGAGATTTTGAGCCTTATAGAGCATATACCCTTTTTCGTGCTCACTTTAATTGATTATGAGTGTGTCAACTTTGAACTGTTATTTTAGAACTTGCCTCGTTTATGCATGCTGAGACCACATTAATTATTTGATACACTGAGATGATAAAGGCACCTAGGCTTTAACCTATTCACTCCACTAAAAAAACCTACCCATACAAATTAACCCCTAGGGAACCCCATTGAATCCTAACAACCTTTTTATTGACTCACCCACTAATATTAACCCAAAATCCCTTTGTATTTGTTATCAACATTCCTTTGACTACCCCTCTATCGAGAATTGATTTGATCAATTGCCGAATTAGGTTATTTCAATCACCAAAGATCCTTCTATTATGTTTATTTTAGTTTGTTCTTACAACAAAAAAAAATCCAAGTATATTCAATATTAGTAGTATAATAAAAGAGCTTAGAGCATTTAAAACTCAATTGTTGAAGAAAAAGCTCAGATTAAAGTATTATAAAATTTTAAGTAATGAAAATATTCGTTATTATAGAGTAATTATCAATAGTAAGTATTATTAGTTTTCATTCGATATTTAGTTCATTGTTTCTAGTTAGGTAAATTGTCAAGTCGGTCTCGATTCTAAACCTTCTAATCCGGCCTTTATCCATACCTTTTAACCCTAGCCCCGTTACAACCCTGATTAAAGACCTTTTGATCAGTGTATCATCTCATATCTGATGGTGGATATTTGATTTTCAGGCAAGCCTATGGGATTAACTTTTCAGGTTCGACTTAGAGTGCCTATTCTTGAACCTTAAACACCTTTGAGTGATTTGAGTGAATCTTTTGTAAGGATGTCAATCCTAGTCGGTTTTGAATTAAAGATAATCACTTAGATAAGGGGAGACACCTATGTTTTCGTGCTATAAAGGTATGACTTATCGTAATTGAATCTTTAGGGTTCTTTGAGTTGAATTATCCATGTATAAATTATCTATGAATTATGATGAGACGTTGTCAATAGGAATTATAAATTATGGAAAGTTCGTTTTAATTGTAAGTTGAGAATTTTGCTTGAGGACAAGCAAAAGCCTAAGTGTGGGGGTATTTGATAAATCGTAA
Source organism: Gossypium rotundifolium (assembly GCA_025506655.1). NCBI lineage: Eukaryota > Viridiplantae > Streptophyta > Magnoliopsida > Malvales > Malvaceae > Gossypium > Gossypium rotundifolium. The sequence goes on along the minus strand of CP106732.1, from coordinate 40,224,599 downwards.
AAGTAACATATTTTAACCCCATATTTAATAGGCTTTTGGATGATTTAGCCCTTGATTTATGTAAAAAGGTGCTTTTAATCTTTTCTTTTCATGATTATACTTAGGAAAGCACCCGAGGATAAAAGGAACACGAAACGGGCTTAAAATGGAGTAATTGGGCCTTAGTAAGCAATCAACATGGCCTGGCCCAAAGCCCACACGATCGTGCCTCGCCAATTACCTAGAGCACGGCCTCAACTATGTAACACACGGCCGTGTAGCATCCATTTATCACACGGACATGCTTGGTGATCTACATGGCCGTGCCCAAATCGATAGACCTGACGCACGGCCTGAACCCCGACTTGCCATGGCCGTGCCCAAAATGATAAAATCAAGACACGACCCAACCACGATTTACACAAGCGTGTGCCATGGCCGTGCCCCTACCGCGAGAGAGAGCAATTTCACTCGGATTTGGATGCTTGAAGCCAATGAAACATACTCCTAAGTCTACTTAGACATCCTAATAATAATTCTACTTGAAGGAGATACTTAGGAGCCAAGGATAGCATCCCAAAGCCTACATAAACAACCCAAGGCAAACATTAAAGGGGGATTTTTGCCAGAGGCTTTTGCCGAAGCGTTCATCTTTTAGGGAATCACTTGAAGATAGCCAGTTGATTCATCTCAAGAAGCTGAAACTCCATTCAAGACGGAGGATCTCACCTTTAATTCTTTCAGGGGGTTTTAGGGATTTCTTATGTTTTGTTTATTCTTTACTCTTGAGATGTTTTCGTATTTCTTTATGCACTAAACCCCTTAGATACCTGAAGGGGATGAAACCCATGATGGATTTTGTTATTTGATTTCTAAATTATATGATAAGCACTTGGTTCAATCTTAATTATGTTGCTTAATTTAATCTAATATGCTTAGGTGGAGGAGGAATAGACCCTACCTAAGAGTAGATCTAGAATAATTAAGCGGAGTTGTTCGGGCGCCTAGAGATAGGGTTACGAGATTTTGCCGGATTAGGGTGAAACCTAATATGGGAATCCATTAATCGATTTGCTACTTCCTTAGGGGGTTATTATAAGAGAACGAGAGTTCCACTAATTAACCCAAGGTTAGACGTTATTCGCCTCGAGAGAGGGTTTAATATAGGTTAAGGAGCCTCACGGATCAAGCTAAGTAAAGAAATTATATGGTTTAGGGAATAAATAATAAGTGAAGTCATAGGTGGATTCTTCCTGAGGGTGTCATCTTTATCAACTGAGTTTTCCTAAAGTCTTTCTCCAATTCAATCTTTTGTCTTTGCATTTAGTCTAAGTATCTTGTTAGTTTAATAATTCAATCACTCCAAATTTCAGGCTAAATAATAGAGAGAAGTGAGTAGTAGTGCGTTTAGGTTCCTTGGGTTCGATAAGATATTCTTGCTCGAGCTATACTACTATTCGATAGGTGCACTTGCCTCTATCATTGTCACATTAGTCTGAGTTCGATCACTCTTTTATAAATATTAAAACTCGACTGTTTGACACGATCATTAATGAACGTGGTCTTTAGAATATTGATGAAGAGCATCGTGGTTTCTTTTTCTAGTAGAGGTGGCTGGACTTGTATAATGACTTCCCTCCATCTTTGGGCATACTGCCGGAAACTCTCATTAGTTCTCTTCTCCATATTCTACAAAGTGATTCTATCGGGGGTCATATCCGTTACATGACTATACTGCTTCATGAAAGCTTGAGCTAAATCTCTCCATGAACTAATCCTGGTACAACTCAATTGGTTATACCAATTGGACGCAGCCCCAGTTAGACTGTCTTGGAAGCAGTGGATCAGTAATTGATCATTGTTGACATGCCCAGTCATACGTCTGTAGAACATAGTGATATGAGCTTCAGGACAACTATTTCTGTTGTACTTCTCAAACTTCGACATTTTGAACCTGTGGGGAAGTACTAGGTCCGGAACCATGCTTAAATCCTTAGCATCGATTCCTTTATAATTATTAGCACTTTCCATTACTCTGAATTTTTATTCCAGCCATTTACATCGGTCCTCTAACTGCTTTTGTGATTTTACCCTTGCCCTTTCTCTTTCTGCTACATTATCTAGATCGGGAACAACGGGATTGGTAGGATTACCCTCTCGGGTAGAGGTTGATCCAGTTTGAGAATTCACTGATATCAAAGCACCCTCCTGAAAATGTTGAGGTACGGACGCTCTTCGAGGATACACTTCAGGATGGGTTGGGGGTAAAACCCATAGGATAAAGTGGTTTCTCGTTCTCTTCTTCAGTGTTAACCATGGGGGTCTTTCCTTTGTCTATTCCTCCTACCGATGGTTGGGACAATTGAGCCATCATGTTTCTTTGGGACTCCATCATTTGATCCTCATCTCTTCTTGGATCTTAGCTAGTCGCTCTTGCATACATGCTGCATTTGTTCCTACATATCCTTTTTCATTTGCTCCAATTTTTCTAGTCTTTTGTCCATTGACTTGGTCTTTTTTCTTGTGTCGTAGGGATGCATATTTGGTAAGGTTTTGTCAATTTCCAGGTTACTAAAATAATTTTTAATTAATTAGAGTCTTTCTACAAATTTTAATGCATATGATGTGATATAATGCAAATGCATGAAATGCATGAAATGCAATGCAAATGCATGGAATGAATGCAAAAAGAAAGAGAGGCGTTGATTCTGAATTCAATTCCATTAGAAGAACTTTTCTAGAAAATAAATTTCTTTACATAAAACGAATTACATATGCGACTTTGTTCTCATAGTCCAGGTGAAAACACCAATCTTTTCTTCATATCCAGATGTTATGGTTATGTCTCGTGAACTTTCTCAGTAGATGCCTCTTCTAGCTCCTTGTTGCTTGATCCAGGCTGTGACTCTTCACTCGCTTATCCTCCACGATGCTCATAAGCTTCTTTAAGAAGATTGAGATGTGATGACTCTCGAATAATCCTTGTTGGCTTGAATCCCCGGGTAACGAGGCAAAGTCATATACTATCAATCTTTTCTCGTTATGTCTACTTGGACTATATTTGGACGAATGCATTATAACCTACTTTATCAAGCAGTCCATTTTCCTATGACAAACTCTTCTATTTAGCAATCGAATATGAATCAATACCTCCTTTCTAGGATAATGAAAAAAAAATAAATGCAATGTAGTCATAAACAAAAGAAAATATGTTAGTATCATATACAGATGGTAAAAATCAAATCAAACAGAAAATAGTCAAGCACCTATCTAGGTGACCGCTAGGGTTCAACATAGTTCTACCTAAAGTAGGCCCCTAAGGTTTACTATATCTGGTTTGTTTCTAAAAAGAGGGTACCTGAACCAGTAGATTCCTCAATCCTCATCCATTATAGGCTCATATGGATCGAGTTCGATTCAGGGCAATACATTTCCCTATGGCCATGCGGAGATGAAAATCTCATGAAGACATAGGTACGGATGTATCCCAGAAGTAATCCACTAGCCCATGCGAAGGTGCAAACATCATGAAGTCATAGTTTCTCACTCCCACTTAAAAGGTATAACCACGACGGTCATGCAGTGCGATGCCAAAGTATTTTATGAGATTCAATATCATTGCAATAATAGCACCAACAAATGCATCAAAAGAAACGTGATTTTCAAAACAATTTTCCAAATTTTCAATCAAAAGGACAAAAATTAATCAATTTATGGCCTGACTCTCAACCAGTCCCCAACGGAGTCGCCAAGCTGTCGAAACCACTTTTTTAATTTTTGGAAAAAAAACGGAGATCGACTTTAAAAAGAAAATGGAGTCACCATCAATCCTTTTTGTTTAGGAGTGATCGGATCACCTATAAAATATTTTATTTTATTTTAAAAGAAATTAATTTTGGTCTGCGAATTCCAAAAAATGGGTTTGGGAGTCGGTTACGCACGAGAAAGGATTAGCACCCTCGCAACGCCCAAAATTGGTACCTAATTAATTAATTTATTTCCTATTGCCAAAAATTTGAAACGATTTTAAAATAAAATTCCATTTAAAAAATTTTAAATAACTCGAATTGGATATTGAGATTCCCTTGTTCCAAAGGAATAAAATATCACATCCAGCACGATAGGATACGACATTTCAAACTTTCGATGCCAAGATCATCTCATGATTTCCAAAGTTCATGCATTGAAATTTTTACAAGGAATATTCAATTATTTGGACAAACGAAAAATCGAAACCCAGCACGGTAGGGTATGATTTCTCAAATTTTCAAACACGAAATATTGCCTTGTTTTTTTTAAGAAAACATGGACAAAATTTTAAAAGGATATTTGGTTATTTGGTGAAACGAAAAACCAAAACCCAGCAAGTTAAGGCACGATTTCTCGAATTTCCAAACACAAAATATTGCCTTATTTGGAAAAACTTTTGAATAAAATGGAGTAATTAAACGAAATACGTTTTTATTTAAGACGATGATCTATTAATAAAACCATTACATCAACAAAATACAAGATACGAATACTAAAAGGAATATTTCGAGAAAATTACATGACATATATCATTTGAATACTAAAATTAATAATTAAAGAAAAATGAAATAAATAAAATATAATTTAAAATAAGATCTTTAAATGAACAATTATATATTTATATAGATTTAAAATAAAATATATGCATAGATAGATTTAAAAGAAAATACATACATAAAATATTATGAAATTAACAATATGTACATAAAATAATTTTAATATTAATTATATATATGTATGCATAAATTAATAATAAATAGGAAAACTTAAATTAAATACTATATAAATCTTTAAAACAAGTAACCTATAAAAGAAGATTTTGAAATTAAATATTTATATAATAGATTAAAAAAGATAAATAGAAATGAAAGATAAAACAAATTAAAACATTGTAAAATCAATTTTAAATTAATTTATTAAAACAATTTCTAAAAAATAGAAAGTAAATAATTTTAATACCATAAAAAAGGTGCAAGGATTAAAAATAAAAAAGCTGAAAAAATACTTAATTGAAATGATAATAAAATTGACAGAGCTACTTTATAAATAAATAAAATGATTTGAACAAAGTCAAGGACCAAGCTAAAATGCACACAAATGATCAGGGACTAAACCAGTAAATATTTCCAAGGCCCAAAATGCAGCGTGCAAGTTAGACCAAATTGAAAGGGTGCGTGAGTTACAGAGATTAATTAAAAACATAAAAAATGTATAACAGATCTAATCGAATAGCGGCACGAAATTAGAGGGACTGAACGCGCAAATATCCATTCATTGCAAAAATGCACGGATCATGAGGATAATCGGGTCAGGTTAAATCGGGTCAGCCCATATGACACCGTTTTAGAGCCACTGAAATAGACCCTAAACAGTGTCGTTTCATGTATCTTAATAAAACCTAAAAAAAACTAATCCCTAATCTATCAGTCACTTTAAAACAGAAAAGAAAACCTAAATATTTCTCCTAAACCTCTCCTTAATTCATCGCCTCAAAAACCAAACGTTGATGACCATCTGACTACCATACGCTTTAGTAATCAGCAACGGCGTCGGATGAAAGTCGAGTATAGCCCTTTCTACGCTTATACTCGAAAGTATTTCACTCCTAAATCCCATTCCAGCTTCGATTTCGATGAAGCGAATAGGAATCTGGTGATAGTAATAAACGGGTAAGTATTTCCTTCTTTTATTTCTTTTGCATGAGAAAATAAAATGTATAGAACACAATCAGAACAGGGTCTAAAAAAGAAAGAAAAATTTTAGATCTTAGGTTCACCTTTTGAATTCTGATATCTTTCTATTCTGTATTCGATATGCTAAGTCAGTGTTCATAAAAAAAAAAAGGAACTTTACAATTCTTTGGTTGCTTTTTTTATAACCGAAAAGAAAAAGAAAAACACAATATATTTTGTTTTTCTTTGCTTTTCTGTCGTTTGTCCTCTCTTTGTACAGTACGGAGGTATGGGGCTAAGCGTAGGCGTGGTTGTACGTGGCACTTTCGGCGTGGGACGTCTGGAGGAGCTACTGGAGGCTGGTCATGGCGCATGGTTCTTGAGCTAGGGTTTCTGTGAGCATCTGCTAATTTTGGGCATGGGTTTAGAGTTTTAGTATTTGGGTTTTAGGTTTAAGATTAGGCCCGTTTAGGTTAATGGGTGTGCTGATTGGTGTTTTGGGTCTGTAAATTGGGTGTAGGTTGGGTAATGGTCGATTCAGGTTTAGCATTTGGGCTCGAGTTTAATTTGTGGGTTTGTAAAAAAGCGTGAAAGGGACTGTTTATTTTGTTTTTATTTTGTTTAGTTGATATTGGGCCAGGCCAAAATTGGCCTATTACACATATCCTTAACTAGCCATTCCAATAGCTAGTCATTATCGAATATTTACATGCCGTTCATTTGCCCCTTTAACCTATACATCAACAACAAAACTTAAACTTATCATGTCTCAATTTAATTTGGCCTAAAAGCCTCACACATGATCATTAATCAAATTTGCCACCTATTTATACATCATAAGTATAGACCTATCGTCACAAGGTCATCACAAGATCATTTTCATAGGGTATGACTTACTCATTTACATTCTTACCAAATGTCCCATATACATCGAATTCAGTACTCATGAATTTTGCGTACATACCTATACCCTTTCAGCATGATCATACCTTGTCATTTATTTGACATCATCTTTGGATTTACCTGTTGAACCTCTTGGGATACTAAGGACATTTGGGAAAACTCGTACATGATATATCGTACCAATGCCATGTCCCAGATATGGTCTTTCGCTAGCTCTCATATCGTGGCCGATGCCATGTACCAGACATGGTATTACACTAGCACACTTATCAATGCCGATGCCATGTCCCAGACATGGTCTTACACTGGCTCTCATATCGTGGCCGATGCCATGTCCCAGACATGGTCTTACACTAGCACACTTATCAATGCCGATGCCATGTCCTAGACATGGTCTTACACTGGCTCTCATATCGTGGCTAATGCCATGTCCCAGGCATGGTCTTACACTAGCACACATATTAATGCCGATGCCATGTCCCAGACATGGCCTTACACTAGAACACATATTGCCATGGTCCAACTATGGTCTTTACCGTCAATTTATCAGATGTCGAAATTCGATCATACTCCTCCTTGCATTTCTCTTAATTTGATCTTCCAATACAATCTCGTAATTTTTATATTATTCATGATCCAATAATAACATACGAAATAACACATGATATCGGTTAAGCATTTAAACATATCAAATTTAATGCTTATAAACATACGAACTTACCTTGGTATGAAACGACAAAATAAGTCAATTACTCGATTATCTTGCTTTTCCCCCGATCTAATTTTGAATCTCATCTTCCTTGATCTATAACAACACATTTTATTTATTTATTCATCATGCTACTCAAATTAGCCCAATTTCACATTTTTGGTAAAATTACATTTTTACGCCTAAACTTTGTCATATTTACACTTTCTCCCCTGGGCTCGTAAAATGAAATTCATTCAATTTCTTTGCTACCCATGCCTAGTCGAATATTTATCATACTTACAGCAGCCCATATTTTTCACATATTCACACTTACCACGTAATTATCATATTTCTCAATTTAGTCCCTAATCGACATTTCTATCAAAAATCACTTTACAAATGTTGTTTATCTAACAACAAGGATGTATTTTCTATCATAAATTATCAAAATACACACTTTATCAATAATAGAAAAATTCACAAACTTTAACAGTTTTGAAAACGAAGGTACGAGATAGCTAAATTGAGTTACCACGACTCCGGAAACATAAAAATCATTAAAAACGAGGCAAAAACCACTCACCTATCAAGCTCCAAAGCTTGGTCGAATGAAACCCATTCCATGGCTGCCATTTTTTTTCCTTTATTACGGTGGAAGAAGAATAAAAATAAAAATGATAGCTTTTGCTATTTTGACTTATTATACCTATTAACTTATTTACCAATTTAACCTTTTAATAACTTCACCAAATCCACCTACTACATGTCCATCTTTGTCTCCTCACTTTTCTATTGGTATAATTACCATGCAAGTGCTCATGCTTTTCAATTATATAGCTATTTAGTGCCTTTATCAATTAGACCTCAAGTCTTGCACATTACGCGATTTAGTCCTTTTTATCAAATTAAGCACTCAAACGAGGAAATTTCTTTATGAAAATTTCACACAACTTTAGTATCATACTGTAGACATAAAAATAATAATAAAATAGATTTTTCGATGTAGATTTGTGGGCCCACAACCACTATTCTGACTAGACCCAAAATCAGGATGTTACAGTCTGCTACAGTCCTAGGCTCTATACAAGCTATCGTTTTTAGCGGCTGTTAGTCACCAACCATATTCGTGGCCACTTGTAAATAGGTAAAAAAGTTATACTTAATATTTAATGACTCATAAGTGTTGATAATATTTTCCCAAGTTTAAGTGCTAACGTGTTTGTTTCAGTTTCAGATGGGCCACATCTCCAGGAATTGGTGTGTAACACCCCTTACCTGTAACCAACGCTGGAACTGGGTATGAGGTATTATCATACTTAACTTACTCAAACATACAACATCGGGCCATAAAATCTCATTTCAACTTAAAACTTTTCATTCAAAACCATAACGTCCCTCTTATAGGTCTATGAGACCTTAAACATAATTACAGAGTGGTTCAGGACTAAACCGAAAACTTTTGAACACTTAGAAATTTTTTCCTTTAAACAGGGCCACATGTAACACCCCAAACCCGGCCCAAACACTACAACCAGATCTGGTATGTCACTAAGAAAAATTTTGTCAAACACGTCGTATTTTCAAAAAAAAAACCCAAATATATTTTATATAGAACGTGCCTTTGTAAAATAAAACCCAAACTTAATTACATGCCTTAGTTTAATTAAAAATTTAAATAACTAAAAGTAATAAAAGCCCATAACAAAACAGAATATAAACCAATGGCCCATGGCCTTATTACATTGAAGTTTAAAATCCATTAATCAAAATACGATATAAAACAATTAACTTGAGTCTTTTTGCCAAATCCGCATATTCTTCTGCATGGCCACCTTGCGTTCCTCTCCAGCCCGGTCCGGAGCACTAGGTATCACCTGAAATGTTAATTAAAAGGGTGAGTCATGAGACTCGTGGTGCAACCCTCATGCACCACTAGATTTTTGGCCTTAGGCTCGTTAGACAAAATAAACAGTTTAATACTCATAATAAAAATTAATAACAAATAATATGCAAGGCCCAACCCGTTTGCCTAGGTTTCCATCCGCTACACGCTCCCGTACCAACCGTTCACACCATTGGGGATTTCTACAATCGACCCACACCACTTCTGCGCCAAGATGGCGGTCATCTTGCTCATCCACATATGATGGCCAAGCCCTTATAGCATATAATGGCGGCAAGTTCAGATAACAATTCACGGCAATAGCCGCTACATCAGATCATGGTAAAATCGCTACACATATAACGTATAACTTCCTTCTTTCATCAACCCAACCCATGCAATCACATACAAGCATTTTACTTATAACATTTAAACAGATTATTTACTAACTTGGTGATCCGCTTTTACCCTCCTTGGGCTTTCATCAATAAACCGAGATGTTGGCAATTATCAAAACATATAAATCTTATGATCATGCATTTTATGATTAGATCTAGATGGTGGGGAAGTATTACACACCTGATATCACGAAATCCAATGTTCTTAGTCGATGTCCTTGATATCCGGATCTATTATCCTCAATCTATAACTTTACTTAAAAGCCGAAAAACTGTGAAAATATGCCCTCTCCTATATTCGGCCATGGTTAGTATTCTACCCGATTTTATATATATAAATAAACAAATCCTCTTACCTTGAAATCCCGAAAGTAACACGATTCTATAACTTAGAGATCTATGCGATTGGCCTCCTTCTTCAAATCCTGAATGCCGAAAAGAAGTGTGAAATAAGAGATTAGTTTCTAATAGCCATTCGACTAAGGACTTTGAAAAGCCGAAAGAACATTGAAATCCCGAAATCAACACTTACCTATTGTTTCCTTTAGATTCTGGCACAAGAAGAATCCATTAAAGACGATTCGGCAACCACGGAGATGAGATCTAGCGATTTGGCTTTTATGAAAATCCCGAAAATATGAACTGATGCATTTTCGCTTTTAGAAAAAGCGAGTGAAGTGTTTGACTTAGAAGGAAAGTGAAAAGAAAGTGGAGAGAAAGAATACTTAGGGTTTGACTTTGGAAGAAATCAAAAGAAAGAGATTACCAAGAAGAACCGAGAATTTCGCACGTAAGATGAGAGAAGAGAATGGGGTTCAAAATGCCTAATTGAAGAGGTACCCCTATTTATAGGAATTTTGGCACCCTCCGGAGATGGAATTTTGGCCAACTCTATACTCGTAAGATAACTCCTATCTTTTGTCCTCTATCCTTTTATCCTTATCCCTATCAAAACACTCATCCATAAGAGGCCACATTTGCACCAACTCTCCCTTTATTTTATCGACTTGTTATCCTCATTAATTAAACAAAAATAATCCCTAAATTATAGCCTTGTGCCGTCCCCCCTTAGCTCACCTTGGTCGCCAAATTTTGACCCAATTCTTTGGGTCCAACTGAACCTCAAATTCACATATTAAACATAACATTACACACAATGCACAAGCCCATTAATACCTTACCATAACATTCTAAGTGCTACATGCATCTCAAAAATTTTAAACGTTTCCATTCTCAAGGCCTATTGGGACCAATTCTACTAGGCCCAATTTTAGGATGTTACAAATCTACCCTCCTTAAAGAAATTTTGTCCTCAAAATTTCTGACTAACTAGTAATCATACTACCCAAGTCTCATCACTATGCTTTCGCTGTGCACTCTAATAAACACTGAGTATACTATGGTAGGATACGCACCATTATTTGCTTCTGGAGCGTCTTCGTCCCCTTGTACTAATACTACCGATTCACGTTTATCTGATTAAGAATTTTATGAATTATTAGTTTTCTTTCACTGATTAACCATGAACAGTCTTATGAATAATAGTTTTAAAAGTAGTTCTTTCGAATTCAAACCTATCTACAGGTTTCAGTCTTATTAATTGTAGGAACCATGCACATTCACCATCCATACACACCAACATACAAATAGCATCCATCACCTAAATGTATTTTTGTCATTTCACTACCCAATGGTATTTTCGTAATTTTAACCTACAGGGGTATTTTTGTAATTTTCCAAAATATGGTTCCAGGTGATTTTACGAAAAAAGGGTATTTTGGTAATTTTCAATTCGAGAAATTTTTACGAATCAAGGGTACTTTAGTGATTTCAAAACCAAGGTTTACTTTAGGGTTGTACAAAACAAGGTGGCTGGTCCCTTTAGGGTTTTGGTTATAAATTTTGGCCCGTCAACAAGTTCTCATGGCTAGGGTGAACTGTCACCACGCACTGTAGGACTCAATGAAGAGGAGGTGAGTCACTAGGATCTGCTTAAATACCAAGCTCTCCTCAGATCCACTCTTAGACATGCGTATGCTGTTGCCACACCCTAACTCTCGTGACTAGTTCACGATTTGTTTGATAAATTAAGTCTTCGAATTTAAGAAGTTGTTTAAGTTAAGCCTATAGTCCATCAAAGTCTAACTAATCTAACCTCGTCCCATAAAACCCATCAAGCCCATATTCATATATATATCACACAAGGAGTTCTAAATACTTACAGGCGGACTTGGTAGGAGACTCAGGTGCCATGCTAGAAAACCTGCTCATTTTTTTTAGTAAAACTCAATTTCAAAAACGTTTTGGGCCCAAAAGCCCTCAAGGCCGAGTTTTGAACCAAAGCTCGATACCAATTTGTAACACCCAAACCCAAATTTCAAACACTACAACCGGATCGGTATGTCACTAAGGAAAATTTTGTCAAACATGTCGTATTTTCAAAAAAACCCAAATATATTTTATATAGAATGTGCCTTTGTAAATAAAACCCAAACTTAATTACATGCCTTAGTTTAATTAAAGTAAAATTTAAATAACTAAAAGTAATAAAGCCTATAACAAAATGTAATATAAACCAATGGCCCATGGCCTTATTACATTGAAGTTTAAAATCCATTAATCAAAATACGATATAAAACAATTAACTTGAGTCTTTTGCCAAATCCACATATTCTTCTCGCATGGCCACCTTGCGTTCCTCTCCATTTTGGGTCCGAGCACTAGGTATCACCCAAATGTTAATTAAAAGGGTAAGTCATGAGACTCGATGTGCAACCCTCATGCACCACTAGATTTTTGGCCTTAGGCCCGTTAGACAAAATAAACAGTTTAATACTCATAATAAAAATCAATAACAAATAATATGCAAGGCCCAACCCGTTTGCCTAGGTTTCCATCCGCTACACGCCCCCGTACCAACCGTTCACACCATTGGGGATTTCTACAATCGACCCACACCGCTACATGCCAAGATGGCAGTCATGCTGCTTATCCACATATGATGGCCGAAGCCCTTATACCATATAATGGCTGAAGCCCGTATAATAATTCACGACAATAGCTGCTACATCAGATCACGGTAAAATCGCTACACATATAACGTATAACTTCCTCCTTTCATCAACCCAACCCATGCAATCACATACAAGCATTTTACTTATAACATTTAAGCAGTTATTTACTAACCCGGTGATCCGCTTTTACCCTCCTTGGGCTTTCATCAATAAACCGAGATGTTGGCAACTATCAAAACATATAAATCTTATGATCATGCATTTTATGATTAGATCTAGATGGTGGGGAAGTATTACACACCTGATATCGCGAAATCCAATATTCTTAGTCGATGTCCTTGATATCCGGATCTATTATCCTTAATCTATAACTTTGCTTAAAAGCCAGAAAACTGTGAAAATATGCCCTCTCCTATATTCGGCCATGGTTAGTATTCTACCCGATTTTATATATATAAATAAACAAATCCTCTTACCTTGAAATCCCAAAAGTAACACGATTCTATAACTTAGAGATCTATGCGATTGGCCTCCTTCTTCAAATCCCGGAATGCCGAAAAGAAGTGTGAAATAAGAGATTAGTTTCTAATAGCCATATGGCTAAGGACTTTGAAAAGCTGAAAGAACATTGAAATCCCGAAATCAACACTTACCTATTGTTTCCTTTAGATTCCGGCACAAGCAGACTCCATTAAAGAGGATTCGGTAACCACAGGAGATGAGATCTAGCTATTTTGACTTTTATGAAAATCCCAGAAAATATGAACTGATGCATTTTCGGCTTTTAGAAAAACTGGGTGAAGTGTTTCGGCTTATAAGGAAAGTGAAAAGAAAGTGGAAAGAAAGAATACTTAGGGGTTTTGGCTTTCAGAAGAAATCAAAAGAAAAGAGATTACCAAGAAGAACCGAGAATTTCTAGCATGAAGATGAGAGAAGAGAATGGGGTTCAAAATGTTTGGAATTGAAGAGGTACCCCTATTTATAGGGAATTTCGGCACCCCCTCCAGGAGATGGAATTTTGGCCAACTCTGTACTCAGAAGATAACTCCTATCTTTTGTCCTCTATCCTTCTATCCCTTATCCCTATCAAAACACTCATCCATAAGAGGCCACATTTGCACCAACTCTCCCTTTATTTTATTAGCTTGTTATCCTCATTAATTAAACAAAAATAATCCCTAAATTATAGCCTTGTGCCGTCCCCCCTTAGCTCACCTTGACTGCCAAAATTTTGACCCAATTCTTTGGGCCCAACTGAACCTCAAATTAACATATTAAACATAACATTACACACAATGCACAAGCCCATTAATACCTTACCATAACATTCTCAGTGCTACATGCATCTCAAAAATTTTAAATGTTCCCATTCTCAAGGCTTATTGGGACCAATTCTACTAGGCCCAATTTTAGGATGTTACACCACACGCCCATGTGAAATGGAACACGCCCGTGTGGGCAAATCGTGTGGTCTCACATGCCCATGTTCCTAACCCGTGTGGATTTTATTTTTCATTTTGAACCTACAGGGGTTTTTACACGGCCGAACACATGCCCGTGTCCTTCACACGGCCTAGATACACCCGTGTCTTAGCTAGTGTGCAAAACCTTGACATTCTGTTTCTGACGTCATCAACTTATTAAAGTCACATGGCCAAGGCACATGCTCATGTCCTCAGCTCGTGTGGCAAATTAAATTCCTAAATTCAGGTGTAGGCTTCATACGGCCTGGGCACATGCCCATGTCTTAGGGTCGTGTCATCCATACGGTTGAGACACAAGGTCGTGCCTCAGCCCCTGTGTTTACTATTAGGCATTCTGACTGGGCATTCTGACTTGCCAACTTAGCATGTAGGGGGACACACGGCCTATCAACATGCCCATGGGGCTGACCGTGTATCACACACGGCCTAGACACATGCCCGTGTGTCTACTCGTGTGGACAATTATAAGGCCAACCACCAAGCCAATTGTCACCCTGAAAAGCAACCACACTTATTCCATTTTATTTTAACACACAACATGGCCATAAGACATTTTTAATACCCAAAATAAGAACATACACACATAGGTTTACACTACATTTATCATGTGTATACTTTACTCATTACTCATCCAATAACACAAGTATGCACTTCATGAACTTCATCATCATAGAATATAAAAAACTTATCAAATATTGGCTAATTTTCCAATGGCCATTTACAAAATGAATTGAATGGCGTTAATAGCCACACATTGGCTGACAAATATGACATATCACAAAATAACCAAGTTCCTATACATGCCATACTCAAAATTAATCAAACTTTGCTATACCAAAGAGAAGTTGATAGTGTTGTCCAAACTCCGACGTCCTACGATCCCCGAGTTATCTTGGCGATACTACAAGGAATAGGGAAAAAAAGGGGTAAGAATAAAGCTTAGTAAGTTTGCGTGAAATAAATAGCAACATAAAGGCTCATGATAGCATCCATTCAACACACTAAATAATACCAAGTTCTCAAGCACATCGACATAACTTACTCATGCTTACTCTTACCAATTCACATATCACATTTTGCATTTATTTCTCGTAAGTTACTCATGGGTACCTGTATCACTTCATCACATAACTTTAGCACTTTTATGCTCTTGAACATAGACTTAGCTCTTTGCTATCTTTAACATAACGTAGTTCTCTACACGTTGAACTGCTTGGAATATCGAAAGATACTCAATCTCATCATACATGTAACACGACGCCAATACCATATGCCAGATATGGTCTTACATGGGATCACATCTTGATGTCGATGCCATATCCCAGATATGGTCTTATACGGGATCTCAAATCTTGATGTCGATGCCATATCCGGATATGGTCTTATATGATATCATATATCGATGTCGATGCCATGTCCCAGACATGGTCTTACACGAAATCTCCATTCGGTGTCGAATCCATGTCCCAGACATGGTCTTATACGGGACCTTCTTTGTCTCATGCCATGACAATGGTATCCTTGCTATTCCTAATGTTCAACCGGGACTTCAACTTAACATTATGTCATTTTACTTTCATCAAGGCATCATCACTCAATTTCATAGAAATAATATACATTTCTCAGGATATCAAGCAATTAAGAATGTAATAGCGTTATGTAGCCTTAGTTTCACACAAACTTACCTTGATACAAAAATATGCCAATTTGCAATCTAGTCCGAAACCTTGCCTTTTCCTCGGTCAAGGTTAATTCCACGTTATTCTTGATCTATAATAACAAATTCACTCATTTAATTACCACATTAATCAATACATTTCAAAAATCATACTTTGGCAAAATTACCATTTTGCCCTTAGACTTTCACAAAAAATACGATTTTACCCTTAGGCTTGTAAATTGATTCTAATCAAATTTTCTCCTTTAACAAGTCTAGCTGGACATTTATTACTCTTATAGCAACTCCCAATACTCATTATTTCACACATTTACCACCTATTTTACAACCTTTACAAAGAGGTCCTTTTTAGGTGTTTTCATGGAAAATCCTTCCACAAGAGTTGTTTATTTAACAACCAAGACTCATTTTTTATTCCATAAAATTTCAGCAAAAAAACTAATTCTCTCATGGAAAAACCCTATACTTTCAATCATTTTTCAAAATGGTCCCCTCATTAGCTAGCTCAAGCTACAAGGGTCTCAAAAGTAAAAAAATCATCAAAAATAATCATCAAGATGACTTACTTGTAAAGGTGAGGAGTTGCTAAAAATTTTCAAGCTTCCATAGCTATTTTTCTTGGGAAAAATCGGTGGAGAGAAGGATAAGAAAAGATGATATCTTTTCTTCTCTTTATTTTATTATATTACATTAATTAATCACATAATTTCCACCAACTTTGACCTATTTTCATTTCTTTGTCTCCTATGGCCACCCAGCCCTATTTCTAAGGGTCTAATTGCACATTAAGGACCTCCAATTAAATTTATATATCTATTTAACACCTCTAGCTTGTAAAATAAAACTTTTGCACTTTATGCGATTTAGTCCTTTTTCAAAATTGAGCATGAAATTGCTAAAATTAATGCACCAAAGTTTACATGCACTCATATAATAATTCTATCACACATAAAATAATATTAAAAATAATTTCTTCGACCTCGAATTAGTGGTTCTAAAACCACTATTCTGACTAGCCCTAAAATCGGGTTGTTACATGGTGCGAGCCAGAAATGAATCATTTACTGCCAAATGATAGAAGCGTCTACCGGAGAGAAAGTAATATATATAAATATGGTTTAAGTAATGTTTATTTAACTTATCCGCTTGCAATATGTGATGTGACTTGACTCATTATGTTATATTGCGCAGTTCTTGTGGATGTTGTATTCTGCACTGAACATTGCAACCCTTATTCCTCAGTGGGTTCACACCGAAGCCCATGTGTGGTGTATTAACATGTCGATGCTCAACTTCTCATCCGTTGAGTGGTACAATGTTGATTGAGTTATGCGATAGTTAGGGTGTAGACAATTTATGCCAGTGGATCCACAACAATTTGCTGATGTCCACGATAAGACCATGAGGGGGAAACATATAATAGATTGGAACGTAAAATATCAACGTTATGTAGCACTATGGAATGTTCAGTGCGACAGGCTGCCTAAGATTCACTTCGCATGTTTGACTTCAGTCCCTCGACTGAATACATGCAGTGGTACATGACTCGATGGCACGTTTATTTATATGGTGGGCAACTTATGATATTACTGGATCATGGCTACAGACGTGGAAGTTAACCTATGGGGGAGCTTGGGCCAGAGGATCAACATATGGTGGAGCCTAAGTTGGAGGACCAACCTTTGAACATATAGAACCAATGGGTTGACTTTTTTTGTGACAGGTCGCAGAACAGTTCATAGCACCCGAATATGGTTGGTCAAGTTCATATCACCCAGAGCAACTACAAATATCATTTGATATGTTTGGTAATAACATGTACTCCACCCCGCCTCAGGCCACATTCGATTTAGCTTCTGATCCTCCTGATGTGTACAATACACCCCAACATCCACCTTGTCAACGGATGCCCGTAAACTGCTATACCTCGAACGACGATACCATTTCTGGTTCATTTTAATTTTGATACATGTAAATTTTAAGTGTTATGTAATATTTGTTGTATTGGTTTATAATTCCATAACTTATGTATTATTTTTTGTATAATTTATAATATCTTTTAAAGTATTAAAAGTTACAACAATTAATTTTAAATAAAATATTAACACTAAACAATACAAACTTTATTTTCATAAGACCATAAAATGCAAACATCAGTACAATATTTAATTTCCTTCAGACCGTGAAGATTGACTAGTATAGACGTTTCCATGGGGAAACTTGCTCCGATTGTGGCCAACCATTCTACATATCGTGCAATGCTTTAGATCAACCTATTCTCTGATATCCATGTCTTTCTGAATCCTCATTGTTGTCGGTCGACCTTTGACTTTCCTACGTAGCAATCAATCTGGCAACATTTCAAACACTTTGAGACTATCAATTCGTATGAAAAATTGGGAGGAATTTACACTGAACCATAATGGGCCATAAGGGAGAAGGAAACAATAGAACACTCAATCTCCTTAGGAAGCTCGACTATAATTTGAGGACAATTTGAGCTTATAATACTCTAACTGTTCATTTTCTCCTTGTCAGACCACTTTATTGGAACATGATCTCTCAAAACAAGCATATGGTAGCTCCTCGATGAAATAGCTAAAGAAGTATGTAACACCCTAAACCCAACCTAGAAGTTATGAGCAGATATTGAGGAAGTACATCAACTTGTTCAAAGTTTTTGTTTTAACCAAACTCAATGCATATTTCAAAAGCATAAAATTTTGGCAAACTCTCATAGATGTTTAGAAAACCAAAGTTTGAAAACACTTATTTAAAACCTAGAATTTGAATTCAGAGTTGTGTGTTTTAAAAGCACTTACGTTGGAAAATCGTTTTCAGTACTAAAACAAACATTCATTAAAACCATATATTTATTTACAGAAAACATTTAAGTGATTACTTAATCTTTGCAGCAAAAATTTCCAAAGTTTTAATTTTGAAAATCGAATTTGTAGTTTGATAAATCATACGGTTTTGTAGTTTAATGTCAAAATAAAAAAATCCAACAAACAATGCAAAAACCAAAGGACAAATTATAGTCCCGAAAGTCCAAAAAATTTATTAACGTAAATAACCAAATTTAATTAGCTAAGAAACTAATCCGAGCTCATGTACACACCCTAAGCAACATATTAGAAACACATACACAAACATATAAGTTTTCAGATACAGATTCAAACATGTTCTCATATACGGAATCAGATGTATTCTTATAATCAAATAAAAATGCATAAACAGATTCAAATACAAATGCAGACATAGATTTGATACAGATGCAAACACATATCCTACCCTCATCCGTTATACACCAACTTCGTCCAACCAATCACAACAATTAGAACTCTAAGAATCCATCCATCCAATCACATGGGATCGTAGTGGTATGCCATTCATATAAGTGAGCTAAGCTGGCAGACAAAAATGTTGTGGTAACCTGTCAGAATCATATATATGTGGTTGAGCCACTATAATTATAGTCAAGTCGCTAGATCAAATATTATGGATACACTTCCGTAAGGTGAACTAATCTCGCTAGAATCACAATTCCTCCATCACATATCACATTCCACCCTAATGCACATGCAAATACTAACAAACATCAAATGCACATATGCCATGCATGTTTTTTCACATCAGAATATGCTAACAAAATTATCAGATCACAAATAATATACGAATTTCACAATTAAGACATTCTTGTACTTGATACACATACAATATCTCTATCACATACAATAGCAAAATAACAAATTTCGTAACGAATCATAACTTATAACATACCATATCACATTATTATACTTATCAGGACTTACTTAGCATGCTTCCTACACATACCTACATGTGTATACTGAAACTTACACTTTTTTGGGTTTACATAATGCCCAAAGACCCAATTTTTTAGTCTCTTAATTGACCCTTAATTGGGCCTCAAAATTGGCCCAAAAGGCCTAAACGGCCCAACAAGCCAGCCTATGTGGTCCACACTTCTACCAATCTAGACCGTGTAATCACACACGACCGTGTGCTCCACACGACCTGACACACGACTGTGTGGTGCACACGGTCTACTACACGGCTTGGCGCATGACCATGTAGCGCTGGGCAGTTTCGAAAACAACCTCCATTTCATAATTTTATCAAGTTTCAAGTGATGTTTTGGGTTAGTTTCACACACCTGATTGCTGGTACGACAAATCACGCATTTGGAATTCACAAAACCTACATACGACACCAAAATGTAACAGCCCAATTTTGGGCCTAGTCGAAATAGTGGTTTCGAGACCACAAATCTGACATAAAAAATTACTTTTATGGTCTACAATTTCACAGAATGTTTTCGTGAAAATTTCGTTCAAAAATTTCGACGTTTGGGCACTCAATTTAGTCAAAAGGACTAAATTATAAAAAGTGCAAAACTTGAGTTCTAGAAGCTAGAGGTGTCAAATTGCTATGAAAATTTAATTTGGAGGTACTTAAATGGTAATTAGACCATTTTTTAATTTTTTTGGACAAAAATGGACATGAAATAGGTGAAATAGAATATTTTTAAGTTAGGGGCATTTTGGTCATTTAGTAATTAAAATGAATTAAAAATAAAATTAAAAGCCAATTTTTGTCCATCTTCAACCCCATGGCCAAATTTCACAAGGCGAAACCATGGATAGGGTTTTTCAAGTTTCCAAGCTCGATTATAAGTCCGTTCTTGCCCCATTTTTAAAGATTTTTATGTTTTTGAAATCCTCGTAACAAGATCTATCTATTTCTACCACTAATTTGAGATATTGTTAAAGTCTAGGGTTTTCACCCATTATGAGTATGTGTGTATTTTTGTGTTTAATGGTAGAAAATGGATGTTTATGATTATAGAAATGACTTTTACTAAGTGATTTTCAGTAAAAATGCCTAAAAGGACTAATTTGTAAAAATTATGAAATTTGTCATAAAAGTGTGAATTAGTGGAAATTGTGGGCTGTTGTAGTTATGAAAATGGTTCGGCTAGGCTTAAAATACAAGGAAATTTAATAAAAATCATTTTTTGAGACTAGGGAAAAAAGTGTAAATATGACAAAGTTTAGGGGCAAAAATGTAAATTTTTCAAAAATATAAATTTAGGCTAATTTGTGTTGCAGGATGAATAAATAAATTAAATGTGTTATTATAGATCAAGGAAAATGAGGTTTGGAACTAGAACGAGGGAAAAACGAGCAATTGACGAATAAGTCCTTTTCACCGATTTTGCTTTCGAGGTAAGTTTGCATGTAAATAATACATCATTTTTTATTTATTTTTTAATATTTTGTTATAATATATGAGATATGGTTGAATATGGAGTAATTATTTGATGTAAATTATGAATTGGTAAAATGTTGAAAAGTGAGAATTCCTGGTTGAACCTTCGGAATAGAAAAGATACGAATGAGGTAGCTAGGTCACATGCGTGGTACTAAGTGTAGGCCAATAAGTGTAGAAGAGAGCTACGAGATGGTTTTAGGTCACGTGTGTAGTACTAAGTGCGGGCTACTACATGTACTAGACGGATAGGTCGCATGTGTAATACTAAGTGTAGGCTACTATGCGTACCCGATAGCTTCGATCACATGTGTGGTACTAAGTGCAGGCCACTATGTGTAAGTGATGGTTTTGGTCACATGTGTAGCACTAAGTGCAGGGTACTATGTGCACTAGATAGCTTCGGCTACAAGGGTGGTACTATGTGCGCCACCGTATCTCATTATTATTCATGAGTTCAATGGGAAATTGACTAAGTGAAAATACATGTGATCATATAACAACTAAGTGTAATTGAATATGATTATGTGATGAATAAGTGCAGGTATAAGTGTGAAAATTTATGAACAATGTGCTCAATATTTGATCGAACCTTCGGTAAGATGAAATGGAGTAAGTGAAATTATGAAAGAGCAAATATAACAACAAAATAGTTTTGGACAAAGAAGGTTAGGGGTGAGCATTCGATCATATCGAATCGAATCGAATGAAAAATTTTGAGTTAATCGAGTTGATTTAATCATATTTTATCATCCTATTTTGATTTGAAATTTTCTCGAATCGAGTCGAGTGAGATGGAATTTGAATCGAATCGAATCAAATATATTTGTTCGAGTTAAATTTTAAAAAATAATTTTGGGTCCTTGTAACCATTGTCACCGTCAGTAATAAAATTTGTCTACCTTAACCAAATTTTTATTAACTTTCATCACCAAATAATTTATTTATTAATCTTTTATATACTGGGTTAGCTTCTTTGCTTGTTTAGTTCTTTCAATTATCTTGATTCTTGTCACTATGTATTTTGGAATTAAAAATATATTATATATAAAATGTGATTTTTTAATAAAAGTTATTTTAAAGATAAAATGTGAAATTGATACCAATATAAAATTTTAACACGAACATTTTATGCCATAATTAATAATTCAATTTGAATATAAATATTCAATATGACTAAACAATTCAATAATATAAATAATATAAAATGTGAAATTTAATTTAATAATATAAATAGTAGATATAAATAAAATTATTACTATTTATGTTTAGTGATTTTTTGGATAATTTTGATTTTTATTTGAGAGTAAAGGGTGAGAAGTAAAAGTTTAGGGGAAAATAAAAGTTTTGGAGAATAAAAGTTTGAGGAAAATAAATAGGAGGAGTAAAATTTTGAAGGAAAATATTAAAAAAAATTGGAGGGGTGGGTTTGGGGTAGATGGGAGGTGAGATGGGAAGGAGTAAAAGTTTTAGGGAAAAGTGGGAGGAGTAAAATTTTGGGGAAATAAAAGTTTTGACGGTTTTGGGAGTAAAATTTTGAGAAAAGTAAATGAGAGATTAAAATTTTGGTGGGAAATGATTTTGGGTAGATTGGGGGTTGGGATAGGAGGAGAGTAAAAGTTTTAGGGTGAAAGTCGAAAGGAGTAAAAGTTTTGAGGGAAAAGTAAAAAGGTTTGGGAGTTTGGGGTAAAAATGTAAAATATTATAGTTTGATATTCGAATTATTCGAGTTATTCGAATTCGAAAACTCAACTCGATTCGAACTTGAAATTCGAAAAAAAATCGAGTTGACTCGAATAACTCGAATAACTCGATTCGCTTAACTCAAATTGAATTTTTTCTATTTTTTCGAGTCGAATCGAGTTTTGCTCACCCCTAGTAGCAGTTGTGTGACTTTGAAAATCACCAAAATGGTGAAAATTGAATTAGAGGATGAATAGGATATGAAATTAAATCTGAATGAGTCTATTTTCACATAAAAGAAATGTTGTAAACAAAAGAATTTCATATTCGTGATATTTGAATTTTGTGAGGTCGAATGATGTTGGAATCCCTATTCCGACTTTGGAAAATCATTAAAATTGTATAAAAATAATTATGGTTTATAATTTATATGCTTAAATTTATTAATGAGTATAATTTCAAGAGAAACAAACAGGAACATTATCCGAATTCTGTACGATGAGATAATTAATTTTTAGTGAAGAACGGTCGAAATTGTCAGACAGCAGAATAGGGGGGACTTTAAAGAATAAATTGTACCTATTGGCTAAACCAAAAATTCTTAAAATTTTATGGTAATAAGATATGTGAGTCTAGTTTTAGTGAAAATTAACGTATCTTAGTTTGGAGTTCTGTAGCTCGAGATATAAATAATTTAGTGACTGTGACTCAAGCATACAGCTTGAGATGAACATGAATAAATAGTGGAACTATGTGCAATTATGATTGTATTATCTTGAGAACATATTGTGAAGATTTATAAAAGCCTGTTAATAAATCACTTATTATTTACATACCTACTTACTAAGCTATAATGCTTACCCCCCTTCCTTTCCTTTTTCCTATAGTGTCACAGAGGCTAGCTCGGGTTGGAAATCGTCGGAGATTTTATCACACTGTCAGGCTTTTGACTTGCATCAATGCCTTCAAGTAATTTAAGTCTATGGCATGTATAGGGACTTAGTCATTTTTTATATGTGTTATTATGTTTTGGCCAATTGTGTTGGCTTGTAATGGTTAAAGGTTATTGTAGTATGTAGCCATGCTAATTGGCTTATATTGGCTAATTGATTGTAAGCCTATATATATTATTTATATGCCAATGTCTTGTGATGTGAGCTATGTTTGCATGATACATGTTGAGTTGTGGGTTATGGCCTAAATACCTAATGACTGAATGTGCTAGTAGTCTTGATGTCGAATGGGTAAGTTTGGCTCAATGGTGTGGTATGATAATTAGATATAATTATGCATGTATAAGAGTTGTTGAGGATGCATATTGAGTGTGACACTATTTTAAAGAAAAAATTTCTAAGGGTGCGTTTGTCTGGTTGTATTTCATTTTCGAGAATATTTTCCTCATTTTCCAGTGTTTGGTAGCTCGAAACCTTTTCCATTTGGAAAACATTTTCCAAATCACGCCAAAATCCCTTACATTTTGGGAAAATGTCTTACTGCTTCAATTTTGTAAGACATTTTCCTGCTTCTCCTTCATCCAAGTAAGGACCCTTCTCTTGCTCTTGCTCAATTTCCGTTCTTCATCTTCTACTTATCAGTTGCATATCTTCTTTTCTTAGGCTGGTATTTCGTTTCCTTTCTCCCTCTCTTTCTCTCTTTCTCATGCAATCTCTCTCTCTTTCGAAGGCATTTTCCGGTTCCTGCGTAAAGCTATTTTTTTCGGCTCTTGGTTTAAGCTAAAGCTCTTTTTTTTCTTCTTGTTGTTTACTTGTCCACATTTTAATATATTTTAAGCCTGAAATTTTATGCGTTTCTTTGTTTCTTTAGCCGATTTTATGCCTGAAATTGTAACCAATTTTTTTTCTTTTGATCTCTCTTTAGATTCACCTTCTTGTTGCGGTTCGTCAAGATTCTATTGGTGTTTTGGGTAGTTCTTCTGTTTTTGAATCAAATTTCTATTACATTTTTCTACTGTCGATTCGATGGTACGTGATGTGAATCAGATTACTATGAAATTTTCTTTGTTTATCTTTGCTTATTAGCCAAATATTCCCAAAAAATGGCAAAATAGCTTTAGCATAGGCTTCGAATCGTAGAGATATTGTATGTATGAGCTTGATTAGGGATTTTATGACTGCAATGTATAAAGCAATGTATAAGCTTGGGAAAACCTCCATATTGCTGCATTTTATGACTCGCATTATGACTCGCTCATGGATTTTTTCTTTACTAAAGAAGATAGTTATTTTTGTTGAACATGAAGTTTGTTCGATGACTTCTTTTCTATTAAGGGTATTTTGACACCTTAATGATTTCTCGAATTCACAATTAAAATGCATGGATTAAAGAAGAGTGTTGAGTCTGTTGTTTTGCTTGATATGTTGCTAATATTTTTCCAAAAACTTAAGAGGGAAGAATTTTGAGTGTGAGTTATAATTAGATATGGTGTAATGCATGAATGAAATGTTTTTCCACAATTTAGTATATTTAAGGCTAAATCTGAGCTAGAATTAAAACTTTGTTTGTGAGAAAGTCTAGTATACATAAGCTATAAAATATTTACATCATAACTTCCCGATTATTACTTATGAAACTAATAAAGGAATCTAGAGGTTTTCAATAACCACGAGTTTTCTAGAGTTCCAACTTCATTCTACACATTTTTCAATCCAAATTCTACCTATTTGCTCTGTTTTTCACCCTAAACCACATCAATTTGCTTACAAAGATGATATAGGATTTGAATAGTGTTGTTGTTTTCCGAAACATGCCTTGATATAGGTCGAGTTAAGACAAAATTGTTGAACATATTGGTCTTTCATTTTAGTTTTTCTTCCACAGTGCATAATCGGTCCTAACACATAAGTTGTCATGTCCGCTTTATGGTTGCTTGAGTAAAATTTTGGGCAATGGTGGAAAAGGAATGACTAAGACTTATCCCCGATTGTATAACCTTGGAACTTGATGGAGCCCAAAAGCAAATTTGCTAGTGTTGTATGACTTATGGCTTAAACTATTAATTTGTGTTGTGTTCCATTGCGCTTTTAGGGTTGAGCATGTAACACCCCAAACCCGCCCAAACGTTATGACCGAATTTGGTATGCTACAGAGAAAACATTTTTGAAAAATCCATTTAAGCCGATTTAAATTTTTGATAAAAGATATTGTTTTGGTTTAAAAGCAGTTGAGGTGTTATGAAGAAAACATTACTTAGTGTTGTTTAATAATATATTAGGTCAGTTGTTACTGATTCAAGTGTACCCGATGGCACAATAAAACATTTTATTAATTTGAGAAAATATGTGTACCATTTTAATATCATAAAGTAGTTTAAGCAAATTATCAAAACATGTAAAATAATCCAAGTGCAATATTAGGAGGCCTTATTACAACTTAGACAAAAATTAACCCATAATAAAATAAAATAGTTCAAAATCCACCTAGTCCACATTTTCATTGCATGGCCACCTCGAGTTCATCGGGCTCCTTATCCGCAGCCTACGAGTCACCGAAATGTTAAAGGAAAAAGGTGAGTCATCAAGACCCAATGTGTACCCCTTTTTCCCGGTTTAATGCAACAACATACATAATTTATAACAATTTAACATGAACTAAATCATGCACCCAACCTAGCCATCCAAACGCCTTTCTCTACCCCGTGTGGTACCAAACCACCGGTGGTGTCAAACCACCGGTGACATATGGTCACGATATTCATCAACATTGTGGTGCTAAACCACCGTGACGATAGTCACAAATCAAGTGATGGGGCCAACCCATCTTGTGATACCAAATCACCGGCGTCAATCCCATATCTCAAAGTGGGGCCAACCCACGGTGGTGTTAAGCCACAGGGACGAGACGCTATGAGGTGCCAAACTTCTGGAGGTGCCAAACCTATGGTGACCGTAGTCACAATGTGGTACTAAACCACCGTGTCCGTCGACACGAATATCACTTCCCTCCACTCATTTAATCCCACATCAATCAATAATATATAATTAACAATTACCATGCCAAGAGATTTATTTAACAACATCCAATGATCTATCATGAGCCATATATTATAAGCCACATATACCAAATATGCCATGCTTCCCAAAAGCATCAAAAGAAAGCTCATAGCAACAAAGACTTACCGAATCCTTGTTTATACCATGATGGTATTACATCCGAATCTACACAAACCGATTAAGCATACATATAACACTTAGCATATTAAAAGTTATAAGGTGTGTATGTACACACCGAATTAACGAAAGCCTTAAATCCGGAATAACCAATCGCCACCCATAATAGCCTTGCCCTATATTCGCCAACCACAAGGTTAGTGCCATGGCCTATTCGCCAAACCAAATTAATTGCAAAGGGGTTCCTTGTGAACCCGAAACCTTACCAAATGCCTTTGAGTACAAGCCACCACACTCCAAGCGCTTCGCTTCCTAAATCCGCAATCACATGTTAATAGCCTTCGCTTTTGAATACTTAAAAGAGTGATCTATTAAAAATAGATTCTTACCACCTTACCCTATAACAGATTGACAGAGAATAGAGAGTCAAATCTATTGCTTGAAAATCTCGTAGTTCCTAGATTATATCGATTCAAAGAAGGGTTAGCCTTCTTGTTTGCATATGCCAAAATTTCGGCTTTCTCCAACCTATAAATCGACAGAGAGAAAGTATAGGGACAAGAAAGATTCGGCTATCACTTACCTTCACCAACGATTGCCACAAGAAATCCCGAAGAGATCTATTCCCCTCCTAGCATTCGACCAAAGTGCTATAGAATAGGAGAGGGAAATTTCGGCACACCAAGGGAGTGAATTCGGCTAAAGGAAAGGAAATAATGATGAGAAAAGAAGGTGGGGTTTCGCAAGGAGTAGAGAGAGTTTTGGTTTTGAGAGAATGGGAAAGGAGAGAAAATAATTGGAGAGGAGGAATAAAGAAGAAATTGCTACTTGCAAAAAAATGGGGAAAAGAAAACAAGATGCTAGGTAGGTGCTTTTAAAGGGATTCGTACCCTTCCTTAAGCTTGTCATCCACTCTTCCCATGAAGAGTTCCAAATTCAACAACCTCCTTGAATTGCTCTTGACCAACCATTTGAATTAATTCAAAATTATTTGAATTAATCACATGCCTAATTTTCCTCTATCAATTATTATAAATTAATCCTAATAATAATCCGATTAGAATCCTTAATAATATCCTTGATAATATCCTTATTATCCTCACATTAAAATTTATCATCTCTTTCTCTCTTGCCAACTTTTCAAGATTAATCAAATAAAATCCATTTAAAGCCAAATAATATTCTCATACTTTCCTTATTATCCCAAAGTTTAAAATTGGGAAATTCCTCCCTTATTGCCGTCCAAAATAAAGATCAAAAGGAAAATTCATGACTCGAACATAGGTTCCCCTTGCTCCTTGTGGCGTCAACTCTAGCACCTAAGTGGCCTCCTCTTGGCACTTTTCCAAGTCATTTTAATGACAATAATTCCTCCTTTAACCTTGTAACTCCTACTTACTAAGGCTTCCTACCTTTAAAGCTTCACAAATAAATTTTCTACTAATCCGAGCCTACTCAAGACCCCTAATTAAGCCTTACTACACCACAATTAATATCACAGCAATCCAAACACAAGCAAAATAATTCAAATACAAATAACCCCTATTTTAGGATGTTACAGTTCTACCCCTTAAAAATAATTTCGACCTCGAAATTACCTGATCAGAAGAGGTGAGGGTATTGCTGCCGCATCACATCCTCGGGTTCCCACGTCGCTTCCTCCGTACCATGGTTTCGCCATAGTACTTTCACCAAGGGTACTGACTTCCTACGTAGAACCTTGACATCACGATCTAAGATCTGAACTGGCTCCTCCTCGAAAGATAGGTCTGAGTTAACCTCAATCTCTGCCACTGGCACCACGTGTTGTGGATCGGACCGATATCGTCTAAGCATTGACACATGGAAGACGTCATGAATCTGACTCAACTCTGCCGGCAGCTCGAGCTGATAAGCTACCGGTCCCACTTGCTTTAACACTGTATATGGCCCAATGAACCTAGGGCTTAGCTTCCCTTTTTTCCCAAATCGCAACACCTTCTTCCAAGGCGACACCTTCAGAAAAACTTTATCTCCCACAGCATATTCCATTTCCTTGCGCTTGAGATCGGCATAGGACTTCTGCCTATCCGACGCTTCCTTGAGACGAGCCCAAATTACCTTACCTTTGTCCTCAGTTTCAGTCACCAACTCTGGACCCAAAACCTGTCGTTCACCCAACTTCGTCCAACACATAGGAGTACGGCATTTTCGTCCATACAGTGCTTCATATGGAGCCATCTGAATGCTCGCTTGACAACTTTTGTTAAAAGCGAATTCTGCCAACAGTAGATACTCCTCCCAACTACCATAGAAATCCAAAACACAACCTCTCAAAGATATCCTCTAAAATCAGATCACTCTTTCCGATTGTCCGTCGGTTTATGGGTGAAAAGTCAGGTCAAGTCCAATCTGCTTCCCAAGGCTTGATGCAAGGCTCTCCAAAACCTTGACGTAAACCTCGGATCCCTATCCGAGATAATCGACATGGCACACCATGCAATCTCACTATCTCGCTACATATAACTTTGCTAGCTTCAAGCGAATAATCTACCCTTACCAGATGAAATGCACCGACTTAGTTAGTCGATCCACAATCACCCAAACCGAGTTCTTCTTGCTAGGCGTGAGGGTAATCCATCGACAAAGTCTATAGTGATCCTCTCCCATTTCCACCGAGGATCTTCACGGTTGGAGCAACCTCGATGGCAATCGATGTCCAACTTTAACTTGCGACACGTTAGACACTTTCCCACAATTCGCCATTACCTCACGCTCAACCTAGGCCACCGTAATCTTTGCAAATCTCCATACATCTTGCTACCTCCGGGATGCATAGCGATGGGTCGCTATGTGCATCTTGGAGAATCTTCCGCCTCAATTCCACATCTTTCGCATACAAGCTCGCCTTGAAAACATAGCACTCCTCACCGCATAAACTGTACCTTCCAAACCACCTTCTTGAACTTGCAACCTCCTCGCATTCAAACCGTCATCCACCAACCGCTTCCTTAATCTTCTTGATCCAAGTCGATTTAACTTGCGCTTCGCTAAAAGACTTCCATCGTCAGATAGATCGAGGTGAGCAAACATCGCTCTTAAGTCCGCCACGACCTTCCGCTCAACGCGTCACCACCACGTTAGCCTTACCGGATGGTACTCAATTGAACAAATAGTCCTTAATAATTCAATCCACCGACGCCTCAAATTTAAATCCTTCCGAGACAAGAGATATCTCGGACTTTTATGATCCGTGTAGACTATCGACTTCTCCCCATACAAGTAATGCCTCCATATCTTCAAAGCGAAGACTATCGCCGCTAACTCCAAGTCGTCGTTGGATAGTTAACCTCATGCGGTCTTAGCCGACGGACGATAGGCCACTACCTTCCTTTCTTGCATCAATACACATCCCAAACCAAGATGGGACGATCACAAGAAACCAGTAACAACTTTCCCGCCAGTCAGTACGTAACCGGAGCTTCCGTCAAAATCTTCCTTAGCTTGTCAAAACTTTCTTGTTGCTTCTCCGTCCACACAAATGGAGTTCCTTTCTTAATAACTTAGTCAACGGCGCCGATTAAAGAGAATCCTTCCACAAACCTCCGATAGTACCCCGCCAGACCCAGAAAACTTTGAATTTCTGCCACCGACCTAGGCGGTTTCCAGTCCAACACCGCTTCGATCTTGCGAGGATCTACTCTAATCCCTTCCGCTGACACTACGTGACCTAAGAAAGCCACCTCTCTAAGCCAAAATTCGCACTTACTGAATTTGGCATATAACTGCTTCTCCCTCAGTACTTGTAGAACTATACGCAGATGCATGTCATGTTCCTCCTCCGTCTTTGAGTAAACCAATATGTCGTCTATGAACACCACGACAAATTGATCCAAGCATCTTTGAAACACCCTATTCATTAAGTCCATGAATGCTGCCGGTGCATTGGTCAACCCAAATGGCATCATCAAAAACTCGTAATGCCCATACCTTGTACGGAATGCCGTCTTGTGCACATCAACCTCCTTCACCTTGAGTTGATGATATCCCGACCTAAGATCTATCTTTGAGAATACCGATGCACCTTCGCTTGGTCAAACAAGTCATCAATTCGAGGCAACGGATACTTGTTCTTGATCGTTAACTTGTTCAATTGGCGATAGTCGATACACATCCGCATTGAACCGTCCTTCTTCTTGACAAACAAAGACAGTGCTCCCCACGAGATATACTTGGTCTGGATAAATCCTCGGTCCAAGAGCTCCCGAATTTGAGCCTTCGGCCCACCAATTCCTTTGGTGCCATTCGATCGATTACTACTGAACACGTGTCTGCTTAGGGTAACAAGTCTATACCGAATTCAACTTCCGATCCGAGGCGGACCAAAAGTTCCTCCGAAATACATCAAATTCCCCTATCGTTCGGACCTTCTCAACTACTGACTCCTTAGCCTCCAAGGCACATATTCGAACCAAAAATGCCTCACACCCTTTTCTGACCATTTTCTCTGCCTTCACTGCCGACACCACATTGGATAGGTAATTTCTTCTATTACCTATCATGACTACCTCATCACCCTCAGCCACCTTTAGAACCATGCGCTTAGCAGCGCAATCCAACTTCGCCTGATGCTTAACCAACCAGTCCATGCCAAGAATTAGGTCGAACTCCCCAAACGACAGTTCCATTAGGTCAGCCACAAACACTACCCCTTGGAGTTCTAGGGGTACATATCTATATAGCTTGTTTACAACTACAGAGTTACCTAGAGGGCTAATTACTGTCATCTCCCTAGAAGTAGTCTCGAAGTCTATGTTCATGGTCTCTACCACACTACTAGCAACGTATGAATGCGTTGAACCCACATCAATTAATGCAACATATGGAAGACCAAAAATTAGGAACGTACCGGTTATGACGTCCGGCAAGGCCACCCTCCTCTCGACGCCTCAGATAGGCTAAACCAGGTTGCCTTGCTTCTGTGTTGCCTGCCCCTCTTCCCGGATTCTTGCGACCTCGATTAGAACTATTGCCTCCTCTACCATTACCACAACCCCTCTGTGGTGGTCCTACATTTCTAGCCTGAGCACGGTTTTAACCCTCTGGCTGATTCTTAGCCAACTTCCGAGGACAATCCTTACACGGTGATCCAAAGATCCACATTCAAAGCATCCCTTTGCCACCCAACAACCTCCCCAATGTGACTTCCCACAGCGGTTGCACTGAGTTGGTCTCTGATTAGTAGACATGAGCTTTCACCTGATTCGCCCATCCCGCTTAGCCCTCTTCTGAAACATACCCGATCCAGACGATCCAAAGCCTCTTTTCGCTTGTTTCTATCATAATTACATCTCACGGATGCCTTGACCCTTCTGGCTACTTTAGCCTTTTCCACCAAAACAGCAAACTCACGCTCTGCCGTGGAGCAATCAGCACCTCAAGTTATCCTCAC
Organism: Gossypium rotundifolium; assembly: GCA_025506655.1. NCBI lineage: Eukaryota > Viridiplantae > Streptophyta > Magnoliopsida > Malvales > Malvaceae > Gossypium > Gossypium rotundifolium. The sequence goes on along the minus strand of CP106732.1, from coordinate 40,192,335 downwards.
CAGATTCAAAGCGGACATACTGTTCATGCTCTGTCGACACAATTCCCCGAGCATAGCGGCTCAGCCTCAAGAATTCCGCTTCATATTCTGACACAGTCTTATTTCCTTGTACCAACCCCAGAAAGGCTTTCCTCTGAGCATCAATGTAGCTGGTGCCCACATACTTCTTTTGATAAACAGCTTTGAAATACTCCCAAGTAAGGTCATCTGCCGTAGCACCATCTCGTACCGTGAGCCACCACTGGTATGACTCATCCTTTAGAAGCGACACCGCTCCTTTCAGCTTTTCCTCATCTGTCAGATCAAGATCATCCATGATCCTTTCAGTCGATTCTAACCAGTATTCCGTCGCACTGGGTGCCACTCCCGATACACCCCAGAATACCTCTACCCGTTGGATCGCGATCGCTTGGGTACAGACTTCCGAGCTCCCATACCTCCACTCGCAACACGACTTGCGTTACTACCTCACCTCCCGTCCCGATCCTCGCTCCTCACTCTAAAATTAGGGGTGGTGGTGGCGGTGGTACTCCATTCTCGATTCTGACCCGACCTCACGGGTTACGACACTTATCCCGCCTCTCACTGTCCCACGACGGCCTCGTCCTCTAGAGCTCATTCTAACTATTGCACTTTAATCGATTAAGAAATTTTATGGATTAGTATTTCACTTGGTTACTGCCAAGAAATTTTATGATGGAAGTTTTAAGAGTGGTTCTTTCGTAATCAAACAAGCACACAGTCTTTCATTCATTCAAAGAGACGTTGTAGTTTCGTTGTGATTGTTTTTCCACTACCTAGGGGCATTTTCGTAATTTGTCCTACAGGGGTATTTTTGTAATTTTTCAAAAACACAGGTTCTTGGATAATTTTGTCAAAAATTATTTTAAATCTCTTAATTTCCCAGGGTATTTGGAAAATTTTGAAATTTGGGGGTCTTTCGGTGATTTTGAAACTCAGGGGCATTTTGGTAATTTTCCACAAATCGGGGTGGATTTGTAAAATTGATAAATCAGGGATGTTTCAAAAAGTTATAAAACTTTGGGAGTTATTTTTAAGATTTTATCTTCCATTTTGATGGTGTTGCAAAAATTTTGAAAATCAAGGTCATTTTGATAATTTTGTTGGTTAGGGCAATTTTGTAATTCTACAAAATCATGACGTTTTTGAAATTTAAGGTTTTTAAACACTTTTTATGAAATGAAAATTTTGATTAAAGCTGTGGGTATTTTGGAAATTTCATGTTTCACTAGGCGTTTTAGTAGTTTTACCCTCAAGGGTATTTTAGTAATTTTTCATATTCGTGGCATTTTCACCAAAATGATTCCAAAATTGGGTTCTAAGTGATTTCACAAAACATGGATATTTTAAAAATTTCTATTTGAAAAAATTTTCATACGGAGGGTATTTTGATAATTTACAAGCTAGGGGTATTTTGGTCATTTTTCAAACGGAGGGGTATTTTGGTCTCTTTTTTTTCAAACAAGATTTTATTTTCCTTAAAAAAAACGGCTAATTCCTTTTCGGGTTTTAGTTATCGAGTTTAGCCTATGAGTGTGTCGTCTCAGCTAGGATGAACCGTTACTACGCACCAGGTAGGATTCGAGTGAGTAGGAGGTGAGTCACGAGGACTGCTTAAATACCAGGCCCCCACCGAATCCAATCCTAGACATGCGTATAACGATTGCCACACCCTTTGCTTAGTGACAACTCACAGGGTTTGTTTAGGGAATTATTAAGTCTTATGTAATTTTTTTTTTGTTGGAGTATACTAGCCCTAGGGTTCAATAGTTTCTACTTTAGTAGTCTACGTTCCCATCCTACCCTTTCTACCCCTCATCAAAAGAATTCACAAAAGTGGATAGAAGTACTTACCTGGGCGGATGGGTGCCGGAGACTCGGTGCCATGCTGTTCAAGCCAAAACCATTTCTCAAACATTATAATAAGGCCTACTAACAAAAACCAAACATTTTGGGCCTTGGGCCCCCACAATAGGAAGTTTTGAACTGGCTCGATACCAATTTGTAACACCCCAAACCCAAATTTCAAACGTTATGACCGAATTTGGTATGCTACAGAAAAACATTTTGAAAAATCCTTTAAGCCGATTTAAATTTTTGATAAAAGATATTGTTTTGGTTTAAAACAGTTGAGGTGTTATGAAGAAAACATTACTTAGTGTTGTTTAATAATATATTAGGTCGTTATTACAGATTCAAGTGTACCATGGCACAATAAAACATTTTATGATTAATTTGAGAAAACATGTGTACCATTTTAATATCATAAAGTAGTTTAAGCAAATTATCAAAACATGTAAAATAATCCAAGTGCAATATTAGGAGGCCTTATTACAACTTAGACAAAAATTAACCCATAATAAAATAAAATAGCTCAAAATCCACCTAGTCCACATTTTCATTGCATGGCCACCTCGAGTTCATCCGGCTCCTTATCCGCAGCTACGAGTCACCTGAAAATGTTAAAGGAAAAAGGTGAGTCATCAAGACCCAATGTGTACCCCTTTTTCCCGGTTTAATGCAACAACATACACAATTTATAACAATTTAACATGCACTAAATCATGCACCCAACCTAGCCATCCAAACGCCTTTCTCTACCCCCTGTGGTACCAAACCACTGGTGGTGCCAAACCACTGGTGACGTATGGTCACGATATTCATCAACATTGTGGTGCCAAACCACCGGTGACGATAGTCACAAATCAAGTGATGGGGCCAACCCATCTTGTGATACCAAATCACCAAGGCGTCAATCCCATATCTCAAAGTGGGGCCAACCCACGGTGGTGTTAAGCCACAAGGACGAGACGCTATGAGGTGCCAAACTTCGGAGGTGCCAAACCTCCGTGACCGTAGTCACAATGTGGTACTAAACCATCGGTGTCCGTAAACACGAATATCACTTCCCTCCACTCATTTAATCCCACATCAATCAATAATATATAATTAACAATTATCATGCCAATAGATTTATTTAACAACATCCAACAGATCTATCATGAGCCATATATTATAAGCCACATATACCAAATATGCCATGCTTCCCAAAAGCATCAAAAGAAAGCTCATAGCAACAAAGACTTACCCAATCCTTGTTTATACCATGATGGTATTACATCCGAATCTATACAAACCGATTAAGCATACATATAACACTTAGCATATTAAAGTTATAAGGTGTGTATGTACACACCGACATTAACGAAAGCCTTAAATCCGGAATAACCAATCGGCCACCCACAATATCCTTGCCCTATATTCGCCAACCACAAGGTTAGTGCCATGGCCTATTCGGCCAAACCAAATTAATTGCAAAAGGGTTCCTTGTGAACCCGAAACCTTACCAAATGCCTTTGAGTACAAGCCACCACACTCCAAGCGCTTACGCTTCCCTAAATCGGCAATCACATGTTAATAGCCTTCGCTTTTGAATACTTAAAAGAGTGATCTATTAAAATAGATTCTTACCACCTTACCCTATAATGATTGACAGAGAATGGAGAGTCAAATCTATTACTTGAAAATCCCGTAGTTCCTAGATGACATCGATTCAAAGAGGGGTTAGCCTTCTTGTTTGCATATGCCAAAATTTCGGCTTTCTCCAACTTATAAATCGACAGAGAGAAAGTATAGGGACAAGAAAGATTCAGCTATCACTTACCTTCACCAACGATTGCCACAAGAAATCCGAAGATCTATTCCCCCTAGCATTCTACCAAAGTGCTATACAATAGGAGAGGGAATTTTGGCACACCAAGGAGTGAATTGGCTAAAGGAAAGGAAATAATGATGATAAAAAAGGTGGGGTTTCGGCAAGGAGTAGAGAGAGTTTTGGTTTTGAGAGAATGAGAAAGGAGAGAAAATAATTGGAGAGGAGGAATAAAGAAGAAATTGGCTACTTGCAAAAAAAAAAAAAAAAAAAAAAAGAAAACAAGATGCTAGGTAGGTGCTTTTAAACGGATTCGCACCCCTTCCTTAAGCTTGTCAGTCCACTCTTCCCATGAAGAGTTCCAAATTGACAACCTCCTTGAATTGCTCTTGACCAACCATTTGAATTAATTCAAAATTATTTGAATTAATCACATGCCTAATTTTCCTCTATCAATTATTATAAATTAATCCTAATAATAATCCAATTAGACTCCTTAATATTATCCTTGATAATATCCTTATTATCCTCACATTAAAAATTTATCATCTCTTTCTCTCTCTTGCCGCCTTTTCAAGATTAATCAAATAAAATCCATTTAAAGCCAAATAATATTCTCATACTTTCCTTATTATCCCAAAGTTTAAAATTGGGAAATTCCCTCCCCTTATTGCCGTCAAAATAAAGATCAAAAGGAAAATTCGTGACTCGAACATAGGTTCCCCTTGCTCCTTGTGGCGTCAACTCTAGCACCTAAGTGGCCTCCTCTTGGCACTTTTCCAAGTCATTTTAATGACAATAATTCCTCCTTTAACCTTGTAACTCCTACTTACTAAGGTTTCCTACCTTTAAAGCTTCACAAATAAATTTTCTACTAATCCGAGCCTACTCAAGACCCCTAATTAAGCCTTACTACACCACAATTAATATCACAGCAATCCAAACACAAGCAAAATAATTCAAATACAAATAACCCCCATTTTAGGATGTTACAGAGCTTTTTGAATTTTTTTTTCTTTTAATCTATTTTTCCAACTTATCCTTCAACCACTCAAGCTATTCCTTTACTTGAGCTAGTTTACGTTGTCGAGTCAACTTCTGAATTTGATTATGAGACACAAAATGCTCTTAAGCCATTTGAAGCTTCCTTTTTTCATCTAGGTTACATGAAAGCTTAACAACCGTCTTGCTTAATCACTTCAAAAATTTCATTGTAATGTAAAGAAATTTGCAAATATTGATAATATCATCTGAGCAAGGTATGGTATGCGCTTATCAACATCTGAGAGGCATAGTGTGTGTAGCTCACCCTTGTGTAACTAAGTCGATTCAGTGCATGTGCTCCATTGCATGACAATTTCATAATCGTGCATTGGAGTTTGGAATTTGGGAAAAGGTTTTAACTTTTATGTATTAAAGCTGTAGGGAATTAATAATGGTGTCTACTCTTGATTTCCTTTTGTCTTGTTTTCTTGCTTGTACGCAGAGCCGTCCCTGAATTTTCTTTGGCCCGGGGCGAACTGAAAAAAATGGGCCCTTAACGCACTTCATACTGATTTTTTTTTTAAAAATGGGCACTAACGCACTTCTTTTCTTCAAAAAATGGGCCCCGAACTGAATTTTTTTAATGTTAAAAATTTTTACGCCTTGATGGCGATCGTCTTGCTCATCATCAGATCATGGTCGTAACCACTACAGAATCACGACAAAAGCGCTACAGATCCACGGTAAACACTTTACAATAGATCACGGTAAAACAAATTTAGAGATCACAGTAAAAATCGTTACAACATATAACTTCCTCATTTCATCAAACCCACCCATGCAATCACATAAAATCAATATACTTATATCGTTTAATCGAACATTCACTAACGATGATTTGTTTTACCTCTTTGGGTTTCCTCTATTATGCGGATTTACATTTATCAAAACATATAAGACTTATAATCATATATTAATCAAGCAGATCTAGATGGTGGGAAAGTGTTACACACACGATGTCGCGAAATCCAATATTCTTAGTCGATATCCTTGTTATCCGATCTACAACTTTGCTCAAAAAGCGGAAGATGTGAAAATAGGGCCTCTCCATATTAAGCCATGGTTAGTGTTCTACGATTTCATATATTTATAAATAAACCAATCTCCTTACCTTGAAATCCGAAAATAACACAACTTGAGTGTTCTTGATCTTTGAATTAGAGATCTAGCGTTGGACTCCTCTTGGATCCGAAATGCCAAAAATAAGAAAAACCCTTGATTAGTCACTAAATAGCCATTAATTAGGGACTTTGAAAAGGAGAAATATGGAAACTCAAAATCGACATACCTATTGTTTTCTTGATTAAACAAGCAGACTTTCTTGAAGAAAATTGGCAACTTTAGGAGGTGAGATCTAAGATTTTCAGTTTTAGAATATTTAAAATTGAAGAGATGGCTAAGAGAGATTTGGCCAATGAATATTAAGAGAAGAATAGAATAATAGAGATGTGATTTGCTTTTAGGGATTAGAAGAAAAAAACAATAGAGGTTAAAAGATTAAACCACCGAAATTTTAGAGAGGAAGAAAGGTGAAGAAAATGGTGGTTTAAACTTTTGAGAGGAAGAATATGAGAAAAAGAAAATAAAGGCTTCCAAAATTTGGCACCCTCTTTAGAAAACGATTCCTCCCTTGCGAGATTGATTTTAGCCAACAACACCACATGATAGCTCCTATCCCTTTCCCTTATCTTAATCTATTATCTCCTCAAAATAGTCTTTATACTTATTATCCTAAAGACTAAATCCTAAATAATAGCCATTATCTCTTATTATACATAGAATAAATATAATAAATTTCCAAAAAATAGCCTTGTGCAGTCACTTCCCTAATCCCTAATGCCAAATTTAACTAACAAATTAGAAGATTTGGGCTCCTTAAAACTTAAAATTAACTCATTCCACATATTCACCCATTAACGCATAGGCCCAAAAATTTAGGATGTTGTCTCCCTCTAAAAGAAATTTAGTCCAAAATTTTCAACTAACTAGAAATCATACTAAAGTCTCACTACTATGCTTTCTCTGCGCACAATTCTAAAGCCAAAATAAACACTTAGTATACTATGTGCAGTATGCCATTATTAGCATCGAAGCGTCTGCATCCCCTTAGCGATGTCTTTAGACAAAGTGGTGCCTTGCCTGGCCGCTACCTCTACCTTGTGCTTCACAAGTGACCATAACCATCACCTCCTGGCTGGGCACGACCTCTCAATTTGGCATTGACCTCTCTCCATCTTGATCGAAACCTCATCCACCTAGGCATGCCTAATCCTGTGGGCAGGTCCTTGATCATATGCTCCATGGATCCAAACCTAAAGAATCTACAGGTTCTCCATCGCACTCCCCGTGCATCTTCCCACAGGGGGCATGATTCGACCAGGTCAAGACATGACCTCAGACTGGGCCTTTTAGAAAATGCTCTGTTGACTCGATGATCCAACATTCCTCTTATTCCTATCTCTATCCCGATTCCTATCTCTCTTGTCTTTCGATCTTTCACCTCCTCGGCTATCTTAACTTTCTCAACCAACCAGCCAAAGTCCCTTTCTCAACTGCGGTGCTATCAATACCCTTAACTCATTCCTCGGTCCATCCTTGAACCTTTTACAATTCATATTGATCGCTACCATTCCTCTAGCATAAGGCTCAGCCTTGGCTTCACCTTCATAATCGACCAGAGACTTCCTTCACCAAATTCAAAAATACCTTCCTTTGTGCATCCATATAAATGGTCCCAACATACTTTCCACAAATGACTCCTGAAGTCCCAAACAATGCAGTGCAGTGAAGTACCCTCCTTCCGTGAGCCACCAGCGATAGGCCTCGTCTCGAAAAAGAGAGACCGACCCTTCAACTTCTCCTCCACTGGTAAGAAGTCATGGTCATCCATTATGCTTTCGTTGCCTCTAACCAATACTCAGCTATGTTAGGGCTATGCGAAAACTCCTAAACATCTGCTCCATTGGTTGGGTCGTCAGAACCACAGACTTAGAGCTCTGAACACGTACCTACTCTAGCCACTCTTTCAAGGACCCATGACATCGCTTTGAACCTTTGCCTCATCTCCATCCATTTGGTCTGAAATTCTCCCTCCACAAGCTGGCAGACCCATCATCTCATTTCTGACCCGTGGCAGACCCTACTAGTTGAACGGTCATCCTACCCCTACCACGACCACGCGGTGGCGTCAACCTCTTGTACTCATTCTTTCGATTTGCGTTTATCGATTAAAAATTTTATGAGTTATTACTTCTTTCGCGATTATCCACGAACAATCTTATGAAGAATAGTTTTAAGAGTGATTCTTCAATTGAGCCTACCTCGATTTGATTTCGGACTTACCTCCTAGAAACCACATATATTCAATATTCATCAAACAAACAACGTTCATGAACCTACATTCAGCATATAGGGTATTTTTTCATTTCACTACCTAGAGTATTTTTGTAATTTTAACCTCTGAGGTATTTTGTAATTTTCCAAAATAAGGTTCGGTGATTTGGCGAAATAAAGGTATTTTGGTAATTTTCTAACTAAAGGTATTTCGATAATTTTGAAATCGGGTCTTTCGATAATTTTGTACATTCGGGGTATTTTGATAATTTATAAATCCAGGTTTTTGGTAATTTTGAAATTTGGAGATATTTTGATGTTGTTGTTGTTGTTTTGTTTCTATAGAAAATTTATGTTGACTTTGTAAATGGGGTATATTTGCAAATCATGGGTATTTTTTCAAAATAAGGATATTTTAAATTTTGTGAGAAAAATAGGTGGTTGGTCCCTTCGGGTTTTAATTATAAGTTTTGGCACATCAACCGTCCTCATGGTTAGGGTGAGCAGATCCTCGCACGGTAGGATTCAATGAAGAGGAGGTGAGTCACTAGGACTACTTAAATACCAAGCTCTCCTGTATCCACTCCTAGACATCGTATGCTTGTTGCCACACTCTAACTTCGTGACTAGTTCACGAGTTTGTTTGGTAAATTAAGTCTTATGGAATTTAAGAAGTTGTTTAAGCTAAGCCTATAGTCCATCAAAGTTTAATTAAACTAGCCTCGTCCCATAAAGCCCATCAAGCCCACATATATATATATATATATATCACACAATGGTTTAGAGTACTTACAGTGGACTTGGTAGGAGGCATAAGTGCCATGTAGAAATAACAAACTGTTATCATTTTAAAAAAAACAACATGCACAAGTTTCAAAAGCCCACCTTTAGAAAGCGTTTTGAGCCCAAAAACCCCAAAGTGAGTTTTGAGCTGGGCTCTAATACCAATTTATAACACCCAAACCCGCCCAAACACTACAGGATCTGGTATGTCACTAAAATTTTGTAAATATATATGCATTTAGGAAAACATTTTGGTAAGTTTAACATTTTATTAGGAAAAATTTATAATTTATTGTTTTAAATAAAATATGCTTTTAAATTAAAACCCCAAATTTAAATACATGCCTTAGTTCAATTAAAATAAAAATTAAATAACTAAAAGTAATAAAAGCGTAATAAAAAAACAAAATATAAGCTGATATGGCCTTTACAACGAGATTTAAAATCCATTAAATAAGAATATAAAATAATAATTAGAGTCTTTGTTGGATCCAATGTTCTTTTGCATACCTTGCCTCTCTCGACCGGTCCGATGCACTAAATGCTACACAAATGTTAATTAATTGGTTGGTCGCGAGACTGGTGCACCTTCTCATGCACCATTAGATTTGGGCCTTAGCCTTAGCTAAAATAATCGAATTAATATACATAATAAAAATAATATGCAAGCCCAACCCAAATCCTAGGTTTCCATCCTTTACACCCATTGCCAGACCATTCACACCATTGGGGATTTCTACAATCAACCCTATCGCTTCACGCCTTGATGGCGTCTTTGCTCATCATCGAGATCATGGCCGTAGCCACTACAGCGAATCATGGCAAAAGCCGCTACTGGAGATCACGGTAAAAACGCCTAGCGAGATCACGGTAAAATCGCTACAACAGATCACGGTGAAAATCGCTACAACATATAACTTCCTCCTTTCATCAAACCCAACCCATGCAATCACGTAAAATCAATATACTTATATCGTTTAATCGAACATTTACTAACACGATGATTTGTTTTTACCCTCTTTGGGTTCCTCTATTATGCGGATTGGCATTTATCAAAACATATAAGACTTATAATCATATATTAATCAAGCATCTAGATGGTAGGAAAGTGTTACACGATATGTAAAATCAATATTCTTAGTCGATATCCTTGTTATCTCGATCTACAACTTTGCTCAAAAAGCGAATGATGTGAAAATAGGGCCTCTCTATATTCGGCCATGGTTAGTGTTCTACCCGATTTCATATATTTATAAATAAACCAATCTCCTTACCTTGAAATCCCGAAAATAATCGACTTGAGTGTTCTTGATCTTTGAATTAGAGATCTAGCGTTGGACTCCTCTTGGATCTCGAAATGCGAAAATAAGAAAAACCCTTGATTAGTCACTAAATAGCCATTAAATAGGGACTTTCAAAAGCGAGTATTGGAAACTCAAAATCGATACATACCTATTATTTTCTTGATTAAGCTGGAGACTTTCTTGAAGAAAATTGATAACCGGAGGTGAGATCTAAGATTTTCGAGTTTTAGAATATTTAAATTGAAGAGATGGCTAAGAGATTTGGCCAATTAATATTAAGGAGAAGAATAGAATAATAGAGATGTGATTTGACTTTTAGGGATTAGAAGAAAAATAACAATAGAGGTTAAAGATTGACCAGGAAATTTTAGAGAGGAAGAAAGCGTGAAGAAAATGGTGGTTTACGACTTGAGAGGAAGAAGATGAGAAAATAAAATAAAAGAAAGGCTTCCAAAATTTATTTACTCTTTATATAGAAAATGATTCCTCCTTTAGCGATTGGGTTTGAAAACATTGCCACACATGATAGCTCTATCCCTTTTCCATATCTTAATCTATTATCTCCTCAAAATAGTCTTTGCTCTGCTTTATCCTTAAAGACTAAATCCTTAAATAATGGCCTTTATCGCTTATTATCCACATAGAATAAATATAATAAAATTCCCAAAAAATAGCCTTGTGCGTCCACTTCCCTAATCCCTAATGCCAAATTTAGCTAACTTAAATTAGAGATTTGGGCTCCTTAAAACTTAAAATTAACTCATTCCACATATTCACCCATTAAGCATAAGTGAAAAATTTAGGATGTTACTGTAATTTGTTGAAACCATTTTAAAAGTTTTAAAAGCAGGGTCAACTTTAAAAATGAAAATGAATTAGCCACCAATCCCTTTTTTTAGGTGTGATAGGATCACCTTGCAAAAGTTTATTTCAAAACATTCAATTTTGGTCCCGAAAAATAAGAAAAAGGGTTCGAGAATCGGTTCACATTATGAGGAAGGGTTAGCACCCTCATAACGCCCAAAAATAAATTGGTACCTAATCGATAAAATTATGTCCAAATGTTGAAAATTTAATAAAATTTAAAATATGATTTTTTATAAAAACTTGAACAAAATTAGATTTAAAATTTGAGATTTCTTTGTTAGAAAGAATCTAAACATCACATCCATCACGTTAGGACACGATATTTTTAGTCCCTCGTAACTAAGACCATCTCATAATTTACAAATTTATTAAAGGATATTTAGATATTTAGTCAAGCGAAAAATCGAAACCCAACCACGTTAGGGCACTATTTCCAATTTCTAAACACCAAAATATTGCCTTATTTTAAAAAAATATTTAGATGAAATATAGTAATTTTTCAAAAATGTATTCTATTCTAAGCGATAATAAGAAAATATCATCACATATTGCAACACTAGGCCCAGAACATTATGTCAAATTTGGTTTGCTCTGATAAAATAATTTTGAAAACCTTTTCTAAGCGATTCTATCTAAGGTAAAAGATTTTGTCAAGTTTTAAAACCATTGAATTGTATGAAAAATTATTAAGTTAAAATTATTCTGATTTTAATGTACCCGATGGCACAATAAAACATTTTAGTTTGATTTTGAAAGCATGTATACCCCATTAAGTGTCATTAAATAGTTTGAACAAATTATCCAAAATAAAAATAACCAAGTAAAGTATTAAGAGGCCTTATTACAACTTGAATAAAATAAAAACAATCCACGATAATTAAAATAAATCAAGGTCCATAAAATCCACATTTTCTTTGCATGGCCACCTCGAGTCCTTAGGCTCCTCATCCATGATCTGAGTCACACGAAAAATGTTAAAGGAGAAGGTGAGTCACCAAGACTCAATGTAACCCTTTCCCCGGTTTAAAGCAATTTCATACACAATTTATAACAAATTAACATGTAGCAAAATCATACCCAACCTAGCCATCCAAACACCTTTCTCTACCGTGTGGTACCAAACCCTTTGGTGGTGCCAAACCAGTGACTTAAAGTCTAAATGTGATACCAAATCCTGGAGGTGCCAAACCTCGGGTAATAAAAACAAATCGATTGATGGGGTCAACCCAGTGTGATATAAATCATGGCGTCAATCCCATAATATAATCAGTGGGCCAACCTTTGTGGTACTAAGCCAGCAGGACGAGGGCGCTATGAGGTGCCAAACCTGCAGGTGCCAAACCTCACGGTGGCCAGTAGTCCGCGAAATGTGGTACCAAACCACTTGGTGTAAAATCGACGAATATTACTTCCCCTCCACTCATTTATACCATATCAACAGAATTTATATTTTAATAGAAATCATGCCAACATGCTCATTTAGCAACACATATAGAGTTTACCATTAGCCATAACCACATATACCAAATATGTCATAACATATCATGCTTCCCAAAAGCATCATGAAGAGAGTCATAACGACAAGGACACAGATCCTTGCGTATACCATTATAGTATTAATTCCCAAATCTACACAAGTCAGTTTAGCATACACAACAATTAGCATTTCAGGTTATAAAGGTATTGTGTTGACAGAGTCTAACGATAACTCTAAATCCCCAAAGAGGCAATCAGCCACCTAGCTTTTACATCCTATACGGCCAAATACAAGGTTAGTGTCCTAGGCCATTGGACTAACCACAATATCAAAGGGTTAATATTTGAAACTTCGAGACCTTACCTACGTCCTTTGAATACTACTATAGCACCACGATTGCGACTCAGCTTCACTTCCCTAATCGGCAATCATTAGTATCACGAAAATAGCCTTTCAAATACCAAATAAATGGTTTACTACATCCTTACCATCACTTACCAAAATTTAACGAATGGAGCTTCGTGACTATTTCCAAAATCCGGAGTTCCTTCCTCTCTATGGTGATTGAGAAACACTAAAAAGAGACCACCATTGCTTTAATATTAGGCCAAGACTTCACAAAATAGGGAGGATTAGAAGCTATTGTTGGTTAAAATAAAAAAATTGGCTTATGAAAAAGAGGAAAAGAACAAAAGTGGAATGGGAGTTTAGATTTTGAGTGAATAAAAGAAACAAAAGAGATGAAAGCTAGCGAAATTATCAAGTAATAGCCTAAGGAAATTCAATGGAGAAGAAAAGAAAATTCAGGACTTTTAACACCTGCTGTACAAAAGCAGCCCCCAAAGTCCCAATCTTTTAATTCCTCCCCTCTATGCTGATAATTAAACTATTAATTATCACTTAAGATAATAGCACTTATCTTCTATCCTTTCTTAAACAAATTGAATGAAAATAAAATACCAAACTTACCTCTTCCGGTAGAATTTGGGAGTCCAAAGTGCGTAAATTCTTTCCTGCCTTGTGACAAAAATAATAAAAGATAAAAATGAATTATTTTGCCACCTTGGTTGAACACGGAACCTCAGCCTCCCCATGCCCCTTCACGCCTTGTCTCCCTTAAGACTTTCATGTCAAATACTCTTTTCATTAATTTATAAAACCTTCTTCTTGGCCTTTTCTTCTAGCGAAAGGCCCAAAATAAAAATACTCCCTACGTCCCTCGAGATCTCTCTCTCTCAAGTGGCGCCCCAAGCCACTCCTACTACCTGGACTTTCATGCCATGATCCTTCACCAATAAATTTTATTTTCCTACTTAAGCCCTTCAAAAAAAAAAAAGAACAAGGCGGAATGCTTCCTCATCACTCGAACTTGGGACCTCATCTCCCCTTCTCCTTCAACACCCATGGAACCACTTAGTCAACCATCTCCTTGTGTCAAGTCCTTTTAAAAATTTTCTTAACCTCTATGTCACCTAGCCTCCTCCTTTAAACACTTAAAATAAATTTTCCATTCAAGCAGGCCCTAGCTCAGGTTTATTTTGGACCCTCAAACATGCCAAATAATCATATTATTAATTTCTTCAAGTACACATGAGAAATTAATTAAATTACAAATAACCCTAATTAGAGGTGTTACACATATAAATATCAAAAACAACTACAATATACTAACATTTCATGTTAACATAGGCAATAAATGAATAGAATATAAAATAGCAATAAAAAATAACTAAAGCGAGGCGATTATAAATAAATGAAAGAGCATAAATAAATAGAATATATTAATCAACAATGACAAATTAATATATATATATATATATATGAAAATTTTCTCATGCAACATAAAAATTTAGGAATGATATATACCAAATAAAATAAACAAATAAAAATATATATTTTAAGAAAATAAATACATTTTGAAATAAATAAATGATAAAAACATATTTACAATAATTTAATACAAAATTATATATTTAAAATAAATAATATAAACAATATATGTTATATAATATACAAAATTTATAAAGCATAAAATGGTTTTATATAATGTAATATAATAATATATAAAACTTTGAAAATATGTAATACTATAACAAATTTGCAAATTCTAAAATAATATATATTTTAAATAATATTATACGAATAAAATAATAAATAGTAGTAATTTAATATATATATATATATATAAAGATCACGAAAATAATATTTGAATTTATACTATTAATAAAATTAATATAATAAAAATATAATATATTGGTACAATAAAATAATTTAATATAATATTAGGATAATTTAAAAATAAAAATAAAATAAAATAAAGTTAAATTAAAAGGCGCATTACCTTTGTAAGGTCTAAAATGGCAATTATGCCAAATGTTAAAACAACGACTTTTATTTTAGCCCTAAAATAGTCTGAGGACTAAATTGAAGCAAAATATAAGTTTGTGGGTTAATTTAAAAATAAAAGAAAATATTAATTTGGGCGAAATTAAAACAAATAAAATTGTAAAGGGACTAAAGTTGTAAATTTCCTTTTTATAAAACACGTGGATCCTCTTGGGTTTTCGTCCTTCGTGGATCCTCCTTCAAAAGCAGCCGTTTTATGCTCATTGGATTAAAAGAAACGAGGTCATTTCATAACCTATATAAGTCGATTTTAGGCAAAAAATCATTTGCACCTTATTCTTTACAAAAAGTTCAAAAATTCTCTCAGGCCCTTTTACGGATTAGATTGTCAGACATTTGGGACCACTACCACGCGCCACCATGGATGGCGGCCGGGAGGGTTGAAATTTTGTAAAGAGAAAACTAAGCCCTTTTATTTTTCAAAACTATTTATGTAAAAAATGCATGAATTAAATAAAATGATGTGAATAAAAATTACCTCAAAAACAATTTGCTTATTTGTATTTTGAATATTTTTTATTTTTCTCTGTGTGTTTTCCTCTTGTATCTTTTAATTTCTATCTTTTCTCTATGTATCGAGGCTTTTATAGCCTTGAAAAGAAAAATAAAAAAGAATTTGCTCTTGTTTTGCCATTTTCTGCGATTTATTTCCTTTTGCGAGGTTGATGGCGATGATCTCGTGGTGACGAGCGGGGTTCATGTTGGCGTTGATGATGGCGTGGTGAGGGTGATAGGGTGCGAAGATCGATTGTGCCGCGAGGCGAATATTGCGACCTGACGGTTGGGATCTTGTCATTCGGAGCCTAGGGTTTCTAAAACCCTAAACCTGCTGAGCCTTAATTTTGGGCCTTTTTGGGCGTGTAATTTAGATTACGAAGGGTTAGGGTTTGTTGTTTTGAGTCTTGGGTCAATGGTTTTGGGCACAGGTGTATTCGGGTGAGCTATTTAGAATCGGGTCAAAATGTAACAGGCCAAAGGGTAATTTGTTTGTAATTTGGGCTTACAAATGATTTGTAAAGGGGTATTTAAGGACTTTTATTTTTTATTTTTTTGTTTTACAGAGCCAGCTCAAATGGGTCACTACAATATTTATTTATCTATTTATTTATTTTATTACATACTATTTACTAATTATTTTTATAGTCATTTATATATGTATTAGATTATTAAATTATATATTTGTTATAAGTACTTTTTACTTTAAAATTTTTTATGTTGTATATATATATATATTAAATCATTTTAAAATTGTCACATTTTTATTTTTTATTTCAATGTTTAAATATATTATCATTTTATGTTTAATTTTGTTATTTCATGAAAATCTCCATTATTTTATTTCATCCCATGTTTATTTATTTATATCCTTTTAATCATTATTAATGCTTAACATAGTTCTTTATATTTATTTTATATTATTCTTTTATTATTTATTGTTAGTATAATTTGTAACTTATGTAGGCGCTATTAAAATGTATGTTGTAATATCTTACTCAAACCATTGTCTTATAAAAACACCTTTTTGGCGCATTTTATTCAAATAGTTTTAAAAATAATGTCGGTGATATATGATATTTGGGGACTTGAGAAGAATTGTGCCTAACTTCTTTGAGTTTGATTTTCTAGTGCACTACCTAGCAGTTTTAAGGCTTTTTTTTTGCCTTTAGCGTTTTAAGCGCCACTAATAGTATTCTGGCGCTTACAAAAGCATAAATTTATAATGGCGTTATTAAAAAAGCTAAAAGTCTTGACCTTTATGGCGCTTTTAATAAAATCATAAGGTGGGTACTTTTAGCCTTTTCGCTTAGCCCAAAAGGTGGTAAGCAGTAACTTTTAAGCCACTAAAAGCGAGGAATTAAGCGGCACTTTTCTAAAAAGCATACAAGGTGGGGACTTTTAGCGGCGCTTTTCAAAAAAATCTGCATAAGGTGAGGACTTTAGCGGCTTTTTAAAAAGCGCTAAGGTGAGACTTTAAGCGTTTTTAGCTCAACGCTAATTTGCACATATTGCAATGCTCATTTTCTCGATATCCCTCCACCTGCATTAAAACCAACCAAAAGCAATGACAATTGCATATAATTTCAACCGAGACACCAAATAAAACATTTAAATCTCACCAAAGCATTAAATCTAAGCGATACTTCAAATTTAATAAAAGATATATGATATACATTAATAAATGAAGTATAATTCAAACAAGTCTTACAATAATGTTAATTGTAACAATGTTAAATATTATCTTACAACAAGAAAACAAATGTCTAAGATGGCGACCTCTGCATTGTGGAACATCTTCATCATAGTCTGAAGCTATAAATTTGAGTTCTTCATACTTTATGTTACTGCTCTGCCTCCTCCTGTTGCCACGCTCTAAGTTGAGCAATATGCTCCGCCTCCTCGCTGCTTGCCTCCGCTCTAAGTTGAAATTTGCTCGGTTGTACTCGCTTCCATCTGAGCTATCACGGTCTTTTAGTCTCACGAACTTGACTGAAGTTGACTCGAGGAAGGCATGTGGCTGGGCAGGATCAAAATTTTGGGTCGGGGTAACCCCGGATCCTTGATATCGAACCGACCATACCTTTTAAGACCCAAAATATTAGTGATAATTTTGTTATAAATATACTAAGATTAACAAAACTATCAATCGAAGCTTTTCGTACCTTCGGGACCCAAACATCGTAATAATTATGTTATCAATCTCCTCGAGATTAACGAACTATCACTTTCGAAGCAGCAGCTTACTTCATATTCTTTTCCTTTACTTTATCCTAATAAATCAGCGAAAGAGTTAGAAGCAGAAATAGATAATAAAAAGAATGCAACATAACTTAAAATGATAAATTTAAAACTAAAAGCGATGAATTAAACTATTATAATTAAATTTATAAATATTTATAATAAATCAATTATTAAGTAAATATACCAAAATTTATGACCGGATGTCATGGGTCCGTCCTTCCTATGCGTAATGTCAAAAATTGAAGGCATCGAACTTTTGACCATCTGAAGCTTCCTACATTATAGCGAGAAAAATATAATTTAATAGTATAAAGTCATTAATATTTGAAAAATAATAAATTATAATACTATTTCGGCTACACAAGCAAAACTTACGGAACCTACCTTGTGCGTGAATTTTTGTTTTTATACGCTACTTTCCAACTCGCTCACGGTCCTACATAATGGAATTTGAATTATGTATATAATAAATACTATAAACCGAAAAATTTATAGACTTTAAAAGTATGTAATACCTCTCCTTTCTTTGAATTCGAATCTAACAGTCTTCCATTGGTACCTCAACATTCCGTGGAACATTTCTTAATTTTTAAATGGGGGCTTATCTTTCTAAAATATTGTTTTTTCAGCATGCTTTTATTGTCTCTCCATTTTTTACCCAATGTCTTCTTAACATAGTCGCCGGAGACCTCTAAAGCAAATCTCTTACGAACAAAAAAAAGTTTAAGCAGTTAATATAAATGAAAGTTAAATCAAAGTATTATAAATTACATTCACTTCTTGTTACCTTAATATTATCGAGGCGTGATTTTATTGGCATCGGGCATGTGATGCCATGATTAATAGTTAATGGGCAACATATTGGCATTTAGGTGCTATAATGCCCAAATAGCACTGCTAATAGTGAACTTGGATCCAGCAAGGCCAAGATTGTTTCTCCTTACTTTAACATGCTCGGCGAGGCTCTAAAATCGTATAAATCTTTAAGCAATGTACATCCCGACCTCTGCGTCCCACCTTTAAATTTGAAAATGATATTTATTATATTAAAATTAAAAATGAATCAATAATAAAATTCAACATGCATGTAAAATAAACTTAACATTACTTTGAAATTCTGCGGGCTCGTCATCTATGTAAATGAGACTAGAAGATCAACAAGCATTTTTTATTCACTATTTGCTTCTTTTGAATTTGGAGTATTGGACAATGCTTAAATCTACGTAATAAATCTTCTAGGCATTTTTCACCAATCGCATGAAATAGTTCAAAATTTAGTAACAAATAACAATAATAATAGTACATTTAAAATAGTTAAATTATATAGCATGTCAACATATATATTATAATATTACATATAAATAATAAATGTAAAATCTTACTAAATCATATTTAGTAAATATGTTAGAGTCCACATCTGACGAACCCATTGAAATTGTTGACTAGTACTAGGGATATTTTCATTTAAGTTTTGTTACAGAAAAGGCAATGTTTACGATCTTTCGACTATGTCATCTCTACTTCTCGCCAATGTCGAACAAGTCTCTAGGGTGTTAAGTACAGATACCAACCCTCATCAGTTGGATCTTAAGGTAAAAACTTGTTTAACTTGAAGAAAACACATACGACTCGTCTCAGGTTGTTCTCGATTGTGAATCAATTGAAGAAATTCACCATTGTAAAGCCATATTGATGGTTTTTAATTAGTGAGCCGTATTCATCATTGAATCACGCCGAAATAAGACAACTTTGCATTTTAGTAATAATCCAACTCAATGATGTCGATAATAAGTCCATAATAATTTAGATTCCCCTTAGCGGGATTCTTGTCCCTAGCACTACATAACATAATTGAAGAATTATACTTGATTCCACAATTTTGGGTTCTCCTCAATCTCTCGCGATACCTTGTATAAATCGGTGTCGTTGATGAGAGCACTATATCTTTCACTAATACTGTTTGGACCTTGAAAGCCATTTAACCGTCATTAACCATTCGACTCCAAACCTATTGAATTAAAAATCGTCGAGTAATTATAAATGTTATGAGAAAACATTATTGTCTGTATGAAAACTTAAATGGCATAATTTGGCTTTACCATTCATAGAATGATTTTGTGAACAACTTATTAATTTCTCACCTATTTAATCTTGGGATGCGTGAGCGAGCTCTCAATATTTATTTGTACTCACTATGTTTAAAAGGTTTACTTTGTTAGAAGACAAACAAATTATAATTGATGAGTATTTATCAAATTCTAGAACTTACTTTCGAAATGGTTCCATTGAATGGTGATGAAATAGAGCGTGTCGATAATGCTTGGACCCACGATCTATTGTCTAATTACGTAATTTTGACTTTTGTCAATCGGTTCTTGAAACTTTGAAATAAATAAGTTTGACCAGTTATGATCACATGGTGACATTTCTACGAGTGTTCATTCTTATTTCAATCTTCCAAATACCTCGAACAAAAGTCATACATTCCTCTGCAAGTAGCCCTCGGCAATTGATCATACGGATAACGCTTATTGCGGCGGTAAGACTTCAATTTGGATAGGAACCTAAACCACGATATACAACATTATCAAAGTTGCCTTTAGCATTGAGGTGAATGAGGAATAATTTGCAAATAAAGTAAAGACATTTCAATGGGATACATCCATCGATAAGCAGGTCCACCAAGTATTGTTTCATGCGGGAGATGAATTAACAAGTGCACCATAATAGTGAAGAAAAGAAAGAAGCGGGAAGATCTTCTCTAGATTGCATAAAGTCAATCAGCTCGATCTTGTAGTGTCTCGTTCTTGAACATTTAAAACTTTACAAAATGCCTTTCATTATATTTGTGAGTTCAATTACACAAGGCGTCACCTTTTACGACATACAACACGCAATGGCTGGCGGTAAGTCTTATCAAGATGTGATAGATCTCATGCGATTTTTAAGCCATATAGTCTTGATCCTTAAGACTCACACATCGAGATATATTTGATGCATACATTCGGGACCTTTATATCCTTTAACACCATCAACACCATACAGAACACTTCTTTCTTAGTCTTTGACATTGAAAAAATAGTAAGTGACAGCCGATATTTCATATTGAAGTGCTTGGGGATGAAGCTCTGCAGAATTCTCATGTGGACTAAATCAAATCGACTCTGAAGATTGTCTTCGATTTTCCATCGACATTCAAATAGTCTCAATGATGTTCTTCGGACATTTTCTCAATGTGCATGACATCAAGATTATGGTAATGTCGATGCTCCCGATAAGGCAACTAAAAAATACTTCTTTTTTCCACAAGTCCACCTCATTAGGATCATCCTCTTCGTCAGTTCATCATCATATTCATCCTTGATCTTGTATTTCTTTGCGGAGTTGGCTGTTGATTCATCTTCCATAAATGAAATTCATTAGAAAATGTTTTGAGCAAAAACCCCAAAATCGAGTTTTGGCTGGCTCGATACCAATTGTAACACCCAATCCAGGCCCAAACACAACAGGATCACGGTATGTCACTAAGGAAATTTTGTAAAACATGTCATTTTGGAAAAACATTTTGGTAAAGTTTAACCTTTTATTCGAAAAATTTATAATTTATAGCTTTAAATAAAATATGCCTTTATGAATTAAAACCCAAATTTAAATACATTAGTTCAATTAAAATAAAAATTTAAATAACTAAAAGTAATAAAAGCGTAATAAAACAAAATATGGTGGCCATGGCCTTATTACAAGAGATTTAAAATCCATTAAATAAGAATACAAAATAATAACTAGAGTCTTTTGTTGGATCAAATGTTCTTTTGTATACCTTGCGCTCCTCTCGGCTGGTCCAGATGCACTAAATGCTACAAATGTTAATTAATTGGTTGAGTCTTGAGACTCGGTGTGCCTCCTCATACACCATTAGATTTGGGCCTTAGCCCATACAACTAAAATAATCGAAATTGATATACATAATAAAATAATATGCAAGCCCAACCCAAATCCTAGGTTTCCATCCAGCACGCCTCCGTACCGACCATTCACACCATTGGGGATTTCTACAATCAACCCACATTCTTACGCCTTGATGGCGATCGTCTTGCTCATCATCAGATCATGGTCGTAACCACTACAGAATCACGACAAAAGCGCTACAGATCCACGGTAAACACTTTACAATAGATCACGGTAAAACAAATTTAGAGATCACAGTAAAAATCGTTACAACATATAACTTCCTCATTTCATCAAACCCACCCATGCAATCACATAAAATCAATATACTTATATCGTTTAATCGAACATTCACTAACGATGATTTGTTTTACCTCTTTGGGTTTCCTCTATTATGCGGATTTACATTTATCAAAACATATAAGACTTATAATCATATATTAATCAAGCAGATCTAGATGGTGGGAAAGTGTTACACACACGATGTCGCGAAATCCAATATTCTTAGTCGATATCCTTGTTATCCGATCTACAACTTTGCTCAAAAAGCGGAAGATGTGAAAATAGGGCCTCTCCATATTAAGCCATGGTTAGTGTTCTACGATTTCATATATTTATAAATAAACCAATCTCCTTACCTTGAAATCCGAAAATAACACAACTTGAGTGTTCTTGATCTTTGAATTAGAGATCTAGCGTTGGACTCCTCTTGGATCCGAAATGCCAAAAATAAGAAAAACCCTTGATTAGTCACTAAATAGCCATTAATTAGGGACTTTGAAAAGGAGAAATATGGAAACTCAAAATCGACATACCTATTGTTTTCTTGATTAAACAAGCAGACTTTCTTGAAGAAAATTGGCAACTTTAGGAGGTGAGATCTAAGATTTTCAGTTTTAGAATATTTAAAATTGAAGAGATGGCTAAGAGAGATTTGGCCAATGAATATTAAGAGAAGAATAGAATAATAGAGATGTGATTTGCTTTTAGGGATTAGAAGAAAAAAACAATAGAGGTTAAAAGATTAAACCACCGAAATTTTAGAGAGGAAGAAAGGTGAAGAAAATGGTGGTTTAAACTTTTGAGAGGAAGAATATGAGAAAAAGAAAATAAAGGCTTCCAAAATTTGGCACCCTCTTTAGAAAACGATTCCTCCCTTGCGAGATTGATTTTAGCCAACAACACCACATGATAGCTCCTATCCCTTTCCCTTATCTTAATCTATTATCTCCTCAAAATAGTCTTTATACTTATTATCCTAAAGACTAAATCCTAAATAATAGCCATTATCTCTTATTATACATAGAATAAATATAATAAATTTCCAAAAAATAGCCTTGTGCAGTCACTTCCCTAATCCCTAATGCCAAATTTAACTAACAAATTAGAAGATTTGGGCTCCTTAAAACTTAAAATTAACTCATTCCACATATTCACCCATTAACGCATAGGCCCAAAAATTTAGGATGTTGTCTCCCTCTAAAAGAAATTTAGTCCAAAATTTTCAACTAACTAGAAATCATACTAAAGTCTCACTACTATGCTTTCTCTGCGCACAATTCTAAAGCCAAAATAAACACTTAGTATACTATGTGCAGTATGCCATTATTAGCATCGAAGCGTCTGCATCCCCTTAGCGATGTCTTTAGACAAAGTGGTGCCTTGCCTGGCCGCTACCTCTACCTTGTGCTTCACAAGTGACCATAACCATCACCTCCTGGCTGGGCACGACCTCTCAATTTGGCATTGACCTCTCTCCATCTTGATCGAAACCTCATCCACCTAGGCATGCCTAATCCTGTGGGCAGGTCCTTGATCATATGCTCCATGGATCCAAACCTAAAGAATCTACAGGTTCTCCATCGCACTCCCCGTGCATCTTCCCACAGGGGGCATGATTCGACCAGGTCAAGACATGACCTCAGACTGGGCCTTTTAGAAAATGCTCTGTTGACTCGATGATCCAACATTCCTCTTATTCCTATCTCTATCCCGATTCCTATCTCTCTTGTCTTTCGATCTTTCACCTCCTCGGCTATCTTAACTTTCTCAACCAACCAGCCAAAGTCCCTTTCTCAACTGCGGTGCTATCAATACCCTTAACTCATTCCTCGGTCCATCCTTGAACCTTTTACAATTCATATTGATCGCTACCATTCCTCTAGCATAAGGCTCAGCCTTGGCTTCACCTTCATAATCGACCAGAGACTTCCTTCACCAAATTCAAAAATACCTTCCTTTGTGCATCCATATAAATGGTCCCAACATACTTTCCACAAATGACTCCTGAAGTCCCAAACAATGCAGTGCAGTGAAGTACCCTCCTTCCGTGAGCCACCAGCGATAGGCCTCGTCTCGAAAAAGAGAGACCGACCCTTCAACTTCTCCTCCACTGGTAAGAAGTCATGGTCATCCATTATGCTTTCGTTGCCTCTAACCAATACTCAGCTATGTTAGGGCTATGCGAAAACTCCTAAACATCTGCTCCATTGGTTGGGTCGTCAGAACCACAGACTTAGAGCTCTGAACACGTACCTACTCTAGCCACTCTTTCAAGGACCCATGACATCGCTTTGAACCTTTGCCTCATCTCCATCCATTTGGTCTGAAATTCTCCCTCCACAAGCTGGCAGACCCATCATCTCATTTCTGACCCGTGGCAGACCCTACTAGTTGAACGGTCATCCTACCCCTACCACGACCACGCGGTGGCGTCAACCTCTTGTACTCATTCTTTCGATTTGCGTTTATCGATTAAAAATTTTATGAGTTATTACTTCTTTCGCGATTATCCACGAACAATCTTATGAAGAATAGTTTTAAGAGTGATTCTTCAATTGAGCCTACCTCGATTTGATTTCGGACTTACCTCCTAGAAACCACATATATTCAATATTCATCAAACAAACAACGTTCATGAACCTACATTCAGCATATAGGGTATTTTTTCATTTCACTACCTAGAGTATTTTTGTAATTTTAACCTCTGAGGTATTTTGTAATTTTCCAAAATAAGGTTCGGTGATTTGGCGAAATAAAGGTATTTTGGTAATTTTCTAACTAAAGGTATTTCGATAATTTTGAAATCGGGTCTTTCGATAATTTTGTACATTCGGGGTATTTTGATAATTTATAAATCCAGGTTTTTGGTAATTTTGAAATTTGGAGATATTTTGATGTTGTTGTTGTTGTTTTGTTTCTATAGAAAATTTATGTTGACTTTGTAAATGGGGTATATTTGCAAATCATGGGTATTTTTTCAAAATAAGGATATTTTAAATTTTGTGAGAAAAATAGGTGGTTGGTCCCTTCGGGTTTTAATTATAAGTTTTGGCACATCAACCGTCCTCATGGTTAGGGTGAGCAGATCCTCGCACGGTAGGATTCAATGAAGAGGAGGTGAGTCACTAGGACTACTTAAATACCAAGCTCTCCTGTATCCACTCCTAGACATCGTATGCTTGTTGCCACACTCTAACTTCGTGACTAGTTCACGAGTTTGTTTGGTAAATTAAGTCTTATGGAATTTAAGAAGTTGTTTAAGCTAAGCCTATAGTCCATCAAAGTTTAATTAAACTAGCCTCGTCCCATAAAGCCCATCAAGCCCACATATATATATATATATATATCACACAATGGTTTAGAGTACTTACAGTGGACTTGGTAGGAGGCATAAGTGCCATGTAGAAATAACAAACTGTTATCATTTTAAAAAAAACAACATGCACAAGTTTCAAAAGCCCACCTTTAGAAAGCGTTTTGAGCCCAAAAACCCCAAAGTGAGTTTTGAGCTGGGCTCTAATACCAATTTATAACACCCAAACCCGCCCAAACACTACAGGATCTGGTATGTCACTAAAATTTTGTAAATATATATGCATTTAGGAAAACATTTTGGTAAGTTTAACATTTTATTAGGAAAAATTTATAATTTATTGTTTTAAATAAAATATGCTTTTAAATTAAAACCCCAAATTTAAATACATGCCTTAGTTCAATTAAAATAAAAATTAAATAACTAAAAGTAATAAAAGCGTAATAAAAAAACAAAATATAAGCTGATATGGCCTTTACAACGAGATTTAAAATCCATTAAATAAGAATATAAAATAATAATTAGAGTCTTTGTTGGATCCAATGTTCTTTTGCATACCTTGCCTCTCTCGACCGGTCCGATGCACTAAATGCTACACAAATGTTAATTAATTGGTTGGTCGCGAGACTGGTGCACCTTCTCATGCACCATTAGATTTGGGCCTTAGCCTTAGCTAAAATAATCGAATTAATATACATAATAAAAATAATATGCAAGCCCAACCCAAATCCTAGGTTTCCATCCTTTACACCCATTGCCAGACCATTCACACCATTGGGGATTTCTACAATCAACCCTATCGCTTCACGCCTTGATGGCGTCTTTGCTCATCATCGAGATCATGGCCGTAGCCACTACAGCGAATCATGGCAAAAGCCGCTACTGGAGATCACGGTAAAAACGCCTAGCGAGATCACGGTAAAATCGCTACAACAGATCACGGTGAAAATCGCTACAACATATAACTTCCTCCTTTCATCAAACCCAACCCATGCAATCACGTAAAATCAATATACTTATATCGTTTAATCGAACATTTACTAACACGATGATTTGTTTTTACCCTCTTTGGGTTCCTCTATTATGCGGATTGGCATTTATCAAAACATATAAGACTTATAATCATATATTAATCAAGCATCTAGATGGTAGGAAAGTGTTACACGATATGTAAAATCAATATTCTTAGTCGATATCCTTGTTATCTCGATCTACAACTTTGCTCAAAAAGCGAATGATGTGAAAATAGGGCCTCTCTATATTCGGCCATGGTTAGTGTTCTACCCGATTTCATATATTTATAAATAAACCAATCTCCTTACCTTGAAATCCCGAAAATAATCGACTTGAGTGTTCTTGATCTTTGAATTAGAGATCTAGCGTTGGACTCCTCTTGGATCTCGAAATGCGAAAATAAGAAAAACCCTTGATTAGTCACTAAATAGCCATTAAATAGGGACTTTCAAAAGCGAGTATTGGAAACTCAAAATCGATACATACCTATTATTTTCTTGATTAAGCTGGAGACTTTCTTGAAGAAAATTGATAACCGGAGGTGAGATCTAAGATTTTCGAGTTTTAGAATATTTAAATTGAAGAGATGGCTAAGAGATTTGGCCAATTAATATTAAGGAGAAGAATAGAATAATAGAGATGTGATTTGACTTTTAGGGATTAGAAGAAAAATAACAATAGAGGTTAAAGATTGACCAGGAAATTTTAGAGAGGAAGAAAGCGTGAAGAAAATGGTGGTTTACGACTTGAGAGGAAGAAGATGAGAAAATAAAATAAAAGAAAGGCTTCCAAAATTTATTTACTCTTTATATAGAAAATGATTCCTCCTTTAGCGATTGGGTTTGAAAACATTGCCACACATGATAGCTCTATCCCTTTTCCATATCTTAATCTATTATCTCCTCAAAATAGTCTTTGCTCTGCTTTATCCTTAAAGACTAAATCCTTAAATAATGGCCTTTATCGCTTATTATCCACATAGAATAAATATAATAAAATTCCCAAAAAATAGCCTTGTGCGTCCACTTCCCTAATCCCTAATGCCAAATTTAGCTAACTTAAATTAGAGATTTGGGCTCCTTAAAACTTAAAATTAACTCATTCCACATATTCACCCATTAAGCATAAGTGAAAAATTTAGGATGTTACTGTAATTTGTTGAAACCATTTTAAAAGTTTTAAAAGCAGGGTCAACTTTAAAAATGAAAATGAATTAGCCACCAATCCCTTTTTTTAGGTGTGATAGGATCACCTTGCAAAAGTTTATTTCAAAACATTCAATTTTGGTCCCGAAAAATAAGAAAAAGGGTTCGAGAATCGGTTCACATTATGAGGAAGGGTTAGCACCCTCATAACGCCCAAAAATAAATTGGTACCTAATCGATAAAATTATGTCCAAATGTTGAAAATTTAATAAAATTTAAAATATGATTTTTTATAAAAACTTGAACAAAATTAGATTTAAAATTTGAGATTTCTTTGTTAGAAAGAATCTAAACATCACATCCATCACGTTAGGACACGATATTTTTAGTCCCTCGTAACTAAGACCATCTCATAATTTACAAATTTATTAAAGGATATTTAGATATTTAGTCAAGCGAAAAATCGAAACCCAACCACGTTAGGGCACTATTTCCAATTTCTAAACACCAAAATATTGCCTTATTTTAAAAAAATATTTAGATGAAATATAGTAATTTTTCAAAAATGTATTCTATTCTAAGCGATAATAAGAAAATATCATCACATATTGCAACACTAGGCCCAGAACATTATGTCAAATTTGGTTTGCTCTGATAAAATAATTTTGAAAACCTTTTCTAAGCGATTCTATCTAAGGTAAAAGATTTTGTCAAGTTTTAAAACCATTGAATTGTATGAAAAATTATTAAGTTAAAATTATTCTGATTTTAATGTACCCGATGGCACAATAAAACATTTTAGTTTGATTTTGAAAGCATGTATACCCCATTAAGTGTCATTAAATAGTTTGAACAAATTATCCAAAATAAAAATAACCAAGTAAAGTATTAAGAGGCCTTATTACAACTTGAATAAAATAAAAACAATCCACGATAATTAAAATAAATCAAGGTCCATAAAATCCACATTTTCTTTGCATGGCCACCTCGAGTCCTTAGGCTCCTCATCCATGATCTGAGTCACACGAAAAATGTTAAAGGAGAAGGTGAGTCACCAAGACTCAATGTAACCCTTTCCCCGGTTTAAAG
The DNA here is from genome assembly GCA_025506655.1 of Gossypium rotundifolium. Lineage (NCBI taxonomy): Eukaryota > Viridiplantae > Streptophyta > Magnoliopsida > Malvales > Malvaceae > Gossypium > Gossypium rotundifolium. The sequence continues at coordinate 40,163,918 of CP106732.1, read as the reverse complement.
CAATTTCATACACAATTTATAACAAATTAACATGTAGCAAAATCATACCCAACCTAGCCATCCAAACACCTTTCTCTACCGTGTGGTACCAAACCCTTTGGTGGTGCCAAACCAGTGACTTAAAGTCTAAATGTGATACCAAATCCTGGAGGTGCCAAACCTCGGGTAATAAAAACAAATCGATTGATGGGGTCAACCCAGTGTGATATAAATCATGGCGTCAATCCCATAATATAATCAGTGGGCCAACCTTTGTGGTACTAAGCCAGCAGGACGAGGGCGCTATGAGGTGCCAAACCTGCAGGTGCCAAACCTCACGGTGGCCAGTAGTCCGCGAAATGTGGTACCAAACCACTTGGTGTAAAATCGACGAATATTACTTCCCCTCCACTCATTTATACCATATCAACAGAATTTATATTTTAATAGAAATCATGCCAACATGCTCATTTAGCAACACATATAGAGTTTACCATTAGCCATAACCACATATACCAAATATGTCATAACATATCATGCTTCCCAAAAGCATCATGAAGAGAGTCATAACGACAAGGACACAGATCCTTGCGTATACCATTATAGTATTAATTCCCAAATCTACACAAGTCAGTTTAGCATACACAACAATTAGCATTTCAGGTTATAAAGGTATTGTGTTGACAGAGTCTAACGATAACTCTAAATCCCCAAAGAGGCAATCAGCCACCTAGCTTTTACATCCTATACGGCCAAATACAAGGTTAGTGTCCTAGGCCATTGGACTAACCACAATATCAAAGGGTTAATATTTGAAACTTCGAGACCTTACCTACGTCCTTTGAATACTACTATAGCACCACGATTGCGACTCAGCTTCACTTCCCTAATCGGCAATCATTAGTATCACGAAAATAGCCTTTCAAATACCAAATAAATGGTTTACTACATCCTTACCATCACTTACCAAAATTTAACGAATGGAGCTTCGTGACTATTTCCAAAATCCGGAGTTCCTTCCTCTCTATGGTGATTGAGAAACACTAAAAAGAGACCACCATTGCTTTAATATTAGGCCAAGACTTCACAAAATAGGGAGGATTAGAAGCTATTGTTGGTTAAAATAAAAAAATTGGCTTATGAAAAAGAGGAAAAGAACAAAAGTGGAATGGGAGTTTAGATTTTGAGTGAATAAAAGAAACAAAAGAGATGAAAGCTAGCGAAATTATCAAGTAATAGCCTAAGGAAATTCAATGGAGAAGAAAAGAAAATTCAGGACTTTTAACACCTGCTGTACAAAAGCAGCCCCCAAAGTCCCAATCTTTTAATTCCTCCCCTCTATGCTGATAATTAAACTATTAATTATCACTTAAGATAATAGCACTTATCTTCTATCCTTTCTTAAACAAATTGAATGAAAATAAAATACCAAACTTACCTCTTCCGGTAGAATTTGGGAGTCCAAAGTGCGTAAATTCTTTCCTGCCTTGTGACAAAAATAATAAAAGATAAAAATGAATTATTTTGCCACCTTGGTTGAACACGGAACCTCAGCCTCCCCATGCCCCTTCACGCCTTGTCTCCCTTAAGACTTTCATGTCAAATACTCTTTTCATTAATTTATAAAACCTTCTTCTTGGCCTTTTCTTCTAGCGAAAGGCCCAAAATAAAAATACTCCCTACGTCCCTCGAGATCTCTCTCTCTCAAGTGGCGCCCCAAGCCACTCCTACTACCTGGACTTTCATGCCATGATCCTTCACCAATAAATTTTATTTTCCTACTTAAGCCCTTCAAAAAAAAAAAAGAACAAGGCGGAATGCTTCCTCATCACTCGAACTTGGGACCTCATCTCCCCTTCTCCTTCAACACCCATGGAACCACTTAGTCAACCATCTCCTTGTGTCAAGTCCTTTTAAAAATTTTCTTAACCTCTATGTCACCTAGCCTCCTCCTTTAAACACTTAAAATAAATTTTCCATTCAAGCAGGCCCTAGCTCAGGTTTATTTTGGACCCTCAAACATGCCAAATAATCATATTATTAATTTCTTCAAGTACACATGAGAAATTAATTAAATTACAAATAACCCTAATTAGAGGTGTTACACATATAAATATCAAAAACAACTACAATATACTAACATTTCATGTTAACATAGGCAATAAATGAATAGAATATAAAATAGCAATAAAAAATAACTAAAGCGAGGCGATTATAAATAAATGAAAGAGCATAAATAAATAGAATATATTAATCAACAATGACAAATTAATATATATATATATATATATGAAAATTTTCTCATGCAACATAAAAATTTAGGAATGATATATACCAAATAAAATAAACAAATAAAAATATATATTTTAAGAAAATAAATACATTTTGAAATAAATAAATGATAAAAACATATTTACAATAATTTAATACAAAATTATATATTTAAAATAAATAATATAAACAATATATGTTATATAATATACAAAATTTATAAAGCATAAAATGGTTTTATATAATGTAATATAATAATATATAAAACTTTGAAAATATGTAATACTATAACAAATTTGCAAATTCTAAAATAATATATATTTTAAATAATATTATACGAATAAAATAATAAATAGTAGTAATTTAATATATATATATATATATAAAGATCACGAAAATAATATTTGAATTTATACTATTAATAAAATTAATATAATAAAAATATAATATATTGGTACAATAAAATAATTTAATATAATATTAGGATAATTTAAAAATAAAAATAAAATAAAATAAAGTTAAATTAAAAGGCGCATTACCTTTGTAAGGTCTAAAATGGCAATTATGCCAAATGTTAAAACAACGACTTTTATTTTAGCCCTAAAATAGTCTGAGGACTAAATTGAAGCAAAATATAAGTTTGTGGGTTAATTTAAAAATAAAAGAAAATATTAATTTGGGCGAAATTAAAACAAATAAAATTGTAAAGGGACTAAAGTTGTAAATTTCCTTTTTATAAAACACGTGGATCCTCTTGGGTTTTCGTCCTTCGTGGATCCTCCTTCAAAAGCAGCCGTTTTATGCTCATTGGATTAAAAGAAACGAGGTCATTTCATAACCTATATAAGTCGATTTTAGGCAAAAAATCATTTGCACCTTATTCTTTACAAAAAGTTCAAAAATTCTCTCAGGCCCTTTTACGGATTAGATTGTCAGACATTTGGGACCACTACCACGCGCCACCATGGATGGCGGCCGGGAGGGTTGAAATTTTGTAAAGAGAAAACTAAGCCCTTTTATTTTTCAAAACTATTTATGTAAAAAATGCATGAATTAAATAAAATGATGTGAATAAAAATTACCTCAAAAACAATTTGCTTATTTGTATTTTGAATATTTTTTATTTTTCTCTGTGTGTTTTCCTCTTGTATCTTTTAATTTCTATCTTTTCTCTATGTATCGAGGCTTTTATAGCCTTGAAAAGAAAAATAAAAAAGAATTTGCTCTTGTTTTGCCATTTTCTGCGATTTATTTCCTTTTGCGAGGTTGATGGCGATGATCTCGTGGTGACGAGCGGGGTTCATGTTGGCGTTGATGATGGCGTGGTGAGGGTGATAGGGTGCGAAGATCGATTGTGCCGCGAGGCGAATATTGCGACCTGACGGTTGGGATCTTGTCATTCGGAGCCTAGGGTTTCTAAAACCCTAAACCTGCTGAGCCTTAATTTTGGGCCTTTTTGGGCGTGTAATTTAGATTACGAAGGGTTAGGGTTTGTTGTTTTGAGTCTTGGGTCAATGGTTTTGGGCACAGGTGTATTCGGGTGAGCTATTTAGAATCGGGTCAAAATGTAACAGGCCAAAGGGTAATTTGTTTGTAATTTGGGCTTACAAATGATTTGTAAAGGGGTATTTAAGGACTTTTATTTTTTATTTTTTTGTTTTACAGAGCCAGCTCAAATGGGTCACTACAATATTTATTTATCTATTTATTTATTTTATTACATACTATTTACTAATTATTTTTATAGTCATTTATATATGTATTAGATTATTAAATTATATATTTGTTATAAGTACTTTTTACTTTAAAATTTTTTATGTTGTATATATATATATATTAAATCATTTTAAAATTGTCACATTTTTATTTTTTATTTCAATGTTTAAATATATTATCATTTTATGTTTAATTTTGTTATTTCATGAAAATCTCCATTATTTTATTTCATCCCATGTTTATTTATTTATATCCTTTTAATCATTATTAATGCTTAACATAGTTCTTTATATTTATTTTATATTATTCTTTTATTATTTATTGTTAGTATAATTTGTAACTTATGTAGGCGCTATTAAAATGTATGTTGTAATATCTTACTCAAACCATTGTCTTATAAAAACACCTTTTTGGCGCATTTTATTCAAATAGTTTTAAAAATAATGTCGGTGATATATGATATTTGGGGACTTGAGAAGAATTGTGCCTAACTTCTTTGAGTTTGATTTTCTAGTGCACTACCTAGCAGTTTTAAGGCTTTTTTTTTGCCTTTAGCGTTTTAAGCGCCACTAATAGTATTCTGGCGCTTACAAAAGCATAAATTTATAATGGCGTTATTAAAAAAGCTAAAAGTCTTGACCTTTATGGCGCTTTTAATAAAATCATAAGGTGGGTACTTTTAGCCTTTTCGCTTAGCCCAAAAGGTGGTAAGCAGTAACTTTTAAGCCACTAAAAGCGAGGAATTAAGCGGCACTTTTCTAAAAAGCATACAAGGTGGGGACTTTTAGCGGCGCTTTTCAAAAAAATCTGCATAAGGTGAGGACTTTAGCGGCTTTTTAAAAAGCGCTAAGGTGAGACTTTAAGCGTTTTTAGCTCAACGCTAATTTGCACATATTGCAATGCTCATTTTCTCGATATCCCTCCACCTGCATTAAAACCAACCAAAAGCAATGACAATTGCATATAATTTCAACCGAGACACCAAATAAAACATTTAAATCTCACCAAAGCATTAAATCTAAGCGATACTTCAAATTTAATAAAAGATATATGATATACATTAATAAATGAAGTATAATTCAAACAAGTCTTACAATAATGTTAATTGTAACAATGTTAAATATTATCTTACAACAAGAAAACAAATGTCTAAGATGGCGACCTCTGCATTGTGGAACATCTTCATCATAGTCTGAAGCTATAAATTTGAGTTCTTCATACTTTATGTTACTGCTCTGCCTCCTCCTGTTGCCACGCTCTAAGTTGAGCAATATGCTCCGCCTCCTCGCTGCTTGCCTCCGCTCTAAGTTGAAATTTGCTCGGTTGTACTCGCTTCCATCTGAGCTATCACGGTCTTTTAGTCTCACGAACTTGACTGAAGTTGACTCGAGGAAGGCATGTGGCTGGGCAGGATCAAAATTTTGGGTCGGGGTAACCCCGGATCCTTGATATCGAACCGACCATACCTTTTAAGACCCAAAATATTAGTGATAATTTTGTTATAAATATACTAAGATTAACAAAACTATCAATCGAAGCTTTTCGTACCTTCGGGACCCAAACATCGTAATAATTATGTTATCAATCTCCTCGAGATTAACGAACTATCACTTTCGAAGCAGCAGCTTACTTCATATTCTTTTCCTTTACTTTATCCTAATAAATCAGCGAAAGAGTTAGAAGCAGAAATAGATAATAAAAAGAATGCAACATAACTTAAAATGATAAATTTAAAACTAAAAGCGATGAATTAAACTATTATAATTAAATTTATAAATATTTATAATAAATCAATTATTAAGTAAATATACCAAAATTTATGACCGGATGTCATGGGTCCGTCCTTCCTATGCGTAATGTCAAAAATTGAAGGCATCGAACTTTTGACCATCTGAAGCTTCCTACATTATAGCGAGAAAAATATAATTTAATAGTATAAAGTCATTAATATTTGAAAAATAATAAATTATAATACTATTTCGGCTACACAAGCAAAACTTACGGAACCTACCTTGTGCGTGAATTTTTGTTTTTATACGCTACTTTCCAACTCGCTCACGGTCCTACATAATGGAATTTGAATTATGTATATAATAAATACTATAAACCGAAAAATTTATAGACTTTAAAAGTATGTAATACCTCTCCTTTCTTTGAATTCGAATCTAACAGTCTTCCATTGGTACCTCAACATTCCGTGGAACATTTCTTAATTTTTAAATGGGGGCTTATCTTTCTAAAATATTGTTTTTTCAGCATGCTTTTATTGTCTCTCCATTTTTTACCCAATGTCTTCTTAACATAGTCGCCGGAGACCTCTAAAGCAAATCTCTTACGAACAAAAAAAAGTTTAAGCAGTTAATATAAATGAAAGTTAAATCAAAGTATTATAAATTACATTCACTTCTTGTTACCTTAATATTATCGAGGCGTGATTTTATTGGCATCGGGCATGTGATGCCATGATTAATAGTTAATGGGCAACATATTGGCATTTAGGTGCTATAATGCCCAAATAGCACTGCTAATAGTGAACTTGGATCCAGCAAGGCCAAGATTGTTTCTCCTTACTTTAACATGCTCGGCGAGGCTCTAAAATCGTATAAATCTTTAAGCAATGTACATCCCGACCTCTGCGTCCCACCTTTAAATTTGAAAATGATATTTATTATATTAAAATTAAAAATGAATCAATAATAAAATTCAACATGCATGTAAAATAAACTTAACATTACTTTGAAATTCTGCGGGCTCGTCATCTATGTAAATGAGACTAGAAGATCAACAAGCATTTTTTATTCACTATTTGCTTCTTTTGAATTTGGAGTATTGGACAATGCTTAAATCTACGTAATAAATCTTCTAGGCATTTTTCACCAATCGCATGAAATAGTTCAAAATTTAGTAACAAATAACAATAATAATAGTACATTTAAAATAGTTAAATTATATAGCATGTCAACATATATATTATAATATTACATATAAATAATAAATGTAAAATCTTACTAAATCATATTTAGTAAATATGTTAGAGTCCACATCTGACGAACCCATTGAAATTGTTGACTAGTACTAGGGATATTTTCATTTAAGTTTTGTTACAGAAAAGGCAATGTTTACGATCTTTCGACTATGTCATCTCTACTTCTCGCCAATGTCGAACAAGTCTCTAGGGTGTTAAGTACAGATACCAACCCTCATCAGTTGGATCTTAAGGTAAAAACTTGTTTAACTTGAAGAAAACACATACGACTCGTCTCAGGTTGTTCTCGATTGTGAATCAATTGAAGAAATTCACCATTGTAAAGCCATATTGATGGTTTTTAATTAGTGAGCCGTATTCATCATTGAATCACGCCGAAATAAGACAACTTTGCATTTTAGTAATAATCCAACTCAATGATGTCGATAATAAGTCCATAATAATTTAGATTCCCCTTAGCGGGATTCTTGTCCCTAGCACTACATAACATAATTGAAGAATTATACTTGATTCCACAATTTTGGGTTCTCCTCAATCTCTCGCGATACCTTGTATAAATCGGTGTCGTTGATGAGAGCACTATATCTTTCACTAATACTGTTTGGACCTTGAAAGCCATTTAACCGTCATTAACCATTCGACTCCAAACCTATTGAATTAAAAATCGTCGAGTAATTATAAATGTTATGAGAAAACATTATTGTCTGTATGAAAACTTAAATGGCATAATTTGGCTTTACCATTCATAGAATGATTTTGTGAACAACTTATTAATTTCTCACCTATTTAATCTTGGGATGCGTGAGCGAGCTCTCAATATTTATTTGTACTCACTATGTTTAAAAGGTTTACTTTGTTAGAAGACAAACAAATTATAATTGATGAGTATTTATCAAATTCTAGAACTTACTTTCGAAATGGTTCCATTGAATGGTGATGAAATAGAGCGTGTCGATAATGCTTGGACCCACGATCTATTGTCTAATTACGTAATTTTGACTTTTGTCAATCGGTTCTTGAAACTTTGAAATAAATAAGTTTGACCAGTTATGATCACATGGTGACATTTCTACGAGTGTTCATTCTTATTTCAATCTTCCAAATACCTCGAACAAAAGTCATACATTCCTCTGCAAGTAGCCCTCGGCAATTGATCATACGGATAACGCTTATTGCGGCGGTAAGACTTCAATTTGGATAGGAACCTAAACCACGATATACAACATTATCAAAGTTGCCTTTAGCATTGAGGTGAATGAGGAATAATTTGCAAATAAAGTAAAGACATTTCAATGGGATACATCCATCGATAAGCAGGTCCACCAAGTATTGTTTCATGCGGGAGATGAATTAACAAGTGCACCATAATAGTGAAGAAAAGAAAGAAGCGGGAAGATCTTCTCTAGATTGCATAAAGTCAATCAGCTCGATCTTGTAGTGTCTCGATAAATAAAGAGGCCCTTTATTACAACCAATATTTAAACCAAAACTTAATATAAATAAGATTTAAAAATAATTAAATAAATCTCCTTCTGCATGGGCCACCTTGCATCCTCTCCGACCCGGTCCGATCAACATGTCACCTGCGATGTTGGATAAATAATTGGGTGAGTCACACGGACTCAGTGTGTAATTAAAACCATTGAAATCCACCCACATGCTAGCCACATAACATCCCAATTATCTAATGCAACATGTAAATATAACCATTTAGACATTACCATAATCTGGGCTTGGCCCACAATCAAATCATATTCAAGCACTGGGCTAGGCCCTTTTGTCATTAATTCACTGATTACTGGGCTTGGCCCATTTTCACGTATGTTCCCAAAACATACCTATCATGTCATATTGGGCTTGGCCCATTTCCATATCAATTTATAACAAAACCATGCAATCATGATACCCAACCCATTCCTAAGGTCCATCCGCTACACACCCCCTTAACTAGCCTACCACACACCAGGGGACTATCGAGTCACCCTCTCCTTTTCCCTCCAAAAAGGCAACCAATGCCATCCACGATGTAGCGTATAGCTAACATCAAACCACGATGGAGCACACAAGAATCCATCAAGCCACGATATGGCATGTCGATATCGATCAAGGTAACCACGCGAACTAAATCAAGAAGATCCACAACGCGACCTCGGTCAACGCCAATCCACGATGTAGCACAAAGTCGACATCAACCACGCATCAAGTACACCCGCATCTTCTTTCAAAAACCCACCCATGCACATGTAACATAATATAATGACATAATGAATAAAGCATGTACATGATATTCAGCATACATTCATATTCATAGACATACTCACATACACGTATTAATAACCACATCTCAACAGATTTGATACTAACTCATTTATCGACATACCCTTTAAGGGTATCCGGTTCACATAGTCACCGCACTTATTAACACATATTTAACACAAACACCTATCGCATACATATCATATACCCTAAATCGATGGGTTAATCACACACCTTATAACTCAAGCTCTAAACCTCGATCCCGACGCTATCGCTTAGCGAGACTACAGTTATCGCCTATCGTTTTTGACGCCCACACCCCTGGGCCAATCACGAACAAATTGAATCGACCTCTTCTTAAACTTGAATGGGGACTTTCCTTGCTCACCTTGATCGGTATTCGCATCCATAATGATATCTAATCAAAACTTGGTTAATACAGATCTTAAACGAATAATCATAAACTACTCATCCTTACCGATGTAGTCTTGAAAACCCGAAAGCTCCTTAATCACTGCTAAAACTCCTAAATGGTCAAGGTTAGAATCGGTTACCACAAATGCCAAATATGGTTTATAACAAAAATCCATGAAAAGAGGACCCCCTTTGGCCGAATAGCACCTAACCCTTACCTTGAGTAACCGAATCAATAACCACTAAATGCTCCCTCATGGCTACAATAGAAAAACACATCACTTATAGTCTATAGAGCATTCGGCCAACCCACACTAAGGCTACCATTCGGTTTTGGCCATTAAAAGAGAAAATCCAATATTGATTGCTTAAGACAGAGCACTTACCTACTTTAACCGATTGAGAAATAGCCCCAAAAGATCAACATCCAATACTCGGCCAAGATGAAGACAAAAAGAAAAGGGAGGATTTTGACAATAAAAATGGAGAGGTTCGGCTTTACTTAGAAAAGGAGAACAAAAGAACTTTCTTAGCTTTGAAATTTCGGCAATGGAAGGATCAAGGAAAGAACAAAAGTATGAACTTCCTCCTATCAAAATTTGGCACACAAAAGGTAAAAAGGAAAACAAATTTTCGGCAGCTTCTCCTTATAAGCTTCATGGCCGAATGGCTCTTCCCCAAGAGTCCAATTTGCCACAATTTATTCCTTAATAAAATTCCTCCTTATCACAATCAAATTAAACCAATAAAAACTAATTTAAACTAAATAAAATAGTCCTACAATTATCCTATCACTATCTAAAATAATTAAAATAACCAACCCTTATCACTCCTTCAACTTAAAATACAAAATAAAATAACACTCATCCTTATCTTCCACCAATTTAAAGAAAAAAACAAGCAGCTCCTCGGTGCCTTCCACCTTCACGCCACCAACTGCTGCAAAAAGACCAAAAAACATAAAATTCCATCGCACCACCTGTTCAACACAGACACGGGGGTAGCCAAGATCCATCAATACCAGCCATTCGCCAACTTGATTTTTATGACATAAACCCCCATCATTTCATCTTAAACCCTTCCTACTCCAGCCCATAACCGCATATAAAAGAAAATACGCCCAAAATGCTGCTGCAAGCCCTCGAAACCGCGACCTCACTCCCCTCCAACACCTACGTGCCGCACGATAACCACTTGGCCAAGTTGCTGCTTGTGCCAAGTACACGCCCAAATTATTTTAAGGCCTTCTACCCTGCAACGCCATAATCCCAAAAATAAAACGCCACTTTTGTTGCCGCCTCAACTCGAACCCAGGCCCTTGATGGACCTTCTTCCAAATTTCTTAAACAACAAGATAACCACTTTGCTAATGCCTTTCATGTACCAAAATCATCCAAATAATTTTCTTAAGCTTTAAAGCCCAAATCCATTTCTTAACCCCAAAATTAAAATTTTCCTAAGCCATCCCTTGCCTTCTAGGGTTCTCCAAAACCCTAAAATTCCTCCAACAGACCTTAAGCCTACTAATGCTCGGGTTATGCTCCAAACGCATAACCCCCAAACCAGGACCTTAGGCAAACTTTCTTATCATAGGCTCACATCATTCGTTTTTGGTACATCTGACCATGACGAATGACCCTTAGCCTATTTTCTTCAATTAAATTCAACTGATCATACCGAGCCTAGATCCATTCAGCTTCATCCAGCTTTATTTCTAACAACACTCGAAGAGTAGGAATTTCCACTTCAATAGGTAGAACAACCTCCATTCCATAAACTAACGCGAAGGCGTTGCCTCAGTAGAGGTTTTGACAGACGTTCGATAAGCATAGAGTGCAAACGGTAGTTTCTCATGCTAGTCCTTGTAAGTCTCAATCATCTTCCCTATTATCTTCTTGATGTTTTTGTTGGCCGCTTCCACTGCTTCATTCATTTTTGGACAATACGAAGACGAGTTATGGTGTTTAATCCCAATTGACTACAAACTTCTACTATCGTACTGTTGTTCAAGTTCAGTGCATTGTCTGATATGATCCTCTCGGGCATTCTATATCGAAAAATAATCTCATTCTTCAAGAACCGACTGACTGCTGACTTAGTGACACTAGCATAAGAAGCAGCCTCTACCCATTGAAGTAGTCAATTACCACAAATATGAACCGATGCCCATCCGAAGCTTTCGGTGAGATTGGTCCAATAACATCCATGCCTCACATGGTAAAAGGCCATGGAGAAGTCATAACGTGCAAAGGTGATGGAGGCACATGAATATTATCTCCCTAGATTTGACATTTATGACATCTCTTAGCATAGTTGATACAATCACCTTCCATGGTAGACCAATAATACCCAAATCTCATTATCTGTCTGGCCATTGTGAATCCATTAGCGTGTGTTCCACAAACACCTTCATGAACCTCTTCCAGGATTTTCTTAGCTTCCATAGCATCAACGCATCTCAACAATACTTGATCTTTTCTCTTTTTATACAAGATATCCCCGTCTAAAACATAGTCAGAGGCCAATCTTCTTAAAGTCCTTTTCTCATTCTCAGTGGCATGTTCCGGGTATTCACGATTTTTTACGTATCGTAATATATCCTGATACCAACGGTGATCATCTTTTTCCTCCTCTTCCACGTTATAATAATGAGTTGGAACTTCAAAGATACTCATCTGAATAGGTCTTATATCCTTTGGTCTGTTTACTTTGATCATAGAAGCCAGGGTCGCCAAGGCATCTGTCATCTAGTTTTCATCGTTCAATAGATAATTAAAAGTAATGTCATCAAACTCCTCAATCAATCCTAGAACTATTTTTTGGTAATCAATTAGTTTGGGATCTCTTGTCTCCCATTCTCCTTTAAGCTGGTAGATTATTAGGGAAGAATCTCCATATACGTCTAGCACTTTGATCTTACGCTCTAAGGCCGCTCGAATTCCCATGATGCAGGCTTCATATTTCGCCATGTTATTTGTGCAATCAAAATCCAACTTGCATGTGAATGGACAATCTTCAGTATTTTCCACATACATTAGCTCTTCATTTGGGAAATCAAAGCTCAAAGGTTCATAATCCTCCAAAGCTTTGCTAGCCAAAAATTCTGCTACTGCGCTCCCTTTTATAGCATTTTGGTTCATATAGACTATATCAAATTCAGTCAGCAGAATCTATCACCTAGCCATCCTTCCATTCAAAGCAGTGGACTCCATCATATACTTTAACGGATCAAGCTTCGAAATTAACCAGGTAGTATGATATAGCATGTACTACCTCAATCTCCGAGTTGTCCAAATCAAGGTGCAACACAATTTCTCGATTGACAAATATCTCATTTCACAATCAGTGAACTTTTTACTGAGATAGTATATCGCCCTTTCTTTTCTTCCTGACTCACCGTGTTGTCCAAGCACACATCCCATGGAGTTATTGAATACTGATAAATACAGTATCAATGGTCTATCTGGATTAGGCAGAGGTAGTACTGGTGCATTTGACAGATAATGTTTTGACTTTGTCGAAAGCTCTCTGGCATTCATCGTCCCATATACCTTGGTTGTGTTTCTTGAGAAGACGAAATATGGGATCACATTTCTCAGTTAATTGTAAAATAAACCGAGCGATGTAATTTAAACTTCCGAGAAAACCTCAAACTTCCTTTTGAGTGCGTGGTGGAGGTAATTCTTGTATTACTTTGACCTTGTTTGCGTCAACTTCGATTCCTCTCTCGCTGACTACAAAACCCAGTAATTTCCCTGACAGAGCTCCAAAAGTACACTTTTTCGGATGAGCTTTAATTGAAATTTTCTCAACCTTAAAAACAACTTTTTCAAAACCTCGATGTATTCCTTTTTTGTTCGAGATTTAACAATCATATCATCGACGTATACTTCAATCTCTTTGTGCATCATGTAGTGGAACAACATTACCATGGCTCTTTGATATGTTGCCCTAGCATTCTTTAGTCCGAATGGCATTACTTTATAACAAAAAGTACCCCACAGTGTTATAAAAATAGTTTTCTCCATATCCTCAAGGTGCATCTTGATCTGATTATATCCTGAAAAGCCATCCATGAAGGAAAACAATGAAAATTCCGCCGTTTTATCAACCAACATGTCAATATACGGCAAAGGGAAATTGTCTTTCGGGCTAGCTTTATTTAAATCCCTGTAATCTACACACATTCAGACCTTTCTGTCCTTCTTAGGGACAGGAACAATATTGGCAACCCACTCTGAGTGCTTGACCACTCGTAGAAAACCAGCATCAAACTGTTTTTGGACCTTTTCTTTTATTTTCAACACTACATCAGGCCTCATTCGTCGTAGCTTTTGCTGAAATGGCTTGCACTCTTCTCTTATGGGAAGGCAATGTACTACAACGTCGGTACTTAACCCAAGCATATCTTGGTACGACCATGCAAAAACATCTTTGAATTCCTATAGTAACTCAATAAGGTCTTGTTTTGTCTCCTCAGCTATGCTCGTCCCAATTTTCACAACATTTCCTTCCTCCAAGGCTATGTTTTCTACCTCTTCCTCATAGGGTAAGATTTGTTTCTCCTCTTGCTTTACCATTCTTAACAGATCTGGAGATAAATCACAATCTCAGTCACCTTCAAAATCATGGGATTCCTCTAAACACATATCCTGCTCAAAGTAAACCTTTGGATCTGTATTATCGTTGTTCACATCATTGATATCTAGGGACCTGTGATAGGTACCAAAGAATGTACAAAGAACAAATGAATTCGAGGACAACTATTCACATGATATGAATGAGAAATAAAAAAATTTAGACTGAAATTAGAAAGTCAAAAGAATGAAATGAAGGAATATTTGCTCAAGTTAATTATCAAAAATGTATTTTATTGAAATAACAATTTCTAAACATGAGCCTATTTCACAAAAGAAATCTTATTGTTCATAGGCTAAAAAACAATAAGAGTGTTCTGAATATTACTCCGTATAATCTTTAAAAACTATAGGAAGTTCCTCTGCAGTCTAATTGCTCAAAATGCTTCCAGGTTCATAAGGGCGGATGCCCAACAGGTTTCTTTGTTCAACTTCTTCCCGTGTATGGCATTGATGTGAGGACTTTCAATAACCCTCTCTCGTGGTGAATTATCCTCCTGATATAAAGGTCTGGATATATGGGGAATGTCATCGATTCCCATTAGACTTCTTCTCCATTCAGACGTGCCCTTCTTCTCTCTTGCTTCTTTTCTTGCTTTTCTTCTCTATCTAACATCTAGCTTAAAACTCAAGCCAAAACGATCCTCTTTTCTTTCAACATTGGCACTTGAACTTCCCTTGAGATGTCTCGCCTAATCCTTTTCCCGGTAAGGCTCATTTCCCACCATTATTTGTAAGCCTATCCTTGTGGTCTTGGATATCTTGGCAATCGAACTTCCTTTCCTTCCAAAATGAATGTTGCGCTGATTTAACTCTAAAGACCGGAAAGAACACTCAATGGCCTCTTCATTTGTCTCTACATATGGTGCATCATTGGTAACAGTCGCTACGATATATTCCTTCGTGTTTATAGTAACCAAACGACCATCCGTTATCAGTTTCAGCTTTTGGTACAAGGATGAAGGCACCACCCCTGTTGAATGAATCCAGGGTCCTCCCAACAAGCAGTTGTAAGATGGTTTTATATCTATCACTAGAAAGTCCACATTATATGTGCTTGGTCCGATTTGCAATGGTATGTCGATTTTTCCCATCACTTTCCTCTCGGTGCCATCAAATGCTCTCACTATGTTCTGGCATGTCTTCATGTGAGAACTATCTATCGGCAACCTATTTAGTGTCGACAATGGCAAGACATTCAAGGCTGATCCATTGTCAATTAGCACGCTCGGTAGAGTATATCCCTTATAACGAGTAGTTATGTGTAGGGCCTTGGTCGATCCAATACCCCCAAGTGGAATTTCATCGTTACTGAAGGAAATAAAGTTGTCAGCACTTATGTTACTAACTAATCGGTCAAGTTTATTGACGGATATATCTTTAGTAATGTAAGTCTCGTTTAGCACTTTCATCAAAACCTCACGATGAACTTCTGAACTTAAAAGTAAGGCTAGCACAGATATGCGAGTCGATTGTTTGTGCAACTAGTCCACCACGCTGTATTCACTGTGCTTGAGGAATTTTAAAAATTCTTTAGCCTCTTCCTCCTTTACAGGTACATTGATAAGGGTATCAAGTCCTTCTTTTGGTTCAACTGGCACATTCTTTGATTTTACTGGTTTTGTTCTGGTGTTTACCGAGTCGTAACGCCTCCCATTTCGTGTGTAGAATCCCTCTCTTTGAACCTCCTTGGAAGTGCTAGCTAAGTTTTCTACACCCGATGTCGTCACGTTACAATTTTAACTCCATGGCACCATTTTGTTATCCTTGTAAGGAAAGGACACATGTCTCTGGATTACAACTTTTGGCGCGATTTGTGCTCCGCCTTCTGTATTTCTCGGTGGGGAAATAATGATCCTTGGGTAATTGACTTTTTGAGCTGTCAACTCTCCTTTGGTTGCATGTATGTTTCCTCTATCTGAGCTTTCTTCGTAAAACTCTAGCTCTTTATTATTCATGAGGCTTTGTACTAATAGTCTGAAATCAGCCCATTCCTGGATCTTATGTCCTTCAGCTTTGTGGAACTCACAGTAGTTCATTGGTTCTTCACCTCCTTCCTCGAGACTTGATTTTATCAGTTCCGTTCTTACCATTTCCTTCCACAATATCTTCAACGGAGTTTTTACTTCTGAGACATCTCCTCTAATCTGTCTCACAACATTTCCCCAATCGCATTTATCCCCTTGTCTCCGTGGTTGGGTAATGGGTTCTCCGCATTAGGTGTATCATCAAACTTGACAATCCCCAACTTGATGGGCCTTTCAACTACCTTTTTCAAGGCAGTGCAGTTTTCTATCGAATGTCCCGATACTCTCGTATGGTAATCACACTGAGCGTTGGAGTCATACCATTTAGGATATGGGGGCTGCAGCAGTTGTACATGATATGGGGACACTACCCGTGCATCGAATAAACTTTGATATAGCTCCTTATACGTCATTGGGATTAGCGTAAATTGGAGCTTTTCAACATTTTGTCTGGGGCCTAATTCTTATCTTGTAGACCCTTGTTGCCTAACAGTAACTACTTTCGGCTGGCTAACAGTGACTGCTTTTGAGTACCCTTTGTTGTATGTACTCTTGTTGTTCACCTCGTTGTCCTTTTTTCTAGGAGAAGCTCTTCTAGTACTTTTTCTGCTTCAATTTTACCACTCCTTATGGCGTTTTCTATCATTTCACCTGCCATCACTATATCTGCGAAGCTTTTGGTGGTGCTTCCTATCATATGGGTGATAAAAGGTGCCTTTAAGGTGTTGATAAAATAACATAGTGGTTTCCTTCTCCAGGAGAGGTGGTTGAACTTGCATGGCAACTTCCCTCTATCTTTGTGCGTATTGCTTGAAACTTTTATTCGACTTCTTTTCCATGTTTTGCAACATCATTCTATCAGGCGTCATGTCTGTGACATGGTTATATTGTTTCATAAAGGCTTGAGCTAAGTCTCTCCCTGAGCTAATATTAGCACGACTAAGTTGATTGTATCACCTAGATGCTGCTCCCATCAAACTGTCCTGGAAATAATGAATCAAAAGTTGATCATTATTCATGTAACCAGTCATTCGTCTACAGAACATAGTGATGTAGGCTTCAGGGCAGCTAGTTCCATTATACTTCTCAAATTCTAGAATCTTGAATTTATGAGGAAGCACCAAATCTGGAACCAAACTCAAGTCCTTCGCATCAATACAATGATGGCGATTGGTATTTTCTAGAGCCTTGAACTTCTCCTCCAACCATCTACAGCGATCCTCTAACTTCCTTGATGCTTTAGCTCTTATCCCTTCCCTCTCTGCTATATCCCAATCAGGGATAACGGGGTTAGCAGGGTTATCTCCTAGGTTGGATCCTGAGCCCATTTGGAAGTTCATGGGTGGTCTGGAATCAGTTTGCCCTTGTTGAGGCCTAATTGTGACAGATGGCCTTTGAGGATACTCTTCAGGCTGTGCTGGCGCATATGGTGGGGTAAAACCCGGGGGATTGCCTTCGCTCTCTTCTCCAGTAATAGCCATGGGACCCTTTCCTTTGTCCATCATGCCACTCATCATTTGGGCCATTTGAGCCATCATGTTCCTTTGAGCCTCCAACATCTGGTCTCTCATCTCTTGTTGGAGTTTTACCATTTGCTCTTGCATCTGGTCTTGCATGTCTCTTTGGAATTTTTCCAATCTTTGATTCATTTTCTTCGATTTGGCACGTGTACTGTAAGGATGTTCAGCTTTCAGATTTTCCTTCCCTTTTTCTTTCTCTCCCTCTCTGTTATAATTTCAACTAATTAGACACACTCTATGAACTTAAATACATATGATATGATGTAATGCAAATGCATGAATGCAAAGAGGCATCGATTCTAATTCAACTTCATTTTAGAAAACTTTATTAGAAAACAAAATCCTTTACATAAAACGGATTACAAATATACTTTTTCCCTAAAGCCTAAAGTCTTGATTTTCCCGAACAAAGAAGTTAACTTTTGACTACGATCCAATTGTAACTCATATTTCATGCTCAATACATCAGCCTGTACTGTCAAGGTCTGTAAGTGATCAGTTACCTCTCAATCTAAACTATAGCTTCACCCATAAGGTAATCTCGACTCCTAACTTGATCCTGAGAATGGTGAAGTTCTTCTTTCCAACGCCCTTCTCTAGTTTCAAGAAGCTCAATCCGGAGTTCACAACTGTGTAATGCTGCTTCTAATTCTTTGATTCTACCCTTCATTTCCTCGATCTTGTTCAGGCTTGACTTTAACTCGATCACAGAATTACGGCTTTGATGGTGATGAAGAGACCGTCCAAGTTCAGCTACTCTAGCTTTTAATTTTTCTTTTTCACTTTGACTTTCTGACAAACTCTTCTCTAAGACCTCATTTTGTGCTTGCATTTCTTGAAATTTCTTCTTCCAGTAGTCAGCTTTGGCTTTTTCCTCTTGGACCTCTTGTTGCCACTGTTCCGAAGACTTCCTCAATCCAGCATTCTTCATCAATGGACGCATCTTCTTATATTCAACCTTTAAATTATCTCGATCCTCCTCAATCTTCCTTTTCTCCTTTCTTACTTTCTCGGCTTCTGATTTCTGAACATCCACATCTAGCCTCAAGTACATCTTTTCTTCTTCTAGCCTCTCTATCTTC
Source organism: Gossypium rotundifolium (assembly GCA_025506655.1). NCBI lineage: Eukaryota > Viridiplantae > Streptophyta > Magnoliopsida > Malvales > Malvaceae > Gossypium > Gossypium rotundifolium. The sequence goes on along the minus strand of CP106732.1, from coordinate 40,145,030 downwards.
TTTCCGAGCTCTAAACTTTGCCTCTCGAAGTCCTTCTTTATAATATCTAACTCTGATAGGACTACTTGTAAATACTCCTTCATCGATCGAGCACCCTCCAAACTTGGCCTGGGGATGTTATCATTGATCCTCTTGCTCGACCACTCTTTATATTTCGGGGTCGTCATCGGCCCTCCAGTTAATATCTTCATACGGCGAACCTGCTTCTAAACCTCAAAAATCTCTCGAATCCTCTTCTTATAACTATCCCCCTTATATGAGAATTCACTTTCAGCTAACCCATATGTCGCTGGTACGAACTGATTTGCTTTGTATTGCTTTAAAGCGAGCAGCGGTGCATATCCAACAACTCTCCACACTCTAGGCAGAGGTACCCAATCAAAATTTCCGCACCGATAAAGGACTTAGTCAGGAACTATCTAAGGGGCTTTCCACTCAACATCTTCCTCTCAAAGATTTTGAAGAATTTCCCTCCATCTTTCCTCTAATATGTCGTCTCTCCTTGTCGTAGTTGTGGCTTCCTTTAAGGGAGAAAAACTTTCAGAGAACACTCGGTAAGGAACCTTATCAACCTTCCAAAAATGGCTGTGAAACCAAACCATTAATAACTGTGCGCATCCAATGAACCTCCCTTCACCAGCTCTCCGACATGCATTCAGAGATCTAAACATCTCAGCTAATATCGCAGGTACAGGTGTGACTCCTTTATTAAGTCGGTCGAATAAATTAGTCACTGCTTCATCTATATACCTTAGAACTTTGGGGAAGATCACCAAACCATAAATACATAAGGCAAAGACGTCAATCTTCTTTTTTCATCTGGATGTGCTAGGATTAAGTCTCTCAGACTCACCCAGGGTATGCATTTACCGTCACCTTTCTCTTGGATTCTAGCTGTAACCCACTGGTCACTCATCCCTGTGACACTCATCAACTTCTTCAGAAAATTTGGAACATTGGCAACCCTAAAATAAGCTTTGTTGACTTGAAACCTCGAACAGCGAAGCAAGGTCGTATATTCTTCCAGCGTGGGTACTAGATCTACTTCCCCAAAAGTGAAATAGCTATAAGCAGAGTTCCAAAACTGAGTCATAGCCTAAAATAGATACTTATCTACCTTAATGTCGAGCAAGTAAGGTAGATCACCATAATTACGATAAAACATCTGCTTTGACTCATCGTCCCACTGGGTCTATATCCTTTTCAAATCTTGGAACTCATTCTGTGTAGTACTAATATGAGTAAAATCCCATATTTCATATACATACCCGTCAGTTAAGCTATTCCCTTTCTCCGACTGCATTGGCTTTGACCATGTGCGAATAGCTGCATTGTCTCCTACTTTATGAAGAAACTCGTTCTCCATAACCAGCTTTCTAACTTAGAAACTGACCATGAATCGATACCTCTAAAAATATGAAATGACATGCACAAAAATGAAACACAACGAGTTAGTACCACAGAATAAACTATAAAGAAAGTGAAATAAACACACACCTGTTAGGGTAACTACTAAAGTTTGGCATAACTCTACCTAAGGTAGGTTCTTAGGGTTTACTATATGCGGTTTAGTTCTAAAGTTAAGGTACCTGAACCAGTAGATTCCTTGATCCTAACCCATTATAGGCTCATACGGACCGAGTTCAGTTTAGGGGAATACATTTCCCTATGACCATGAGGAAGTGAAAACTTCAGGAAGACATAGGTACAGATGTATTCCGAAAGCAGTCCACTAGCCCATGCGGAGGTGAAAACCTCACTAAGGCATAGCTTCTCGCTCCCACTTAAGGGTATGACCACGACGGTCATGCAGTGCAATGCAAAGAGATATATTTTAAAATCACATAAAAGGATAAGAAATCAAAATTTTAAATTCGAACAAAAGGACATAAAATTATCGATTTTACAGCTTGACTCTCTTATTTGTCCCCAGTGGAGCCGCCAATGTAACACCCCAAACCCGGCCCAAACACTACAACCGGATCTGGTATGTCACTAAGGAAATTTTGTAAAACATGTCGCATTTTCGTAAAAACATTTTGGTAAAGTTTAACCTTTTATTCGAGAAAAATTATAATTTATAGTTTTAAATAAAATATGCCTTTATGAATTAAAACCCAAATTTAAATACATGCCTTAGTTCAATTAAAAATAAAAATTTAAATAACTAAAAGTAATAAAAGCCCATAATAAAACAAAATATAAACTGGTGGCCCATGGCCTTATTACAATGAGATTTAAAATCCATTAAATAAGAATATAAAATAATAACTAGAGTCTTTTTTCGGATCCAAATGTTCTTTTGCATGGCCACCTTGCCCCTCTCCAAATTTTATCCGATGCACTAAATGCTACCTAAAATGTTAATTAATTGGTTGAGTCACGAAACTCAAGTGCAACCCTCATGCACCATTAGATTTGGGCCTTAGCCTCATACAACTAAAATCATCAGAATTAATATACATAATAAAATAATATGCAAGCCCAACCCAAATCCTAGGTTTCCATCCGCCACACGCCTGCATCAAACCATTCACACCATTGGGGATTTCTACAACCAACCCACACCGCTACACGCCTTGATGGCGCCATGTCGTTCATCATCAAATCATGGCCGTAGCCACTACAATGCATCACGGCAAAAGTAGCTACAATAGGTCACGGTAAAAATCGCTACAATAGATCACGGTAAAACCGCTACAACAGATCACGGAAAAATCGCTACAATGATCACGGTGAAAATCGCTACAACATATAACTTCCTCCTTTCATCAAACCCAACCCATGCAATCACATAAAATCAATATACTTATATCGCTTAATCGTAATATTCACTAACCTAATGATTTGTTTTTACCTCTTTGGGTTTCTATTATGCCCAATTTGGCATTTATCAAAACATATAAGACTTATAATCATATATTAATCAAACAGATCTAGATGGTGGGAAAGTGTTACACACCGATATCGCAAAATCCAATATTCTTAGTCGATATCCTTGTTATCCCGATCTACAACTTTGCTCAAAAATCCGTAAAGATGTGAAAATAGGGCCTCCTATATTTGGCCATGGTTAGTCTTCAATTCGATTTCATATATTTATAAATAAACCAATCTCCTTACCTTGAAATCTCGAAAATAACACGACTTGAGTGTTACTTGATCTTTGACTTAGAGATCGAGCGTTGGACTCCTCTTCGATCCCAAATGCCAAAATAAGAAAACCCTTGATTAGTCACTAAATAGCCATTCTGGCTAGGGACTTTGAAAAGCCGAGAAATATTGGAAACTCAAAATCGACACATACCTATTGTTTTCTTCAGATTCGCACAAGCATTTTTCATCAAGAAAATTCGCAACTTCAGAGGTGATATCTAAGATTTTTGTTTTAGAAGATTTAAGAATTGAAGAGATGGCTAAGAGAGATTTGGCCAATGAATATTAAGGAGAAGAATAGAATAATAGAGATGTGATTTTGGCTTTTAGGGATTAGAAGAAAATAACAATAGAGGTTAAAAGATTCACCAACTAGGAAATTTTAGAGAGGAAGAAAGGGTGAAGACAATGGTGGTTTTCAGCTTTTGAGAGGAAGAAGATGAGAAAAGAAAATAAAAGAAAGGCTTCCAAAATTTCGGCACACCCCCTCTTTATATAGAAAATCGATTCCTCCCTTTAGCAGAGATTGATTTTCAGCCAACACTGCCACACATGATAGCTCCCATCCCTTTTCCCTTATCTTAATCTATTATCTCCTCAAAAATAGTCTTTATCTGCTTATTATCCTTAAAGACTAAATCCCTAAATAATAGCCTTTATCTGCTTATTATCCACATAGAATAAATATAATAAAATTCCCAAAAAAATAGCCTTGTGCCGTCCACTTCCCTAATCCCTAATGCCAATTTTAACTAACTTAAATTAGAAGATTTGGGCTCCTTAAAACTTAAAATTAACTCATTCCACATATTCACCCATTAAATACATAGGCCCAAAAATTTAGGATGCTACAGTTCTACCCTCCTTAAAGAAGTTTCGTCCTCGAAATTTCCAACTAACTAGAAATCATACTACCTAAGTTTCACCACTATGCTTTCGCTACGCACTCTAATTCTAAAGCCAAAATAAACACTTAGTATACTATGGTAGGGTACGCACCATTATTCAGATCTGGCGGCTCAGTCCCCTTGGCGATATGTCAGATAGACTAAAGTCGATCGCCTCGCCTCGGCATAACTCGCACCTCTACCATGTGCTTCACAATCATGACCATAACCATCACCTCCCACGGTCAGGCCACGACCTCTCCGAGGTCACGACCACCTCTCCTATCCCGATCGAACCTCATCCACTGGTCAGGCCTAATCCACCTGTGGACAGTCCTTGATCATATGCTCCATGGATCCACACCTAAAGCATCCACCAGTTCTCCATCTGCACTCCCCATACTGCATCTTCCCACACGAGGGACATGAACGATTCTGACCCGTTGGAGCACGAGCTAGCCCATTAGACCTAGACCTTTTCTGAAAATGCTCCGTTAACTCTGACGATCCAACATTCCTCTTATTCCTATCTCCATCCCGATTCCTATCTCTCTTTTCTTTCAAATCCGCTTCACCTCCTCACTATCTTAACTTTCTCAACCAACACAAGAAAGTCCCTTTCTCATTGCAGTGCTATCAATACCTTTAACTCATTCCTCAGTCCATCATCGAACCGCACACAACGTTCATATTCAGTCGCTACCATTCCTCTAACGTAGCGACTCAAGCGCAGAAACTCTACTTCATATTCGGCCACAGACTTACTTTCCTGCACCAAATTCAGAAATGCCTTCCTTTGTGCATCCATATAGCTGGTCCCAACATACTTTCCCTGAAATGACTCCTTAAAGAAGTCCCAAACAATGCGGTCTGCGGAAGTACCCTCCTTCACCGTGAGCCACCACTGATAGGCCTCGTCTTAAAGAAGAGACACGACCCCCTTCAACTTCTCCTCTACCGTGAAGTCAAGGTCATCTGTTATGCGCTCAGTTGCCTCTAACCAATACTCAGCTATGTTAGGGCCTACGCCAGAAACTCCCCTAAAAATTTCTGCTCCGTTGGCTCGGAGTCATTTAGACACAGACTTCCGAGCTCCTGAACCCGTGCCTACTCCATCCACTCTTTCAAGGACCCGCAGCATCACCTGAGACACTGCCTCATCTCCACCCGTTCGATCCTAAAATTCTCCCTCTACAGCTAGTAGACCCGGCATCTCATTTCCTGACCCGTGGCCAGACCCTGCTAGTTCGGACACGGTCATCTTACCCCCTACCATGACCATGCGACGGACGTCCACGACCTTTTGTACTCATTTTTCCGATTTGGGTTTATTTGATTAAAAATTTTATGAGTTATTACTTCTTTCCACTGATTATCCACGAACAATCTTATGAAAAATAGTTTTAAGAGTGATTCTTTCGAATTCGAGCCTATCTACAGTTTCAGTTTCAGACTTACCTCCTAGAAACCACATACATTCAACATTCATCAAACAAACAACATTCATGAACCTACATTCAATGTATATGGGTATTTTTGTCATTTTACTACCCAAGGGTATTTTCGTAATTTTAACCTACAGGGGTATTTTCTTAATTTTCCAAAATAAGGTTCTGGGTGATTTGGTGAAATAAGGGTATTTTGGTAATTTTCCAACTCGGGGTATTTCGATAATTTTGAAATCTGGGGTATGTCTGTAATTTTACAAATCTAGGGTATTTGGTAATTTTAAAATCTGGAGATATTTTGATGTTGTTGTTGTTGTTTTGTTTTCTATGGAAAATTCTATTGACTTTGTAAATCGGGTATATTTACAAATCATGGGTTTTTTTTCAAAATAAGGATATTTTAGCAATTTTGTGAGAAAAACAGTGGTTGGTCCCTTTCGGTTTTAATTATAAGTTTTGGCTTGTCAACACGTCCTCATGGTTAGGGTGAACAGTACCACGCACTGTGTAGGATTCCATGAAGAGGAGGTGAGTCACTAGGACTGCTTAAATACCAAGCTCTCCTCAGATCCACTCCTAGACATGCGTATGCTGCTGCCACACCCTAACTCTTGCGACTAGTTCACGTGATTTGTTTCTAAATTAAGTCTTATGGAATTTAAGAAGTTGTTTAAGTTAAGCCTATAGTCCATCAAAGTTTAATTAAACTAGCCTCGTCCCATAAAGCCCATCAAGCCCACATATATATATATATATATCACACAATGGTTTAGAGTACTTACCGCAGACTTGGGCCGAGACGCAGTGCCATGCCGAGCTAACAAACCTGTCATCATTTTAAAAAAAATAACATGCAAGTTTTAAAAGCCCACCTTTAGAAAATGTTTTGAGCCCAAAAACCCCAAAGTCGAGTTTTGAACTGGGCTCTGATACCAATTTGTAACACCCAATCCCGGCCCAAACACTACAACCGGATCTCGTATGTCACTAAGGAAATTTTGTAAAACATGTCGCATTTTCGGAAAAACATTTTGGTAAAGTTTAACCTTTTATTCGGAAAAATTTATAATTTATAGCTTTAAATAAAATATGCCTTTATGAATTAAAACCCAAATTTAAATACATGCCTTAGTTCAATTAAAAATAAAAATTTAAATAACTAAAAGTAATAAAAGCCCGTAATAAAACAAAATATAAACGGTGGCCCATGGCCTTATTACAACGAGATTTAAAATCCATTAAATAAGAATACAAAATAATAACTAGAGTCTTTTGTTGGATCCAAATGTTCTTTTGTATGGCCACCTTGCGCTCCTCTCCACCTTGGTCCGATGCACTAAATGCTACCGAAATGTTAATTAATTGGTTGAGTCATGAGACTCAATGTGCAACCCTCATACACCATTAGATTTGGGCCTTAGCCCCATACAACTAAAATAATCGAAATTGATATACATAATAAAAATAATATGCAAGCCCAACCCAAATCCTAGGTTTCCATCCGCTACACGCCTCGCATCACCATTCACACCATTGGGGATTTCTACAATCAACCCACACCGCTACATCGCCTTGATGGCGCCTTCGCTCATCATCGATCATGGTCGTAACCACTACAATGATCACGACAAAAGTCACTATAATGATCACGGTAAACACCGCTACAATAGATCACAGAAAACCGCTACAACAGATCACAAGAAAATCGTTACAACATATAACTTCCTCATTTCATCAAACCCAACCCATGCAATCACATAAAATCAATATACTTATATCGTTTAATCGTAACATTCACTAACCTCGATGATTTGTTTTACCTCTTTGGGTTTCCTCTATTATGCCCGGATTTACGATTTATCAAAACATATAAGACTTATAATCATATATTAATCAAACAGATCTAGATGGTGGGAAAGTGTTACACACCTGATGTCGCGAAATCCAATATTCTTAGTCGATATCCTTGTTATCCCGATCTACAACTTTGCTCAAAAAGCTGGAAAGATGTGAAAATAGGGCCTCTCCTATATTCGGCCATGGTTAGTGTTCTACCCGATTTCATATATTTATAAATAAACCAATCTCCTTACCTTGAAATCCCGAAAATAACACAACTTGAGTGTTACTGATCTTTGAATTAGAGATCTAAGCGTTGGACTCCTCTTCAGATCCCGAAATGCCAAAAATAAGAAAAACCCTTGATTAGTCACTAAATAGCCATTCGGCTAGGGACTTTGAAAAGTCGGAGAAATATTGAAACTCAAAATCGACACATACCTATTGTTTTCTTCAGATTCGACACAGCGCACTTTTATCAAGAAAATTCGGCAACTTTAGGAGGTGAGATCTAAGATTTTCAGTTTTTAGAATATTTAAGAATTGAAGAGATGGCTAAGAGAGATTTGGCCAATGAATATTAAGGAGAAGAATAGAATAATAGAGATGTGATTTCGCTTTTAGGGATTAGAAGAAAATAACAATAGAGGTTAAAAGATTCTACCAACCAGAAATTTTAGAGAGGAAGAAAGGGTGAAGAAAATGGTGGTTTTCGGCTTTTGAGAGGAAGAATATGAGAAAAGAAAATAAAAGAAAGGCTTCCAAAATTTCGCACACCCCTCTTTATATAGAAAACCGATTCCTCCTTTTAGCGAGATTGATTTTAGCCAACACCGCCACACATGATAGCTCCTATCCCTTTTCCTTATCTTAATCTATTATCTCCTCAAAATAGTCTTTATCTGCTTATTATCCTTAAAGACTAAATCCCTAAATAATAGCCATTATCTGCTTATTATACACATAGAATAAATATAATAAAATTCCCAAAAAAATAGCCTTGTGCCGTCCACTTCCCTAATCCCTAATGCCAAATTTAACTAACTTAAATTAGAAGATTTGGGCTCCTTAAAACTTAAAATTAACTCATTCCACATATTCACCCATTAAACGCATAGGCCCAAAAATTTAGGATGTTACAGCTCTACCCTCCTAAAAGAAATTTCGTCCTCGAAATTTTCAACTAACTAGAAATCATACTACCTAAGTCTCACTACTATGCTTTCTCTGCGCACTTTAATTCTAAAGCCAAAATAAACACTTAGTATACTATGGTACAGATGCACCATTATTCGATCTGAAGCGCCTCTCGTCCCTTGGCGATGTGTCAGATAGACCAAAGTCGGTGCCTTGCCTCAAAGATAACTCGCACCTCTACCTTGTGCTTCACAACCGTGACCATAACCATCACCTCCCCTGGCTGGGCCACGACCTCTCTGAGGCTGTTGACCACCTCTCCTATCTTGATCAGAACCTCATCCACCTAGCTGTGCCTAATCCACCTGTGGACAGTCCTTGATCATATGCTCCATGGATCCAAACCTAAAGAATCTACCGGTTCTCCATCTGCACTCCCCATAGTGCATCTTCCCACACGAGGGGCATGAACGATTCTGACCCGTCGGAGCATGAGCTGGCCCATCAGACCTAGGCCTTTTCTGAAAATGCTCTGTTGACTCTGATGATCCAACATTCCTCTTATTCCTATCTCTATCCCGATTCCTATCTCTCTCTTGTCTTTCACCGCTTCACCTCCTCACTATCTTAACTTTCTCAACCAACACAAAGAAAGTCCCTTTCTCATCATGCTATCAATACCCTTAACTCATTCCTCACCCATCCTTGAACCGCACACAACGCTCATATTCAGTCGCTACCATTCCTCTAGCATAGCGGCTCAAGCGCAGAAACTCTGCTTCATAATCGGCCACAGACTTACTTCCTTGCACCAAATTCAAAAATACCTTCCTTTGTGCATCCATATAGCTGGTCCCAACATACTTTCCCTGAAATGACTCCTTAAAGAAGTCCCAAACAATGCGGTCTGTGGAAGTACCCTCCTTCACCGTGAGCCACCATCGATAGGCCTCGCTCGAAAAAAGAGACACGACCCCTTCAACTTCTCCTCCACCGTGAAGTCATGGTCATCCATTATGCGCCGCTTGCCTCTAACCAATACTCACCTATGTTAGGGCTATGCCGTAAACTCCCTAAACATCTTCGCCCATTGGTTCTTGAGTCGCATGCATACGACTTCCGAGCTCCCGAACCTGCACCTACTCTAGCCACTCTTTCAAGGACCCGCAGATCGCTCGAGACATCGCCTCATCTCCATCCATTTGGTCCTCAAATTCTCCCTCCACAACCGGCAGTACCCATCATCTCATTTCTCGACCTGTGGCTGACCCTACTAGTTCGTACACGGTCATCCTACCCTACCACGACCACGCAGTGACGCCCACGACCTCTTGTACTCATTCTTTCGATTTGCGCTTATCTCGATTAAAATTTTATGAGTTATTACTTCTTTCCACTGATTATCCACGAACAATCTTATGAAGAATAGTTTTAAGAGTGATTCTTTCGAATTCGAGCCTACCTACAGTTTCAGTTTCAGACTTACCTCCTAGAAACCACATATATTCAATATTCATCAAACAAACAACGTTCATGAACCTACATTCAACGTATAGGGGTATTTTTTTCATTTCACTACCTAGAGGTATTTTTGTAATTTTAACCTACAGGGGTATTTTTGTAATTTTCCAAAATAAGGTTCCAGGTGATTTGGCGAAATAAAGGTATTTTGGTAATTTTCTAACTCGGGGGTATTTCGATAATTTTGAAATCTGGGGGTCTTTCGATAATTTTGTACATTCGGGGTATTTTGATAATTTATAAATCCGGGGTATTTCGGTAATTTTGAAATTTGGAGATATTTTGATGTTGTTGTTGTTGTTTTTTGTTTTCTATAGAAAATTTATGTTGACTTTGTAAATCGGGGTATATTTGCAAATCATGGGTATTTTTTTCAAAATAAGGATATTTTAGAAATTTTGTGAGAAAAATAGGTGGTTGGTCCCTTTCGGGTTTTAATTATAAGTTTTGGCTCACAACACGTCCTCATGGTTAGGTGAACAAATACCACGCACTGTGTAGGATTCCAATGAAGAGGAGGTGAGTCACTAGGACTACTTAAATACCAAGCTCTCCTCAGATCCACTCCTAGACATGCGTATGCTTGTTGCCACACTCTAACCTTCGTGACTAGTTCACGTGATTTGTTTCGTAAATTAAGTCTTATGGAATTTAAGAAGTTGTTTAAGCTAAGCCTTATAGTCCATCAAAGTTTAATTAAACTAGCCTCGTCCCATAAAGCCCATCAAGCCCATATATATATATATATATATATCACACAATGGTTTAGAGTACTTACCGTGGACTTGGGCCGAGACGCAAGTGCCATGCCGAGCTAACAAACTCATATCATTTTAAAAAAAACAACATGCAAGTTTCAAAAGCCCACCTTTAGAAACGCTTTTGAGCCCAAAACCCCAAAGTGAGTTTTGAATCTGGGCTCTAATACTAATTTGTAACACCCCAAACCCTACCAAACACTACAACCGGATCTGGTATGTCACTAAGGAAATTTTGTAAAATATGTCGCATTTTCGTAAAAACATTTTGGTAAAGTTTAACATTTTATTCGGAAAAATTTATAATTTATTGTTTTAAATAAAATATGCCTTTATGAATTAAAACCCCAAATTTAAATACATGCCTTAGTTCAATTAAAATAAAATTTAAATAACTAAAAGTAATAAAAGCCCGTAATAAAACAAAATATAAACTGGTGCCCATGGCCTTTTACAACTAGATTTAAAATCCATTAAATAAGAATATAAAATAATAATTAGAGTCTTTTGTTGGATCCAAATGTTCTTTTGCATGGCCACCTTGCGCCCTCTCCAAATTTCGGTCCGATGCACTAAATGCTACCTCGAAATGTTAATTAATTGGTTGAGTCATGAGACTCACTCGCAACCCTCATGCACCATTAGATTTGGGCCTTAGCCCCATACAACTAAAATAATCGAATTAATATACATAATAAAATAATATGCAAGCCCAACCCAAATCCTAGGTTTCCATCCGCTACACACCCCGCATCACCATTCACACCATTGGGGATTTCTACAATCAACCCTATCGCTACATCGCCTTGATGGCGCCGTCGCTCATCATCGATCATGGCCGTAGCCACTACAATGATCATGGCAAAAGCCGCTACAACAGATCACGGTAAAACCGCTACAACAGATCACGGTAAAAATCGCTACAATGATCACGGTGAAAATCGCTACAACATATAACTTCCTCCTTTCATCAAACCCAACCCATGCAATCACGTAAAATCAATATACTTATATCGCTTAATCGTAACATTTACTAACCCGATGATTTGTTTTACCCTCTTTGGGTTTCTCTATTATGCCCGGATTTCTAATTTATCAAAACATATAAGACTTATAATCATATATTAATCAAACAGATCTAGATGGTAGGAAAGTGTTACACACCGATATCGCAAAATCCAATATTCTTAGTCGATATCCTTGTTATCTCGATCTACAACTTTGCTCAAAAGCCGAATGATGTGAAAATAGGCCTCTCCTATATTCGCCATGGTTAGTGTTCTACCCGATTTCATATATTTATAAATAAACCAATCTCCTTACCTTGAAATCCCAAAATAATACGACTTGAGTGTTATCGATCTTTGAATTAGAGATCTAAGCGTTGGACTCTCTTCGATCTCGAAATGCCAAAATAAGAAAAACCCTTGATTAGTCACTAAATAGCCATTCATTAGGGACTTTCAAAAGCCGAGAAGTATTGGAAACTCAAAATCGATACATACCTATTATTTTCTTCAGATTCGCACAAGGCAGACTTTCTATCAAGAAAATTCGGTAACTTCGTGGAGGTGAGATCTAAGATTTTCAGTTTTAGAATATTTAAGAATTGAAGAGATGGCTAAGAGAGATTTGGCCAATTAATATTAAGGAGAAGAATAGAATAATAGAGATGTGATTTCACTTTTAGGGATTAGAAGAAAAATAACAATAGAGGTTAAAAGATTGACCAACCAGAAATTTTAGAGAGGAAGAAAGCGTGAAGAAAATGGTGGTTTTCGCTTTTGAGAGGAAGAAGATGAGAAAATAAAATAAAAGAAAGGCTTCCAAAATTTCGGCACACCCCCTCTTTATATAGAAAATGATTCCTCCCTTTAGCAGAGATTGGGTTTCAGCCAACATTGCCACACATGATAGCTCCTATCCCTTTTCCCTTATCTTAATCTATTATCTCCTCAAAATAGTCTTTATCTCGCTTATTATCCTTAAAGACTAAATCCTTAAATAATGGCCTTTATCTCGCTTATTATCCACATAGAATAAATATAATAAAATTCCCCAAAAAATAGCCTTGTGCCGTCCACTTCCCTAATCCCTAATGCCAAATTTAGCTAACTTAAATTAGAAGATTTGGGCTCCTTAAAACTTAAAATTAACTCATTCCACATATTCACCCATTAAACGCATAGGCCGAAAAATTTAGGATGTTACAGCCAAGCTGTTGAAACCATTTTTAAAAGTTTTAAAAAACGGGGTCAACTTTAAAAATGAAAATGGGAGTCGCCACCAATCCCTTTTTATTTAGGTGTGATAGGATCACCTTGCAAAAAGTTTTATTTCAAAACATTCAATTTTGGTCCACGAAAAATAAGAAAAAGGGTTCGAGAATCGGTTACGTATGAGGAAGGGTTAGCACCCTCATAACGCCCAAAATAAATTGGTACCTAATCGATAAAATTATGTCCAAATGTTGAAAATTTAATAAAAATTTAAAATATGATTTTTTTTATAAAAAACTTGAACAAAATTAGATTTAAAATTTGAGATTTCTTTGTTCCGAAAGAATCTAAACATCACATCCATCACGTTAGGACACGATATTTTTAGTCCCTCGTAACTAAGACCATCTCATAATTTACAAATTTATTAAAAGGATATTTAGATATTTAGTCAAACGAAAAATCGAAACCCAGCACGTTAGGGCACTATTTCCCGAATTTCTAAACACCAAAATATTGCCTTATTTTAAAAAAATATTTAGATGAAATATAGTAATTTTTCAAAAATGTATTCTATTCTAAACGATAATAAGAAAATATCATCACATATTGTAACACCCCAAACCCGGCCCAAACATTATGTCCGAATTTGGTTTGCTACAGAGTAAAATAATTTTGAAAACCTTTTCTAAACGATTCTATCTAAGGTAAAAGATTTTGTCAAGTTTTAAAACCATTGAATTGTATGAAAAATTATTAAGTTAAAATTGTTACAGATTTTAATGTACCCGATGGCACAATAAAACATTTTTCGTTTGATTTTGAGAAAGCATGTATACCCCATTAAGTGTCATTAAATAGTTTGAACAAATTATCCAAAATACGAAAAATAACCAAAGTAAAGTATTAAGAGGCCTTATTACAACTTGAATAAAATAAAAACAATCCACGATAATTAAAATAAATCAAGGTCCATAAAATCCACATTTTTACTGCATGGCCACCTCGAGTCCTTCCGGCTCCTCATCCGCGATCTACGAGTCACCTGAAAAATGTTAAAGGAGAAGGTGAGTCACCAAGACTCAATGTGTAACCCTTTCCCCGGTTTAAAGCAATTTCATACACAATTTATAACAAATTAACATGCAAAATCATGCACCCAACCTAGCCATCCAAACACCTTTCTACCCCTGTGGTACCAAACCACCGGTGGTGCCAAACCATCGGTGACTTAAAGTCACAAATGTGATACCAAATCACCGGAGGTGCCAAACCTCCGTGTCCGAAACACAAATCGATTGATGGGGTCAACCCATCGTGTGATACCAAATCACCGGGCGCCAATCCCATAATATAATCCGTGGGGCCAACCTTTCGTGGTACTAAGCCACCGACGAGACGCTATGAGGTGCCAAACCTCCGAGGTGCTAAACCTCCGTGACCGTAGTCACGAAATGTGGTACCAAACCACCGTGTCCGTCGACACGAATATTACTTCCCCTCCACTCATTTATACCATATCAACCAGAATTTATATTTTAATAGAAATCATGCCAACATGCTCATTTAGCAACACATATAGAGTTTACCATTAGCCATAACCACATATACCAAATATGTCATAACATATCATGCTTCCCAAAAGCATCATGAAGAGAGTCATAACGACAAGGACTTACTCAATCCTTGCGATACCATTATGGTATTAATTCCCAAATCTACACAAGTCAGATTTAGCATACACAACAATTAGCATTTTAATCAGTTATAAAGTGTGTATGTACACACCTGAGTCTAACGATAACTCTAAATCCCCAAAGAGGCAATCGGCCACCCTAGCTTTTCTGTCCCTATATTCGGCCAAATACAAAGGTTAGTGTCCTAGGCCATTCGGACTAACCACAATATCCAAAGGGTTAATATTTGAAACTCGAGACCTTACCTACACGTCCTTTGAATACTACTATAGCACACGATTTGCGACTCCGCTTCACTTCCCTATAATCGGCAATCATTAGTATCACGAAAATAGCCTTTCAAATACCAAATAAATGGTTTACTACATCCTTACCATCACTTACCAAAATTTCTAACGAATGGAGGCTTCACGTGACTATTTCCAAAATCCCGGAGTTCCTTCCTCTATGACTGATTGAGAAACACTAAAAAGAGACCACCATTGCTTTAATATTAGGCCAAGACTTCACAAAAATAGGGAGAAGGGATTCGGCTATTGTTGGTTAAAATAATAAAAAAGGTTCGGCTTATGTGAAAAAGAGGAAGAACAAGAAGTGGAATGGGAGTTTCGATTTTTGAGAGTGAATAAAAGAAACAAAAGAGATGAAAGCTAGCGAAATTATCAAGTAATAGCCTAAGGAAATTGGCAAAGACTATGGAGAGAAGAAAGAGAAAATTCCAGACTTTTGGCACCCTTTGTCAGTACAAAAAAAAGCCCCCAAAGAGTCCCAATGTCGCCTAATTCCTCCTCTATGCTGATAATTAAACTATTAATTATCACTTAAGATAATAGCACTTATCTTCTATCCTTTCTTAAACAAATTGAATGAAAATAAAATACCAAACTTACCTCTTCCAGCCGAATTTGGGAGTCCAAAGTGCAGCCAAATTCTTTCACCCACGCCAGCAGCAAAAATAATAAAAGATAAAAATGAATTCGCTGCCACCTTGGTTCGAACCTGGAACCTCCAGCCTCCCCCATGCCCCTTCACGCCTTATGCCAACTCTCCCCTTAAGACTTTCATGTCAAATACTCTTTTCATTAATTTATAAAACCTTCTTCTTGGCCCTTTTCTTCTAACGCGAAAGGCCCAAAATAAAAATACTCCCTACGTCCCTCGAACCCAAGATCTCTCTCTCTCAAGTGGCGCCCCAAGCCACTCCTACTACCTGGACTTTCATGCCATGATCCTTCACCAATAAATTTTAAGGCCTTTCCTACTTAAGCCCAACACTTCAAAAAAAAGAACAAGACGCAGAATGCTTCCTCTGTCACTCGAACTTGGGACCTACGCTCCCCCCTTCTCCTTCAACACCCATGGAACCACTTAGTCAACCATCTCCTTGTGTCAAGTCCCTTTTAAAAATTTTCTTAACCTCTATGTCACCTAGCCTCCTCCTTTAAACACTTAAAAATAAATTTTCAGCCCTAAGCCAGGCCTAGCTCGGGTTTATTTTTGGACCCTCAAACATGCCAAATAAAATCATATTATTAATTTCTTCAAGTACACATGAGAAATTAATTAAATTACAAATAACCCCTAATTCGAGGTGTTACATATAAATATCAAAAACAACTACAATATACTAACATTTCATGTTAACATAGGCAATAAATGAATAGAATATAAAATAGCAATAAAAAATAACTAAACCGAGGCGCTTATAAATAAATGAAAGAGCATAAATAAATAGAATATATTAATCAACAATGACAAATTAATATATATATATATATATGAAAATTTTCTCATGCAACATAAAAATTTAGTAATGATATATACCAAATAAAATAAACAAATAAAAATATATATTTTAAGAAAATAAATACATTTTGAAATAAATAAATGATAAAAACATATTTACAATAATTTAATACAAAATTATATATTTAAAATAAATAATATAAACAATATATGTTATATAATATACAAAATTTATAAAGCATAAAATGGTTTTATATAATGTAATATAATAATATATAAAACTTTGAAAATATGTAATACTATAACAAATTTGCAAATTCTAAAATAATATATAATTTAAATAATATTATACCTAATAAAATAATAAATAGTAGTAATTTAATATATATATATATATATAAAGATCACGAAAATAATATTTGAATTTATACTATTAATAAAATTAATATAATAAAAATATAATATATTGGTACAATAAAATAATTTAATATAATATTAGGATAATTTAAAAATAAAAATAAAATAAAATAAGGATTAAATTAAAAGGCGATTACATCTAGAGGGTCTAAAATGGCAATTATGCCAAATGTTAAAACAACGACTTTTTATTTTTAGCCCTTAAAATAGTCTGAGGGACTAAATTGAAGCAAAATATAAGTTTGTGGGTTAATTTAAAAAATAAAGAAAATATTAATTTGGACGAAATTAAAACAAATAAAATTGTAAAGGGACTAAAGTTGTAAATTTCCCTTTTTTATAAAACACGTGGATCCTCTTCGGGTTTTCGGGTCAACTCGTGGATCCTCCTTCAAAACGACGCCGTTTTATGCTCATTGGATTAAGCCGAAACGAGGTCATTTCATAACCCTATATAAGTCGATTTTTAGGCAAAAAAAATCATTTGCACCTTATTCTTTACAAAAAAAAGTTCAAAAATTCTCTCCAGAGCCCTTTTCTGGATTCCGATTGTCAGACATTTGGGACTGATTACTACGCACATCATGGGTGGCTACGGAGGTTGAAATTTTGTCGTCGAAAGGTAAACTCGCCCCTTTTTTATTTTTCAAAACTATTTATGTAAAAAAATGCATGAATTAAATAAAATGATGTGAATAAAAAATTACCTCAAAAACAACTGCTTATTTGTATTTTGAATATTTTTTTTATTTTTCTCTGTGTGTTTTCCTCTGTATCTTTTTAATTTCTCTGTATCTTTTTCTCTATGTATCAGGCTTTTATAGCCTTGAAAAAGAAAAATAAAAAAAGAATTTGCTACTGTTTTGCCATTTTTGCTGCGATTTATTTCCTTTTGCAGGTTGATGACGATGATCTCGCGGTGATGACCAGGCAGGGTTCATGCGCGTTGATGATGGCGTGGCTGAGGGCTGATAGGGTGCGAAGATCTGATTGTGGCACGAGGCAGGGGCGAATATTGCGGCACGACGGTTGGGATACTGTCATTGCGGCGCCTAGGGTTTCTAAAAACCCTAGGCTTCTGCTGAGACTGCTTAATTTTTGGGCCTTTTTGGGCCGTGTAATTTGGGTCTGAAGGGTTAGGGTTTGTTGTTTTAGGTACTGGGTCAATGGTTTTGGGCCTGGGTGTATTCGGGTAGGCTATTTAGAATCGGGTCAAAATGTAACGGGCCAAGGGTAATTTGTTTGTAATTTTGGGCTTGCAAATGATTTGTAAAGGGACTGTTTAAAGGACTTTTATTTTTTTATTTTTTTTTGTTTTACACTGCCCCGCTCAAATGGGTCACTACAATATTTATTTATCTATTTATTTATTTTATTACATACTATTTACTAATTATTTTTATAGTCATTTATATATGTATTAGATTATTAAATTATATATTTGTTATAAGTACTTTTTACTTTAAAATTTTTTTATGTTGTATATATATATATATTAAATCATTTTAAAATTGTCACATTTTTTTATTTTTTTATTTCAATGTTTAAATATATTATCATTTTATGTTTAATTTTGTTATTTCATGAAAAATCTCCATTATTGTTATTTATTTCATCCCATGTTTATTTATTTATATCCTTTAATCATTATTAATGCTTAACATAGTTCTTTATATTTATTTTATATTATTCTTTTATTATTTATTGTTAGTATAATTTGTAACTTATGTAGAACTCGCTATTAAAAATGTATGTTGTAATATCTTACTCAAACCATTGTCTTATAAAAACACCTTTTTGGACGATTTTATTCAAATAGTTTTAAAAATAATAATACGGTGATATATGATATTTGGGGACTTCGAGAAGAATTGTGCCCTAACTTACTGGGTTTCGATTTTTCTCGTGCACTACACCACAACAGACTTTTAGCGGCTTTTTTTTTTTTTGCCTTTAGCGGCGTTTTTAAGCGCCACTAATAGTATTTGCGGCGCTTACAAAAGCGCCGCAAATTTTAGTGGCGTTTATTGTGAAAAAACACCGCTAAAAGTCTTGACCTTTAGCGACGCTTTTAATAAAATCACCGCTAAAGGTGGGTACTTTTAGCGGCGCTTTTCTAAAAAACGCCGCTAAAGGTGGGGACTTTTAGCGGCGCTTTTAAAAAAAACGCCACTAAAAGCGAGGAATTTAGCGGCACTTTTCTAAAAAACGCCCTAAAGGTGGGGACTTTTAGCGCGCTTTTCAAAAAAATGCCTAAAGGTGGGGATTTTAGCGCTTTTAAAAAAAGCCGCTAAAGGTGGGGACTTTTAGCAGCGTTTTTAGCTCAAACGCCGCTAATTTGCACATATTTGCAATGCTCATTTTCTCCAATATCCTACCCTCCCCGCATTAAAACCAACCAAAAACAAAGAATTGCATATAATTTCAACCCAAGACAAAGAAATAAAACATTTAAATCTCACCAAAAGCATTAAATCTAAACGATACTTCAAATTTAATAAAAGATATATGATATACATTAATAAATGAAGTATAATTCAAACAAGTCTTACAATAATGTTAATTGTAACAATGTTAAATATTATCTTACAACAAGAAAACAAATGTCTAAGATGGCGACCTCTGCATCGCTGAACATCTTCATCATAGTCCAAGCTATAGCCGGAGTTCTTCATACTTTATGTTCTGCTCTGCCTCCCTCCCTGTTGCCTCCGCTCTAAGTTGAGCAATATGCTCCGCCTCCCTCGCTGCTGCCTCCGCTCTAAGTTGAGAAATTTGCTCAGCTGTACTCGCTTCCATCTGAGCTATCTGGTCTTTTAGTCTCTGAACTTCAGCACGAGATTGACTCCCGGAAGGCATGTATTGCTTTGAGCGATCAAAATTTTGGGTGGGGTAACCCCTGCATCCTTGATATCGAACCCGACCATACCTTTTAAGACCCAAAATATTAGTGATAATTTTGTTATAAATATACTCAAGATTAACAAAACTATCAATCGAAGCAGTCGTACCTTTCAGGACCCAAAACATCAGTAATAATTCTGTTATCAATCTCCTCGAGATTAACAGAACTATCACTCGAAGCAACCGCTTCATACTCCGCCTTCTTTTCCTTTACTTTATCCTAATAAATCAACGAAAGAGTTAGAAACGAAATAGATAATAAAAGGAATGCAACATAACTTAAAATGATAAATTTAAAACTAAAACGATGAATTAAACTATTATAATTAAAATTTATAAATATTTATAATAAATCAATTATTAAGTAAATATACCAAAATTTCTGCAGCTTCGGATGTCATCGGAGATCCGTCCTTCTTCCTATGCGTAATGTCAAAAGTCAAGGCATCGAACTTTTGACCATACTGAAGCTTCCTACATTATAGCGTAAAAATATAATTTAATAGTATAAAGTCATTAATATTTGAAAGAAATAATAAATTATAATACTCTACCTCACCACACAAGCAAAACTTCTGGAACCTACCTTGTGCGTGAATTTTTGTTTTATCTGCTACTTGTTCCAACTCGCTCACGGTCCTACATAATGGAATTTGAATTATGTATATAATAAATACTATAAACCGAAAAATTTATAAGACTTTAAAAGTATGTAATACCTCTCCTTTCTTTGAATTCCAGAATCTAACTTGATCTTCCCATTGGTACCTCAACATTCCGTGAACATTTCTTAATTTTTCGTCGAGGCTTATGTCTTTCCTAAAATATTGTTTTTTCAAAGATGCTTTTATTGTCTCTCCATT
The DNA here is from genome assembly GCA_025506655.1 of Gossypium rotundifolium. Classification (NCBI taxonomy): domain Eukaryota; kingdom Viridiplantae; phylum Streptophyta; class Magnoliopsida; order Malvales; family Malvaceae; genus Gossypium; species Gossypium rotundifolium. The sequence goes on along the minus strand of CP106732.1, from coordinate 40,124,438 downwards.
TTTTACCCAATGTCTTCTTAACATAGTCATGGAGACCTCTAAAGCAAATCTCTTCGAACAAAAAAAGTTTAAATAGCTTAATATAAATGAAAGTTAAATCAAAGTATTATAAATTACATTCACTTCTTGTTACCTTAATATTATCGAGGCGTGATTTTTATTGGCATCGTGCATGTGATGCCATGATTCGTAGTTAATGGGCAACATATTGGCATTTCGTGCTATAATGCCCAAATAGCCTGCTAATAGTCGAGCTTCAGATCCAACAAATTGGCCAAGATTGTTTCTCCTTACTTTAACATGCTCAAGAGGCTCTAAGTCGATAAATCTTTAAGCAATGTACATCCCCGACCTCTGCGTCCCACCACCTTTAGTGAAAATGATATTTATTATATTAAAATTAAAAATGAATCAATAATAAAATTCAACATGCATGTAAAATAAACTTAACATTACTTTGAAATTTGCAGGGCTCGCCATCTATGTCCCAAGAGACTAGAAGATCCAACAACTGCCATCGCTCACTATTTGCTTCTTTTGAATTTGGAGTATTGTGGACAATGCTTAAATCTCGTAATCGTCTTCTAGGCATTTTTCCCGCAATACGCATGAAATAGTTCAAAATTTTAGTAACAAATAACAATAATAATAGTACATTTAAAATAGTTAAATTATATAGCATGTCCAACATATATATTATAATATTACATATAAATAATAAATCGTAAAATCTTACTAAATCATATTTCAGTAAATATGTTCGTCCACATCCCGACGAACCCATTGAAATTGTTGACTAGTACTAGGATATTTTCATTTAAGTTTTGTTCGAAAAGGCAATGTTTACGATCTTTCGACTATGTCATCTCTACTTCTACCGCCAATGTCGAACAAGTCTCTAGGGGTGTTTCAAGTACAACGTATCAACCTCATCGCTTGGATCTTCCGAGTAAAAACTTGTTTAACTTGAGAAGAAAACACATACGACTCGCTCTATCGCTTGTTCTCCCAGTGAATCAATTGAGAGAAATTCACCATTGTAAAGCCATATTGATCGCTTTTAATTCCGTGAGCCGTATTCACATCAGCCCAATCACATCGAAATAAGACAACTTTGCATTTTTCGTAATAATCCAACTCAATGATGTCAGTAATAAGTCCATAATAATTTAGATTCCCCTTGACAGGATTACTGTCCCTAGCACTAGCATAACTTGTAATTGAAGAATTAACAACGATTCCACAATTTTGGGTTCTCCTCAATCTCTCGCGATACCTTGTATGAAATCGGTATCCGTTGATGAGGAAGGCACTATATCTTTTCACTATTCTGTTTGGACCTTGTGAAAGCCATTTAACTTCGTCATTAACTTCATTCTGACTCCAAACCTATTGAATTAAAAGTAAATCGAGTAATTATAAATGTTATGAGAAAACATTATTACTTGTCAATGAAAACTTAAATGGCATACCATTTGGCTTTACCATTCATAGAATGATTTTGTGAACAACTTATTAATTTCTCACCTATTTAATCTTCGGGATCGTGAACGAGCTCTCAATATTTATTTGTACTCACTATGTTTAAAAAAGGTTTACTTTGTTAGAAGACAAACAAATTATAATTGATGAGTATTTATCAAATTCTAGAACTTACTTTCGAAATGGTTCCATTGAATCGTGATGAAATAGAACGTATCGATGTGCTTGGACCCACGATCTATTGTCTAATTCTGTAATTTTGACTTTGTCAATCAGTTCTTCGAAACTTTGAAATAAATAAGTTTCGGCCAAGTTATGATCTGTGAGCCCAGCATTTCTACTTGGTCTGTTCATTCTTATTTCAACATCTTCCAAATACCTCGAACAAAAAGTCATACATTCCTCTACCAAGTAGCCCTCGGCAATTGATCCTTCTGGATAACGCTTATTGCAGCAGTAAGACTTCAATTTGGATAGGAACCTAAACACGATATACAACATTATCAAAAGTTGCAACTGAAGGCATTGAGGTGAATGAAGGAATAATTTGCAAATAAAGTAAGACATTTCAATGGGATACATCCATCGATAGAAAACGGGTCCACCAAGTATTGTTTCATGCGGGAGATGAATTAACAAGTGCACCATAATAGTGAAGAAAGAAGGCGGGAAGATCTTCTCTAGATTGCATAAAGTCAATGCAGCTCGATCTTGTAGTGTCTCACGTTCTTGAACATTTAAAACTTTACCACAAATGCCTTTCATTATATTTGACAGTTCAATTACACAAGACGTCACCTTTTCTGACATACAACACCGCATAGCAACTGGCAGTAAGTCTTGCATCAAGATGTGATAGTCATGCGATTTTAAGCCATATAGTCTTCGATCCTTAAGACTCACACATCGAGATATATTTGATGCATACACATTCGGGACCTTTATATCCTTTAACACCATCAACACCATACAGAACACTTCTTTCTTCGTCTTTGACATTGAAAAAATAGTAGGCGGCAACCGATATTTCATATTCAGAAGTGCTTGGGGATGAAGCTCACGCCGAATTCTCATGTGGACTAAATCAAGTCGACTCTGAAGATTGTCTTTCGATTTTCCATCGACATTCAAAATAGTCTCAATGATGTTCTTCCAGACATTTTTCTCAATGTGCATGACATCAAGATTATGGCGTAATATCTGATGCTCCCAATAAGGCAACTAAAAAAATACTTCTTTTTTTCCACAAGTCCACCTCATTAGGATCATCCTCTTCGTCAGATTCATCATCATATTCATCCCTTGATCTTGTATTTCTTTGCAGGTTGGCCTGTTGATTCATCTTCCCATAAATGAAATTCATATCTTTCAACATGAACAATATTTCGGATCCACCGGTCGTGAAGGAGCTTCTCGAACTCTTCATCTGATCAAAACCGAGCACTCAAATCTAAATCTATGATTTTTTGGTAACCACAGATGATGCCCCATGTAAGAGAACTTTTTCCCATTATATAACCATTGCGAACATGTCTGCCCAGCACAACATGGACAAGCATAACGTCCCCTGGTACTCCAGCCAGATAAATTAGCATAAGTTGGGAAGTCATTAATAGTCCACATCAAAGCTGCACGTAAATTAAAGTTCTCTTTTCTCATTGCATCGTATGTCTGAACACTAGCCCATAGTTGTTTTAACTCTTTAACAAGTGGATGCAAATAGATGCCAATATCATTCCCGGGCCCTTTCTCTCCAGGTATAATCATAGACAAGATAAAAGATGATTGTTTCATGCAAACCCATGGAGGCAAATTGTAGGGAACATGCACCACAGGCCAAGTATTGTACGTTGTGCTCATGAGTTTGCAAGGGTTAAATCCATCGGATGCTAGCCCAAACCTCACACTCCGAGGATCGCTTGCAAAGTTTGGAAATTTGGAGTCAAAAGATTTCCAAGCTAAAGAATCTGCAGGACGCCTTAACAATCCATCATCGTTCGTCCATCACGGTGCCACATCATTGACTCGGCTATCTTCGACGACATGAAAAGCCATTGAAGCCTTGGTATTAGTGAAAAATACCGCAAAATCTTAACTGGATGCTTCCTTGATTGTGTATCATGATCTTCCTCATTACCATCCTCTGTATTTCTATTAATCCAACGGGATTGACCGCATACATGACAACACTGTTGGTTTATCCAGTCGCCCTAATACAACATGCAGTCATTTGGGCAACTATGAATTTTATTGTAGCCAAGGCCCAAATCATTTATCTGTTCCTTCATGTCTTTGGAAGATTGAGGGATTTTCGCAAAAGGGAACATTTCTTGCAGAAACTCCAACAGCATTGTCAATGAGTTTCCGGTCCATCCTACCAAACATTTCAAGTGAAAAAGACGAATACAGAAAGTCAGTTTGGAAAATTTTGATCCCTCATATAGTTCTTCATTCATTTCACCAAGTAACGTGTAGAACCTCACCGTTTCTTCATTTGGCTGCTCATCGGGTACACTTCTTCCCCCTTCGGTGAAAGTATTTGTAACACCCTAAATTAGGGGTTGTTAAAAATTTAATTATTTTTCCCATGCGTGTACTTGAAGAATTAAATGCAATGATCATTTGACATGTTATAGGGTCTAGAAATAATCCCGAGCTAGACCTGACCTAGTATTAAAAATTTCTTTTTAAGTATCTAAAAGGAGGGAGCTAGGTGAGATAGGGCTTAAATAAAATTTAGGGAGAAACATGACACAAAGAATAGCTTGGCTAAGTGGCTTCCATGCGCCACTTAGGTGCTACAAAGGGTGCGTCTAAGGGTTTGCAAGGGAGGAGGTTCGAGTCTCGACTGTAGCAAAGGGAAGTGTTTTCCTTTTGGGTTTTTTTTGGGACGTTAAAGGAAAGGGCTAGTTAGAAAGGCCTTAAATGATTTGTGGGCAAGGTTTGTGACATGAAAGACAAAGTTGGTGGAGTGGCTTGGGGCGCCACTTAAGGGCTTTGGTTTAAGGACTGGGTTCGAGTCATGAGGGACGCAAGGAAGGTGTTTTATTTTTTGGGCTTTTGGCATTAAAGGAAAGAGGGCCAGGAAGAAGGCTTTAAAATTAAATGGTGAGGATATTTGACATGAAAGTCAAATTGGAAGAAGTGGCCTGGGGCGTTGGAAGAGAGGGCTGCGGCATGAGGTTCCAGGTTCGAACCTTAGAAACAGTAGTTGGGTTTTTTTTTTATACTGCTAGCGGGAATGGGAGAGTGATGGCTGCTTGTTGGACTCTTGAATTGATAAAGATAAGGCTTAAATTTTTGCAATTTTCGGCTGGAGAAGAGTTGTGATGTTGTTATACTTTATTTTTATTTTTTTAAAGAAGGGATTAAGAGATAGTTAAAAGATAAAGTTTTATCTCATGGGAGGCAATGGCCGAAATAGGGACTCTCTAGGGCTGTCCATAATTGGTTTTGATATGGCAAAGGAGTGCCAAAATTCATCAACTATTCCTTTCTTTTTTCTCTCTTGCTGCTGCCGAATTCTCCCTTGTTGCATTGCCTAAATTTGCTCAAAACTTCCAGCTTCTTTTTCTTCTACTAAGCCGAAACCAACATTGATTCCCCTATATCTTTTCTTTCTCTTTCTCCTATTTCTTCTTAGCCGAATCCACCCCTTTCCTCTTCTCAAATTCCAGCCCTCCATCTTGTGCTTAGGCCGAATCTCACCTCCCTAACTAAGGTGCTGCCGATTTTCATGGTGTGGTAAGGGACTCTCTTTGTGTTAAATCTTTACTCTTGTTATGGCTAGCCGAAATCTGGCATTTGATGATAGTGTAGCTAACTATTTCTCTTCTTAGGAACTGATTTCCCATAAGGTCTTCCGGGATTTAAGGTAAGCATGGTGGGTAAGCTATGACATTTGGCCATAGGCCTTGTTGTTATATAATTGAGCAAACCGATTCTAACTAGTGTTTTGGTAGGGATCTCGACAAATCAAGTGACATTTTCAGGATTTGATTGGAAACCAAATCCGTTAAGGTAAGAGCCTTTGGTATTAAGTGGATATGGCCGAATAGGCCTATGGTACTAACATTGATGATTGGCCGAATTTAGGGTCAAGGATCTAGCATCGTAGATCATCTTTTCGGGATCTAGGAATTTCGGTAGAAACAGGTGTGTGTAAAACTCTTTACACACTATATTAATTAACAATGCCATGTTGTTGCTTTTTAATCTTTTGCTAGTTTTGCTTGTGGGCATAAGATCGGATTCCGGGTAAGTCCCCTATTATTTTGTTTATGAAATATGAATGAATATGTCATCATATGCTGTTAAATGCATGATTTATGATATTATATGTAAGCATGATGATGGTGGGATTGATGAGAGGAGGGGACGATTTTATGGATCGTCGCCATGGTTTTGACCACAAGATGGGTTGGACCCATCGATTATTTGTGACCTATGGTCATCGAGTGGTTTTGACCACACCGATTGATAATTTGCGACTAAGTCCCAAAGTGGTTTGGTACCACCAATGGTTTTGACCACACTTGATTATTTGTGACCTATGGTCATCGATGGTTTTGACCACACGATGGGTTGGCCCCATCATTTGATTTGTGACTCTAAGTCATCGATGGTTTTGACCATCGCTGGTTTTGACCACACGGGTAGTTAAGGAGTATGGATGGTTAGGTTGGGTTGCATGTGCATGTTTATTAATGACTTGTGTATAAGTTACTTTACCTGTGGGGATTACACACCGAGTCTTGGTGACTCACCCCTTCCTTTACCATTTTGCGTATGAGTAGATCATGAGATGGAGCCGAGAGGACTCAAGGCGGCCATGCTTATCAATGGATTTGAAATTTCTTTGTTTTAGTTATTATTATTTATCTCCTAAGTCTTTTTATTTTGGGATTGTAATAAGGCCGCTATTATTATTTTGGGATGTTTATTTTACTGCTTTTATTTTACCTATGTCATGTTACAAACGAAGTTTTTAAATGTTAAGTGAACCTATTAAAAGTAACTTTTCAACCTTAATAAATTTCTACGGTTTTTAAAAGATGTTACCATCGAGTAACAAAATAAATCAAGTCATTCATAACTTTAACGATTTTAAATTTTACAAACGATTTCAAAGGGTTAAACAACCCAACCATGTTTATAAAAAGCCCAACTGAGTTTTATTAAACCCCGTTTTAAAACCTTAGTCATATTTTAACAAATTTTCATCAAACACATTACCTCAAAAAATTTTACTCCGTGACATACCAGATCCGGTCAGGACTCATGGGCCAGGTTTGGGGTGTTACATTTTTGGTATTAGAGCCAGGTTCAAAACTCGACTGTGGGGGGCCCAAGGCCCAAAATGTTTTGTTTATGTTAGTAGGCCTTGTGAGAATGTTTTAGAAACTGTTTTATGGTTTGAACAGCATGGCACCGAGTCTCTGGCACCTATCCGCCCAGGTAAGTACTTCTATCCATTTTTATGAATACTTGATGAGGGTAGAAGGGTAAATAAGGAACGTAGACTATTAGAATAGGAATTGTTGAACCCTGTGGCTAGCATACCCCAACAAACAATACATAAGATATAATTACCTAAACAACCCTGTGAGTTGTCACTGAGCAAGGGATGTGGCAATCGTTATATGCATGTCTAGGATTGGATTCGGTGGGGCCGGTATTTAAGCCCTCGTGACTCACCTCTTACTCACTGAATCCTACCAGTGCGTGAGTGATTGTTCATCCCAAATTGAGACGACACACTCACGTGCTTAACTCGATAACTAAAACCCGAAAGGGACTAGCCGTTTTGTTTTAAAATAATTAAAATCTTGTTTTAAAAAAAGGAAAAAAATGACCAAAATACCCCTGGCTTGTAAACTATCAAAATACCCTCCATATGATAAATTTTCAAATAGAAATTTCCAAAATATCCTTCTTTGTGAAATCACTTAGAACCCAATTTTTGGAAACCATTTTGTGAAAATACCCTAATTATGTGAAATTACTAAAATACCCTTAGGGTAAAATTTCAAAACGCCTTTGATTTATGATATTCCCAAAATACTCACGGTTTTAATCAAAAATTTCATCACGTAAAAAGTGCCCAAAACCTTAAATTTCAAAAACATCATGATTTTAGAAAATTACAAAATTGCCTTAACCGACAAAATTACCATAATGACCCTGAATTTCAAAAATTTTTACAATACCATCAATCTGGAAAATAAATTCTTACAAAGAACCTTCAAAGTTTTACAACTTTTGAAATATCTCTGATTTGCTAAATTTTATAAATTCACCCCGATTTGTGAAAAATTACCAAAATGCCCCTGAGCTTCAAAATTACCGAGATACCCCCGGATTTCAAAATTTTTCCAAATACCCTGGGACTTTCAGAGTTTCAAAATACTTTTTGACAAAATCATCCGAAAACTGTTATTTTTGAGAAATTACAAAAATACCCCTGTAGGATAAATTACGAAAATACCCCTGGGTAGTGGAAAAATAATCACCATGAAAACTACAACGTCCTTTTGAATAAATGAATAGAAGGACTGTGTGCTTGTATGATACGAAAGAACCACTCCTAGAACTCTTGTCATAAAATTTCTTCGCGGATAATCAAGTGAAACAAGGTACTAATGTATAAAATTCTTAATCAGATAAACGCAATCGTTAGAATGAGTTCAAGAGGTTGTGGACGTCCGTCGCGTGGCCGTGGAAGGGGTAGGATGGCCTTGTCCGAGCCAGCAAGGTCTGGTCATGGGTCCGGGAATGAGATATCGGATCCGCCAAAGGCGGAAACCAATTTCAAGATCGACGGTGGTAATGATGTCGTATCTCAAGTCAGACACGGTATTAGAACGAGTTGTCGAGGCAAAGCGCGTACAGGAGCCCGTGAATCAGTGGTTGAACGACTCGCTAACGGAGCCAAGTATTTAGGGAGTTTTCGAGTGGCACCCAAGGCTTGTGAGTAATCGGTTGGAAGCAATGAAAGGATCATGGATGACCTAGATTTTACAAATGAGAAGAAGTTGAAGGGCATAATATCTTTTCTTCGGGATGAGTCATATCAGTGGTGGCTCACTGTAAGGGATGGAACGGTGGCAGAAAATCTTACCTGGAAATTCTTTAGGGAGGCTTATCAAAAGAAATATATCGGAACTAGCTACGTGGACGCACAGTGGAAGGCTTTCTTGAACCTGGTTCAAGGCAATAAGATGGTGGCAGAATATGAGGCTGAGTTCCTCCGGTTGAGTAGATATGCTCGTGGAATTGTGGGTACCGAGCATGAACGCTATGTTCGATTCGAGGACGGGCTGAGGAATGAGTTGAGGATGATGATAGCTCCACAACAGGAAAGAGAGTTCGCGGTCTTAGTGGAGAAATCAAAGGTTGCTAAAGGAGTAAGACAGTCAGTTAAACAGAGTCAAGATAGGAATTGGAATAAGAGGAGCTCGGGACCCTCAGAGTTTTCTGGTAATTAGCCGAAGAGGACAAGGTTTGGTGGGTCAGATCAAGCTGCTAGGCTTGTTGCTACTGCTAAGCCCCAATGGCCGCCACGGTGTGCTCGGTATGGCAAGTCTCACACGGGGGAGTGTTGGAATGGTAATCGGTTCGAGTGTGGGTCCATGGAGCATCGGGTTAGAGATTGTCTGAAGAAGGCAGCTAGACTGAGATCAGAAGGTCAGGATCGTGCATCGAATAGGAGGGATAACCAACAGCCTCCGAGAGGTCGTGGTGCAGGAAGAGGAGGTAATGGTTCCGGCCGTGCTCATGAAGCACCAAGCAGAGGTACTGAAGGTTCAGATGCGAGGCAACCAAGGTTGGTTTATGCAGTTGGCCGTTGCGAGGAGGAAGATGTGCCAGATGTGACAACGGGTACATTCCTTATTTCTGGAATACCCTTAATTGCCTTGATTATTGTAGAATTTTCTTGTTTTGCTAGGGAAATGCCTAAAACCTTGGTTGTGAACTTAGAGTTTGTGCCTAGGAAGTAAGATAATTTTTATTAAGATCAGAGTGCGCAGCAAAAGCTTAGTGCGGTGAGTTAGGATGTACGATTATTCATTAGTAAGTAATTTCGAAGACGAAATTATTTTTAAGGGGGGTAGAACTGTAACACCCTAAATTAGGGGTTGTTAAAAATTTAATTATTTTTCCCACGTATGTACTTGAAGAATTAAATGCAATGATCATTTGACATGTTATAGAGTCTAGAAATAATCCCGAGCTAGACCTGACCTAGTATTAAAAATTTCTTTTTAAGTATCTAAAAGGAGGGAGCTAGGTGAGATAGGGCTTAAATAAAATTTAGGGAGAAACATGACACAAAGAATAGCTTGGCTAAGTGGCTTCTATGCGCCACTTAGGTGCTACAAAGGGTGCGTCTAAGGGTTTGCAAGGGAGGAGGTCCGAATCTCGGCTGTAGCAAAGGGAAGTGTTTTCCTTTTGGGTTTTTTTTTGGGACGTTAAAGGAAGGGGCTAATTAGAAAGGCCTTAAATGATTTGTGGGCAAGGTTTGTGACATGAAAGACAGGTTGGTGGAGTGGCTTGGGGCGCCACTTAAGGGCTTTGGTTTAAGGACTCGAGTTCGAGTCATGAGGGACGCAAGGAAGGTGTTTTATTTTTTGGGCTTTTGGCGTTAAAAGAAAGAGGGCCAGGAAGAAGGCTTTAAAATTAATGGTGAGGATATTTGACATGAAAGTCAAATTGGGAGAAGTGGCCAGGCGTTGGAAGAGAGGGTCATGCATGGGGTTCCGTGTTCAACCTTAGAAACAAAGATTGGGTTTTTTTTTATGTCATTGGTGAGAATAGAGAGTGATGGTCGCTTGTTGGACTCTTGAATTGATAAAGATAAGGCTTAAATTTTGCAATTTTCTTTGGAGAAGAGTTGTGATGTTGTTATACTTTATTTTTATTTTTTAAAGAAGGATTAAGAGATAGTTAAAAGATAAAGTTTTATCTCATGGGAGGCAATGGTGAAATAGGACTCTCTAGTATCTGTCCATAATTGGTTTTGATATGGCAAAGGAGTGCCAAAATTCATCAACTATTCTTTTCTTTTTCTCTCTTCTTGCTTTAAATTCTCCTTGTTGCATTGCCTAAATTTGCTCAAAACTTCAAGCTTCTTTTTCTTCTACTAAGTCGAAACCACCATTGATTCCCCTACATCTTTTCTTTCTCTTTCTCTTGTTTCTTCTTAGCCGAATCCACCCCTTTCTTCTTCTCAAATTCCAGCCCTCCATCTTGTGCTTAGGCCGAATCTCACCTCCCTAACTAAGGTGTCACGATTTTCATGGTGTGGTAAGGGACTCTCTTTGTGTTAAATCTTTACTCTTGTTATGGCTAGCCGAAATCTGGCATTTGATGATGGTGTGGCTAACTATTTCTCTTCTTAGGAACCAATTTCCCATAAGGTCTTCCGGGATTTAAGGTAAGCATGGTGGGTAAGTTATGACATTCTACCATAGGCCTTGTTGTTATATAATTGAGCAAACCGATTCTAACTAGTGTTTTGGTAGGATCTCGACAAATCAAGTGACATTTTGATTTGATTGGAAACCAAACCATAAGGTAAAAGCCTTTGGTATTAAGTGGATATGGCCGAATAGGCCTATGGTACTAACATTGATGATTGGCTGAATTTAGGGTCAAGGATCTAGCATCGTAGATCATCTTTTCGGGATCTAGAAATTTCGGTAGAAATAGGTGTGTGTAAAACTCTTTACACACTATATTAATTAACAATGCCATGTTGTTGCTTTTTAATCTTTTGCTAGTTTTGCTTGTGGGCATAATATCGGATTCCGGGTAAGTCCCCTATTATTTTGTTTATGAAATATGAATGAATATGCCATCATATGCTGTTAAATGCATGATTTATGATATTATATGTAAGCATGATGATAGTGGGATTGATGAGAGGAGGGGGACGATTTTATGGATCGTCGCCGATGGTTTTGACCACAAGATGGGTCGCCCATTAGATTATTTGTGACCTATGGTCATCAAAGTGGTTTTGACCACACCGATTGATAATTTGCGACTAAGTCCCGGTGGTTTGGTACCACCAATGGTTTTGACCACACTTGATTATTTGTGACCTATGGTCATCGTGGTTTTGACCACACGATGGGTTGGCCCCATCATTTGATTTGTGACTCTAAGTCATCGATGGTTTTGACCACCAAAGGTTTTGACCACACGGGTAGTTAAGGAGTATGGATGGTTAGGTTGGGTTGCATGTGCATGTTTATTAATGACTTGTGTATGAGTTACTTTACCGGGGGGGATTACACATCGAGTCTTGGTGACTCACCCCCTTCCTTTACCATTTTGCAGATGAGTAGATCGCGGACATGGAGCCGGAGAGGACTCGAGGCGGCCATGCTTATCAATGGATTTGAAATTTCTTTGTTTTAGTTATTATTATTTATCTCCTAAGTCTTTTTATTTTGGGATTGTAATAAGGCCGCTATTATTATTTTGGGATGTTTATTTTACTGTTTTATTTTACCTATGTCATGTTACAAACGAAGTTTTTAAATGTTAAGTGAACCGACTAAAAGTAACTTTTCAACCTTAATAAATTTCTACGGGTTTTTAAAAGATGTTACCATTGAGTAACAAAAATAAATCAAGTCATTCATAACTTTAACGATTTTAAATTTTACAAACGATTTCAAAGGGTTAAACAACCCAACCATGTTTATAAAAAGCCCAACTGAGTTTTATCAAACCCCGTTTTAAAACCTTAGCCATGTTTTAACAAATTTTCATCAAACACTCAAATTGCCTCAAATAATTTTACTCCGTGACATACCAGATCCGGTCAGGACTTATGGGCCGGGTTTGGGGTGTTACAGTATTTCCACCAAAATTATAATCATCGGTTGCAACCAAGTCGTGGAAATGACCCAAACCATCATCACAAGATATTAAAGCATCCCGCAACATGCCTTCCATGTTGTCATCTCTAACATTGTCATTGTAAGCACTATGAGGATAACCTGATTCATCAATGAAGATGCTCCACTAGATGTACACTCTCCATGAAAAATCTATTTTTTGTACCCTCGGACAAAGCCATCAACAACTAGATGTTTGTAGACAACTTCACGATAATGCCAATTAATATTGCAACACTTCTTACATGGGTAAAGAATCATATTCTCTTGGCTTGCATTTTGAAATACAAAATTGTAAAAGTTTCTACTCCATTTCGATAGTCATTGCTTACCCTTGACAATTTCATCCAAGTCCTATCCATTTTGTAGTTCTTGAAGTCTAAAGTTGACAATAAATTACATGGCTAAATTGTTAATTTATAATTTATGTAAGTATCTTGATATGATCATATATATAACCGAGTACTATGTAAGTTATGTAAATTATGTGTTATGAAGTTTGATCTTAAAATTATGTAAGTTATGAAATTTGATCTTAAACTTATGTAAGTTATGAAATTTGATCTTAAAATTAAGTAAGTCATGTATTCTTTAAGATTCATCATACGTGACATTGTTACACCGAGAGGATCCATTATATCTAATAAGTGAGATATAAGGCAACCCGTCGTGTTTCCAAATTATATACTTTGAATCTTTTTTTCTATACAAGTATTATGTAAGTTATGTATTCTTTAAGATTCATCATACGTGGCATTGTTACACCGGGAGGATCTGTTATATCTTCCAAAGGAGATATAAGGCAATCCGTCGTTTTTTACCTATATACTTTGAATCTTTTTTTCTATACAAGTATTATGTAAGTTATGTATTCTTTAAGATTCATCATACATGGCATTGTTACACCCGAGGAGGATCCGTTATATCTTACAGTGAGATATAAGCCAACCCGCCAGTTTCAAATTTATATACTTTGAATCTTTTTTTTCTATACAAGTATTATGTAAGTTATGTATTATGTAAGTTACGTATTCTTTAAGATTCATCATACGTGGCATTGTTACACCTGGGAGGATCCGTTATATCTTAAAGGAGATATAGCCAACCCGTCAAAGTTTTCATCTATATACTTTGAATCTTTTTTAATCTATACAAGTATTATGTAAGTTATGTAAATTATGTATTATGTAAGTTAAATAATTTGATGAAAGCTATGTAAGTTATGTAAGTTATGTATTATGTAAGTTAAATAATTTTATGTAAGTTATGTATTATGTATTATGTAAGTTAAAATTCAAATTTCAAATCGAGAATCGCTTGAGGTGTGAACATATATGGCATGCATTACAAAGGTAGTTTTTTTTTAAATATTAATTGGTTTTAGTTTTTCGTTTGAGGTAGGTCAAAATGGTATTGTATGTTTTATTATAATTGAAATTTCTGTGTGATGTTGTTAAATTTAAAAAGTTTTTAACTTACTTCTTTTAAATAATGATCTATATTATTATATTGATAACAAAATATTTATAAGTTTTTAAATTTAAAAGTTTTTAAATTACTTCTTTTAAAAAATAATTTATTTTTATAATAAAACATATTTAAATAATGATCAATAATATTATTTTACCGATAACAAAATATTATTACCATTTTGGAAAACATTGAAAATATTAAATATTAAAATCAAACATTATTAATATAACAAATTAGTAATTAGTAATTAGTAATAAACCAAAAAGCCACATAAATGTAAGTATTCTTTAAAAAATTGTTTTTTTTTCTTATTTTATAAGACATTTATTAAAAATAAATACAATTAAATTTATTTTATTGAAAAGCTACTACTATTATTAGCCCACTACTTTTGTGAGGAGATTAATTAAATCATTACACCATAGGTTATTATTAGGAAGATAGAGGAAAAAAAATTCTTTAAATATATAATATATGTAGTGATGATTTGTATTAAAATATGTTAATCTCTTCTTAACTTGCAAATATTTATTAAAATATGAAATTTATGTTAAAATATTTATTAAAATATAAAATTTATGTTAATCTCTTATCTTAACTTGCAAAATTCAAATTTTTATTATCATTTTATATCATCTTATATGCATGATTTTAGTTATTTTATTTTACAAATTTTAAAATTTAGGTCTCATTATTATTATTATTTGTTAAATTAAAGTTAATCATAAATGTAATTTTTACATTTTAAATTTAACAACAATAGAACAAATCAAAGAAAATGAATATAAATAAGAATAATACCGATTTCATACCGATAAGTTATTACCAACAAATCCAACTCGACATTCTAGTGCAATAGGAAGCGAATTGAAATACGAACAACATATGAATTAACAAATGCTATTGATTAATTACAAAATGCTATCTACTAAAAACTAATACTCACATTCTTTGACCGAAAGAAAATAGTCAATTCAGTAGTCGATCTAAGTCCTCTTCAATTTTACTCACTTTCAAAGTACGGATACCTTTCTCAATACAATCTGTAATAAATATATATGAAATTTATTAAAACAAAAGTCTATTCACATACATTAGTAAACACTAGTATGAAATTATCGAGCATCTCCTCCACTTCTAGCCATCATAATTATGAGATAAGATGTCCTAGAGGAAGATTCTCGATTTTATTTGTTGAAGCCTTTTATGCTTCAAAAACTATAACCTGCTTTTTACCTCCTTTGACAAACGAACCCTTCCTTCCACCTATAAAAGTAGGCGATAATTACATTTAGTATATATATATATATATATATATTTATATATATATCAAGATATAGAAGTGTACTTGAGAAACATGTAGCAAGAATACAAAACTCGCCTCAATATTTATTATATACAAAGTTAAATTACACTTTTCAATTGTGTCAGCCTCTAATTGCCATCCAAGTGACCACAATTCATGTCCATGCAGCTACAATATTATAACACACTAAACACACGCAGTCGACACCATTACTTTATAACTTATAGCTAATTAGCTATATTAGTTCAAACTCAGCAGCAGATTAACTATATAAGCTCGACCAATGCAACGCATAGATTTCAAAAGAGCTTTTAACAAACAAATATTATCTGATGCTTCGGTAATTTGTTTGCGTCATTCTCTTGACAAAAATAAACAAAAAAAACCTATTCGCCTCACAATCAAAGATTGTGTGCAAAGGCCCAATCCATCCATCCATATAAGAACAAATTTCAATAAATGTTAATGAAAGAGCACCTATAGCAAGATTTCAATCACCGTCACTAGACTAGACTATCCACTAATTAACCGAAAAAAGGAACCAAATTCATTCCGAAATGATAGAGTCAAAAGAATAAATTTGAAAACATGCATAACCATTTGTACCAAAATCTGAGAACATAAACCGAAAATCCGACGTCAATTATAACCGGGATAATTTCCATGGCACATGTAAGATGGATGGTTGGTGAATGGAAATCAAATCAAAGCCCGATAATAGATTAAATTTATACCACCAAAATTTCCCATTAAAATCGTAAGGCCAAAGTTTACAACCAGCTAAATTTATCGTGCATAAATATGCCAAAATCATAAAGTCAAACTTATAGTAATTACATATACCCGATAAAAAGAACTAGACAATTTAAACAATAATACCCTAGTATTACTGATCGGTCTTTAAAGAACTAGAATTTTATCCAATTTTATCCATAAAATTAAAAGACGCAAAGTGAAAATAAAGCTCTACTTTACGAATAAATTCAACAAATACACCTATGATTCTCTTACTAATTGAAAAATAAATCATGATAGAAATATAGAAAATAAAGTCTGTCAAATTTTACTAATGAAAGATAAAAAAATTTAAGGAAAACCTGTCCGATCCAAAATGCAAGAATCACAGTATGAAATTTTCATCAAAGAAGATTAACTTTTCTAGATTACACATCTACATTACATGATTAAAGCAAATAATCATACAATTAACATACTAAACATGAAACCATAAATCAATTTTAATAGCTTAATTTGTAACTTAAATGAAAACTTCTAAATTGTTTAGTTAGAAATTTGTAATTTTTCATAATTAAGCAACTAATTAAATGAAACTTTCTCATTACTTATAAGTGAATGTATCAAAATAAAATACAATTCAAAGCAAGAATAGGAAAAAAAATGAAAATTAAATCGGATCAAATCAAAACGAGTCCCTACACAAAAATGGCTACTCAACTTTTAGCGGCGTTTGTACAAAAATGCTGCTATTGCCCAGATTATTAGCGGCATTTGTATAAAAATGCCGCTATTGCCCAGATTATTAGCGGCGTTTGTATAAAAATGCCGCTATTGCCCAGATTATTAGCGGCGTTTGTACAAAAACGCCGCTATTGCCCAGATTATTAGTGGCGCTTGTATAAAAAAGCCGCTATTGCCTAGATTATTAGCGGCGTTTATACAAAAATGCTGCTATTGCCCAGATTATTAACGGCTCTTGTTAAAAAACGCCACTATTGCTTTATTTTTAGTGGCGTTTTAGGGTAAAATGTCGCTATTTCTCTGTTTTTAGCGGTGTTTTACTTCGAATGCCGCTAATGTATAATATTTGTGACGTTTTTTTATCAAAACGCCACTAAAAACACCGCTAAAACCCTGTTTTCCTGTAGTGGTGGAACTTAAGTTATTAAATATCCCATCTCTTTTAAAATTGAAACTTACAAATTTCAAGTCAAAAACCTTCTTGGGAATTCAAAACGTTGTATCCTAACTTACTGGATATGATGTTTTGTGTCTCGAGGTAAGAATTTTCTAAAAGAAAGGCGTGCCAAATTTTGAAGTCATGAGATGTTATATCCTAACTTACTGGGTATAGTATTTTATTTCTTTGAGATATGTAAGTCTTAGCTTTCTTTCAAATAAAAAGGATCATATTTTAAAATTTTTCAAATTTACAACGCAACCGACTTTTCGAACCCGTTTTTTTTTTGTATTTAGTGGACCAAAATAAATGTTTTTAAATAAAATATTTTACAAGGTGATCCAACCACACCTAAGTAAAAAGGGATTGGTGGCGACTCCATCTCCGTTTTTCAAAGTTGATTCCGCTTTTACCCATATTATAAAAATGGTTTCACATATGGTTTATGAAAAATTTAAAATTATATAAATATTCTATTATGCATCCATTTACTATAATTTCATCCATAAATTGGTAAATATTCAAAATTTATGGAAACAAATTGCATTTTAAATTTTCAATTTAAAAGTTTGAAATTTAATGATTTAATTGTATAAGTTAACCTAATATGTTTTAATGAAGATAATGAACTTTATTTTTATATGTTTAGTTTATTTGATTTAAAACAAATAAAAGATAGAAACTTAAATAAAAAGGTTTAATTAACTTTAAATTAAAATAAATTAGTGAAATTAATATTGTAACATCCTGAATTGGGGGTTGTCTGAAATTTAATTATTTTTATGTGATTGCTTGAAAAGAAATGAATACTATGTTTGCTAGACATGTTTTAGGGTCTAGTCATAACCCCGAGCTAGGTCAGACTTAGGGTTGAAATTTCTTTTAAGTGCTTAAAAGGAAGGAATTAGGTGAGATAGGGTTAAGTAAAATTTGGAGAGGCATGACACAAGGAATAAATTGGCAAAGTGGCTTTCACGTGCCACTTAAGAGTTTGAGGTGGCGATGGGCGCAGTCTTGGGTTGAGTCTTTGGAGTGGCGTTTGGAGTTTTATTTTATTTACGGTGATGGGCTAGGAAGGCCTTAAAAATAAATGGTGAGGGTTATGGACATGAAAGTTGGTTTGGTGGAGTGGCTTGGGCGCCACTTAAGGGTCTTGGCGGATGGACTCAAGTTCGAGTCACGCTAGAAGCGATGGGTGTTTTATTTTGTTTTAGGCGTTAAAGCAAAGAAGGAGCTTTTAAAAGAATTTGTGATGGGGTTATGTCACAAAGACACGCCTTAGCGTAATGGTTAGAGGCGTTGGTGCGGTTGCCTCCACCAGTCCCGGGTTCGAACCAAAGAAGTCAGAGGTTGGTATTTTATTTTTTTCCAAGTCATGTGAATGGGAGAGTGAGTGAATGGCCTGATTTTGGACTCTTAATGTGATAAGGATAGGCTTAAATTTTGCACATATTTTCTACCGGAGGAGTAGTGTTAGTAGTTTATTTTCTTTTTATTTGTTGAAGAGGTGGATAGGAGATAAATGGAAGATAAATGTTATTTTTTTGGGGTGATAATTAAGCTGGAAATTATCACAAAAAGAGAGGTGATGGCCAGTTATGGGACTCCTTGGGGGCCATCTACAATCGGTTTTATCATTAGGGAGGTGCCAAAAAATTAATCAAAATTATTTCTTTTCTTTTCTCTTCAGTAGTTGCTGGCCGAATCCTCCCTAGACACTTTGCCAAAATTCTTCAAAATTTCTAGTCTCTTGTTTCTTCTTAGCCGAACCTACCCCTTCTTTTACCCAAGAATTCCAACCCTTCCATCTTGTGTTAGCCGAATCTTTTAGGGGCTGTCAAACTTTTCTCTTGTAGTTCTCCAAACGGCATAGTGGTAAGTACTTCTTCCTAAAGGTAATCGGTTTGTTTCTTCTCTTTTGGGATGGCCGAATGATCATAGGATCACAAGATCGTATTTCTTTGTTGTAGCTAACAGCAAGGCGCATTGACGGAGCCTATCGGGAGTTGAGTCTTCAAAGGTGAGGCACATACACTATTCGGCCAAGGGCCTTGATTATGTGTGTTTGTGCAAGCCGATTCTAACAAGTGTTTTGGTAGGGATCTCGACAAGTCAAGTGATAATTTCAGGATTTTGGTAAGTGTGGTAAGTGAATAGTTATATTCGGCCAAAGGCCATTTATGGTACCTAAAGTATAACCGATTGTGTGCCATGGATCTAGGGACTAATCGGCCAAGGCCAACCAAGGCTTCCGGTTTTCAATTGTTTTGGTAAGTGATGGTAAGATTCTACCTAGGCCATATTTGATTATGGCGCGATTAATCCTTCAGATCTTTAGTTTAGCCGATTGGCTAATAGATTTAAGAATTTATGTGTTGGCCGATTGTAGGGGGAAAAACAACCTCTCAGGATTTCGCTAGTATATTCGGGATTTGCTAGTCTCACGAGTAAGCAGGTGTGTAAAACTCACTACACACTTTATTAGTTAACATGACTATATTGTTGCCTTTTAATCATTATGGTAGTGGTTTGCTTGTGGGCATAAGCATGGTTTCCGTAAGTCCCTATTACTTTGTCTATGATATATGATTGAGTATGCCATCATATGCTGTTAAATGTTGTGCTATACATAAATGCATGATATATGGGATTATGATATTGTTATGTAAGCATGATGATGGTGGGATTGATGAGAGGAGGGATGATCTTATGGATCGTCACCGTGGTTTTGACCACAAGATGGGTAGGCCCCATCGATTAATTGTGACTTGGTCACCATGGTTTTGACCACACTGTTGTGAAATTGTGACTAAGTCCCAGTTGGTTTGGTACCACCAGTGGTTTTGACCACACTTGATAAATTGTGACCTATGGTCATCAGTGGTTTTGACCACACGATGGGTTAGCCCCATCATTTGATTTGTGACTTTAGTCACCAGTGGTTCTGACCACCAGTGGTTTTGACCACATGGGGTAGTAAAGGAGCACGGATGCTTAGATGGGTTGCATGTTGCATGTCTATTAATAAATTGTGTATGAGATGCATTTTCCGGTTGGGGGATTTACACACTGAGTCTTGGTGACTCACCCCTTCCCATACAATTTTGCAGATGAGTAGATCGCGAGATGGAGCCGGGAGGACTCGAGGCGGCCATGCTTGTTTCTCAGAATTGGAACCTTATTTAAATCAGTTTTAGTTTATTTATTTTCTAAGTCTTTTATTTTGGGTTGTAATAAGGCCGCTAATTATTATTTGGATGTTTATTTAATTGTTTATTTTACTTATGTTATACTACAAATGAAATTTATAAATGTTAAGTGAACCTGTTAAAAGTATCTTTTCAAACTTAATAACTTCTACGGGTTTTCAAAGATGTTACCATCGGTAACAAAATACACCAAGTCAACTATAACCTTGACGATTTTAAAATTTTACATGATCAAATGTTTTCAAAGGGTTTATCAACACAACCATGTTTATAAAATAATCACAACCGAGTTTTATCAAACCTGCTTTTAATACCTTAGCCATATTTTAACAAGTTTTCACCGGACACTCAAAATGTTTCAAATCATTTGACTCCGTGACATACCAGATCCGGTGAGGACTCATGGGTCGGGTTTGGGGTGTTACATTTTTAGTATCAGAGCCCGGTTCAAAACTCGGCTGTGGGGGCCCAAGGCCCAAAATGTTTTGTTTTTGTTAGTAGGCCTTATTGAAATGTTTTGGGAAATAGTTATGGCTTGGACAGCATGGCACCGAATCTCCGGCACCAATCCGCCCAGGTAAGTAATTCTATCTATTTTTGTGAATATCTGATAGGGGTAGAAGGGTAAATTGGGAATGTAGAATACTAGAATAAGAAATTGTTAAACCCTAGGGCTAGCATACCCCAACAAACAATGCATAAGATTTAATAATTCCCTAACCAACCCTGTGAGTTGTCACTAAGCAAGGGATGTGGCAATCGTTATACGCATGTCTAGGATTGGATTTGGTGGGAGCCTAGTATTTAAGAAGTCCTAGTGACTCACCTCCTACTCACTTGAATCCTACAGTGCGTGAGTGACTCGCTCATCCTAAATTAGATTTACACACTCACAAAGCTAAACTTGATAACTAAAACCCGAAAGGGACTAGCCTTTTGTTTTGAAGTAATTAAAACCTTGTTTTAAAAAAAGAAAAATGAAAAAAGACCAAAATACCCTCGCTTTGAAAAATGACCAAAATACCCCGCTTGTAAATTACCAAAATACCTCAGTATGAAAAATTTCCAAATAGAAAATTTTAAAATATCCTTCTTTGTGAAATCAATTAGAACCAAATTTTGGAAATCTTTTATGAAAATGCCCCGATTATGGAAAATTACAAAATTGCCCCTAACCAACAAAATTACCAAAATGACCTCGATTTTCAAAATTTTGCAACATCACTGCTTTTGGAAAATGCAATTCTCAAAAGAACCATCAAAGTTTTACAACTTTTGAAATATCCCGATTTATTAAATTTTACAAATTCACCCCGATTTGTGAAAAATTACCAAAATAACCCTGAGGTCTAAAATTACCGAAATACCCCTAAATTTTAAAATTTTTCAAAATACCCCGGGAATTTAAGAGTTCCAAAATACTTTTTTGACAAAATCATCCGAGAACTGTTATTTTTGAAAAAAATTATGAAAACACCCCTATAGGACAAATTACGGAAATACCCCTGGGTAGTAGAAAAACAATCACAATGAAAACTACAACGTCTCTTTGAATGAATGAAGGGAAAGACTGTGTGCTTGTATGAATACGAAAGAACCACTTCTAAAACTCCTATCATAAAATTTCTTCGTGGATAACCAGTGAAACAAGTACTAATGCATAAAATTCTTAATCAGATAAACGCAAACGAGAATAATGAGTACAAGAGGTCGTGGACGTCCGCCCTGTGGCCGCGGTAGAGGTAGGATGACATTGTCAGAGCCAGCAAGGTCTGGTCATGGGTCCGAAAATGAGATGCCGGATCTACCGGCGGTGAAAAGTGAGTTCCAAGATCAGACTGGTGGTAACGACGTAGTATCCCAGTCGGTGCTACAAGTGTTGGAACGAGTTGCTGAGGCAGGCGCGGGTGTAGGAGCCCGTAAATTTGTGGTTGAATGACTCCGGGCTAACGGAGCAGAGGTGTTTAGAGGAGTTTTCGGAGTGGCACCCAAAGGCGACGGAATATTGGTTAGAATCTCCGAGAGGATCATGGGTGACCGGATTTCACAAATGAGGAGAAGTTGAAGGGTATCATCTCTCCGCTTGAGATGAGTCATATCGATGGTGGCTCACCGTGTGGGATGGAGCGATGGCGAGAGATCTCACTTGGGAATTATTTAAGGCCGCCTATCAAAAGAAATACGTCGGAACCGATTCGTGGATGCTTGTGATGAAGGCTTTCTTGAACTTGGTTCAAGGCAATAAAACGGTGGCGGAGTATGAGGCCAAATTTCTCCGGTTGAGTAGGTATGCTCATGGTATTGTGGGTACCGAGCATGAACGCCGTGTTAGATTCGAGGATGGGCTGAGAGATGAGTTGAGGATGATGATAGCTCCACAACAGGAACGAGAGTTCACTGTCCTAGTGGAGAAATCGAAGGTTTTTCGGTAATCAGCAGAAGAGGACGAGGTTTGGTGGGTCGGATCAAGCTGCTAGGCCTGCTGCTGCTGCTAATCCTCAATGGCCGCCACGATGTGCTCGGTGTGGCAAGTCTCACACGGGGGAGTATTGCAATAGTAATCGGGGATGCTTCGAATGTGGGTCCATAGAGCATCGAGTTAGAGATTATCCGAAGAAGGCAGCTAGGCTGAGATCAGAGGGTCAAGATCGTGCACCAAATAGGTGGGATAATCAACAGCCAGCGAGGGGTCGTGGTGTAGGAAGAGGAGGTAATGGTGCTGGTAGAGGTCGTGGGGCACCGAGAGGAGGTACCGGAGGTACTGAGGCTAGGCAACCTGGTTTGGTCTATGCCACGAGGCGTCAAGAGGAGGGCGACGCACTGGACGTCATAACCCAGATGTTCTTGATCTCGGTGTACCCTATAGTACCTTGATTGACATTGGCTCAACCCACTCATACATTGCTAGTAGCGTAGTGGAAACTCGCACTTAGACTCGAGCTTACTTTTAGGAAGATGATCGATTAAGTCCTTTAGGTCACTCAGAAGTAAGTAAACTCTACAAGAACGCACCCTAAAACTCCAAGGGTCGTGTTCTTGGCGACTTGATGGAACTATCGCTTTGAGTTTGATCTAATCCTGGATGGATTGGCTAGTAAAGTATCAGGCTAGCCTGGATTGCGCAGCTAAGCGCATGGTAATAAAGACCGTGGAAGGTGATGAGGTGGTGATGATAGGTAAAAGGAAAGATTACCTATCTAATCTGGTTTCTGCATTGAAGGCGGAAAGGATGGTGAGGAAAGGTTGTGAAGCATATGTGGTGCATGTCTGTGCTTTGGAAGCTAAGGATGTTGCTGTGAGAGATGTCCGGACCGTAAGGGACTATGTTGATGTGTTTCCAGAGGAACTTCCGGGTCTACCTCCAGACCGTGAGGTTGAATTTGGTATAGATCTATTACCCGAAACCTCGCCCGTATCTATAGCTCCCTATCGAATGGCGCCGAAAAAATTGGTAGAGTTGAAGGTACAGATTCAAGAATTATTGGATAGAGGGTTCATCTGACCAAGTGTATCGCCTTGGGGAGCTCCAGTGCTTTTTGTCAAGAAGAAGGATGAGACAATGAGGATGTGCATAGACTACCGACAACTGAACAAGTTGACAATAAAGAACAGGTATCCTTTACCCAGGATTGATAATTTGTTCGATCAACTCAAAGAGGCATCGGTGTTCTCTAAGATTGACCTTAGGTCAGGGTACCATCAGCTTAAGGTAAAGGAGGCTGATGTTCACAAGACGGCATTTCGTACTCAGTATAGACACTACGAGTTTTTGGTAATGCCTTTTGGTTTGACAAATGCACCGACCGCGTTTATGGACATGATGAATCGGGTTTTCCAACCCTATCTGGATCGGTTCGTCATGGTCTTCATAGACGACATTCGTGTACTCAAGTCGGAGGAGGAGCATGACGCACATCTTCATGTGGTTCGCAAGTTCTAAGGAGAAACAGGTTATACGTCAAATTCAAAGAGTGTGAATTCGGCAAGGAGGTAACCTTTCTAGTGCATGTTGTTTCACCAAGGAATTAGGTGGATCCCGTAAGATTGAGGCGGTATTAGAGTGGAAACCACCCAAGTCCTGCTTCAAAAATTCGAGTTTTCGGGTTGGCGTGGATATTATAGGAGATTCGTGGAAAATTTCTCCTTAATCGCAGCACCGTTGACTAAGCTACTAAGGAAAGGAGTTCCATTTGTATGGTCTGAGAAGTAGCAAGAGAGTTTTGATAAGTCAAGAGGATTTTGATGTAAGCACCGGTCTTAATTCACCGAGGGTGAAAGGAATTCATCAGATATTGCGATGCATCGATAATCGGTTTAGGTGTATGTTGATGCAAGAAGGAAGGTGGTCGCTTATGCGTCTAGCTTGAGGCCTCACGGTTAACTATCCGCACATGATCCGGAATTAGCTACCGTGGTTTTTGCCTTGAAGATTTGGAGGCACTATCTGACGGGGAAAAGTCGGTAGTGTACATAGATCACAAGAGTCCAAGTACCCCGACGCAAGGATTTAAATCGAGGCGCAGAGGTGGATTGAGTTGTTGAAGGACTATGACTGCCCAATCGAATACCATCCGGGAAGGCTAATGTGGTAGCCGATGCATTGAGCCGAAAGGTGGTAGCAGAGTTGCGAGCAATGTTTGCTCACCTAAGTCTCTATGAGGATGGGAGCCTTCTAGCGAATTGCAAGTGAAGCCGCCTTGGATTAATGAGGTCAAGGAAAAGCAATGACCGACGAAGCTTTGAGTACTCGAAAGTTGCAAGTCATGTAATGGTGAAGTTAAGATAAGATTCAAAGGGAAAGGAAACATTTTTCTAAGATTTTAAAATGTTGTAATTAACATATTCCTTGATTTTTTTAATCCCAAATAGTAGAATTTGAAAGTAAATCCAATAAGCCTGGTAGCGGTAGCAGTAGCAGCGTGTTTTCTCCAAGATTTGGGCGATTTGGCTTCTTGATTTTGTTTTGTGTGTCTGCCTAATTCTCTTGAATTTTATGGCAGTTTGCGGTGGGGTTTGGGTGTATTGGTGTTGAAGACGTTTGTTTTTGCTTTGTTTTTCTTCGTTCCCCTTGTCGTTTGGTGATGATACTGTAGTTTTGTTCCTCTGTTTCGTCATATTTTTCTTTTCGCTGGCGATCGGTGCTGCTGATTTGACGCGAGGAGTCTTGGCAATCTCTGCCGCTGGAAAGGTGTGGAGTCAAATGCTCCTCGGCCTCGTGGCGCTTGGTTCGATTCTTTAATCTTTCTTTCATATTTTGAGTTTATTTACTTGTTTTCTAAGTGTTTTTTGCATGCTTTCAGATATTATGTCCTTTTCTTTTGGTTTCTTTATTTGCCCGCTGACTTTTGCTTTTCGCGAACTCCTTGGTTTTGTCGTTTTCGCCTTCCTTTTTATCCAGTCAGGTTTTGAGTCTTGTTCGTATTTGCATGGCTGCTTCACGTTGTATGTTTTTCCTTTAATGGCAGATTTGACCTTTTCTTGACTTCTCATCGTGTTTTTCAGCAGGGTTTTCGCCGTTCTCTCGGCTTTCAAACATGCATATTATGTTTTATTTATGCTTTTCCTGATTTTCTTAGTTTTATTAGTTTTCTTTTTGATTTGTTTGGGTTTTGGACTCTCTATGTCCTTTTGTATTGCCGCATTGCTTTGTTTTCTTGTTTTCTTTGTTCATGGTCTCCTTCTTGATTCAGTTGTAGTCTTTAATGGAAATTGAGACTTCAAGATTAGGGATGGTATATCTTTTTTTTTTGACCACTGTTCGTGTTTCCTCCGCCATGTTTCCTCGAGACTTCGTTTCGGTCGCATGATCCCGTATGGAGCAAGTCTTGATCTCATTCATTTACTATTGACCGCAATGAGGCACAAAGTAGTCGATAAGGGTTTAGGTGTCTTTTCTACATCGACGCAGGTTCAACGGAAAAGTTTTATGGGTTGTACATTCCATAATGAAGTTCATGTGTGGAATTGCCGTGGGCAACCTCGCGAAAATTAGGGAGCTAAAGCAACTTCATCGCTAACAACCCGATATCATCTTCCTTGAAACTAAAATGAATGGGAATGATTTTAAAGAGTTAAGAATAAATGCAGTCATAGAATGGCTTAACCGTGAATTCCGAGGTCGTGGGTCTGCTATTGCTTGTGGAGAGAAGGATAGACGCTCATCCAAGGTTACACCAATCACCATATCGACTCCATTGTTAAATTGGAGAACAATAAAACGTATGTTACGGGCTTTTATGACATGCTAATCGAACCTTAAATAGCTCTCACTACACCAAAATAGACTTTTCATGCTTTTTATGGCTTTTATGCTTAAGCGCCACTAATATTATTTTTGAAAGCCACCAAAACGCCGCAAAAACACGCGCATAAAGTTAGCTACGCTTATTGTGAAAAACGCTGAAGTCTTGACTTTTAACGGACTTTATAAGAAACGCCGCTAAAGATCAGATTTTAGCGGCGTTGTTAGAAACGCCGCTAATACCACACCTTAGCGGACTTTTACAAGAAACGCTAAAGACTGACATTTTACGACGTTATAAGAACGCCGCTTAGTTCATTGTCGCTAATGCAGGAGAAACGCCGCTAGACTTACCTTTAGCCGCTTTTTTATAAAACGACGCTAGTTGTTACCTTTAATGCGTTTAGAAAAGCTACCGCTAAAGGTAGGGCTTTAATGCTTTATAAAAAGCTAAAGCAAAAGGCTAAAGGTGAGTCTTTTAGCGGCTTTAACAAAAATCCGCTTAAAGGTGCGCAGATTTGTGACTATTTTCACGCAATATCCTACCTCCCTCGCATTAAAACCAACCAAAACAAAGAAGAATTGCATATAATTCCAACCCAAGCAAAGAAATAAAACATTTAAATCTCACCAAAAGCATTAAATCTAAACGATACTTCAAATTTAATAAAAGATATATGATATTTATTAATAAATGAAGCATAATTCAAACAATTTACAATAATGTTAATCGAATAATGTTAAAAAATCTTACAACAATAAAACAAATGTCTAAGAGGGCGTCTGGCGATCGTCACCGAACAAATGTGATCATAGTCTGCAATCAGAATGGAGTTCTTCATACTTCGCTCGCCTCCCCGTGGCCTCCCGCCGTTTGAGCAATATGCTCGCCTCATTGCCGCTTCTCCATTTAAGCCGAGAATGTGTCAACAGGTTGCTTCCATCAGATATTCGGTTCTTCCGAATCTCACGAGATTGACTTTAAGGCATGTATTGCCCGGTCGATCCAAAATATTGAGTCGGGTAACACCTAATCCTTGACATCGAACCCGACCTTACCTTGTAAGACCCAAAACATTAGTGATAATTTTGTTATAAATATACTCAAGATTAACAAAACTATCAATCGAAGGCAGTACCTTTCGGGACCCAAAACATCAATAATAATTTCATATCAATCTCCTCGAGATTAATGAATCATGCTAAGCAACCACTTCATACTCCACCTTCTTCTCCTTTAGTTTATCCTAATAAATCAATAAAAATTTAGAAACGAAATATATAATTAAAAGGAATGGAACATAACTTAAAATTATAAATTTAAAACTACAAACGATGAATTAAATTATTTTAATTAAACATTATAAATATTTATAATAAATCAAATTTTATTAAGTAAATATACCAAATTTCTGCAATTTCTGGATGTCATCTGAGATCCATCCTTCTTCCTATGAGTAATGTCAAAAGTCAGGCGCCCAATTTTGACTGACGTAAACTTCCTACATTATAGCGTAAAAATATAATTTAATAGTATAAAGTAATTAATATTTGAAAGAAGTAATAAATTATAATACTCTCTACCACCACACGAGCCAAACCGGAACTCGCGGTAAGCGGAATTGTTGTTTCTGCTCATTGCTTGTTTCAACTCGCCACGGTCCTACATAATGGAATTTGAATTATGCATATAGTAAATACGATAAACCTAAAATTTATAAGACTTTGAAAGTAATGTAATACCTCTCCTTTCTTTGAATTCGAATCTAACTTGATCTTCCCATTGGTACCTTAACATTCCTGGGCGGACATTTCAATTTTTCGAGGCTTATGTCTTTCTTAAAATATTATTTTTTAAGGTGCTTTTATTGTCTCTCTATTTTACCCAACGCCTTCTTAACATAGTCACCTGGAGACCTCTAAAGCAAATTTACCCTAGAAATTTTTTTTTAAAAGTTAATATAAATGAAGGTTAAATTAAAGTATTATAAATTACATTCACCTTTTATTACCTTAATATTATCGAGAGCCCGATTTTGTTGGCATTAGGCACGTGATGCCATGATTCATAGTTAATGGGCAACATATTTGTATTTCGTGCTATAATGCCCAAATAGCTCGCCAACAAATGGCTTCGATCCCAGGCTGGCCATGATTGTTTCTCCTTACTCAACGCGCCAGAGGCTCTAAGTCGAAATCAAGTAATGTATGTCCTCGAGCTCGCCTCGCCCAACCACCCTCATTTGAAAATGATATATTATTATATTAAAATTGAAAATGAATCAATAAAATTTAACATGCATGTAAAATAAACTTAACATTACTTTGGAATTGTCCATGCTCGTCATCTATGTCCCCAGATAGAAGATCCAACAAGCGATCCTCCGCCCACTATTTACTTTTCCGGATTTGAGTATTCTCGACAATATTTAAACCTCGAATCATCTTCTAGGCATTTTCCCTAATACACATAAAGAGTTCAAAATTTTAGTAACAAATAACAACAATAATAGGACATTTAAAACAGTTAAATTATATAACATGACCAACATGAAAATTATAATATAACATATAAATATAAATCGTTAAATCTTACTACATCATATTTCAATATCTTCGCCCACATCCGACGAACCCATTGAAATTGTTGACTAGTACTAGGATATTTTATGTCTTGTTCGAAAAGGCAAAGTTTCGATCTTCGACTATGTCATCTCTACTACCCAATGTCAAACAAGTCTCTAGGGGTGTTTTGAAGTACAACGTACCAACCTCATACGCTGGATCTTCTGGAGGAAAAACTTGTTTAACTTGAGAAGAAAACACATACTACCATCCATCATTGTTCTCATGTGAATCAATCGAGAGAAATTCACCATTGTAAAGCCATATTGATCGCTTTTAATTCCACGGTCAGATTCACATCACCAATCACCTTGAAATAAGACAACTTTGCATTTGCCGTAATAATCCAACTCAATGATGTCAGAATAAGTCCGTAATATTCCAAATTCCCTCGACCGATTACACGCTTCTAGCACTAGCATAACTTGTAATCAAGAATTAACAACAATTCATCAATTTTGGGTCTCCTCAATCTCTTACGATACCTTTATGAAATCAGATCCGATTGAGGAAGCCACTATATCTTTTAACTATTCTTTTGGACCTTGTGAAAGCCATTTAACGGCGCCATTTACTTCATTCCACTCCAAACCTATTGAGTTGAAAGTAAATCGAGTAATTATGAATGTTATGAGAAAATATTATTACTTGTCAATGAAAATTTAAATCGATACCATTTGGCTTAACCATTCATGGAATGATTCGTGAACAACTTATTAATTTCTCGTCGATTTAATCTTTGGGATCGTGAACGAGCTCTCAATATATGTTTGTACTCACCACGGTAAAAAAGGTTTTACTTTGTTAGAAGACAAATAAATTATAATTGATGAGTATTTATCAAATTCTAGAACTTACTTCGAAATGGTTCCATTGAATCGTGATGAAAAGAACGATCGATGTGCTTGGACCCACGATCTATCATCTAATTGTAATTTTGACTTTGCTGATCGGTTCTCCTAAACTTTGAAATAAGTAAGTTCCGCCAAATTATGACCGTGAGCTAAAGATTTCTACTTGGTCTATTCATTCTTGTTTCAACATCTTCCAAATACCTCAATGTAGTCATACATTCCTCCGCCAAGTAACCCTTGTAATTGATCCTTCCGATAACGCTTATTGCGTGTAGTATGACTTCAATTTGGAAAGGAACCTACACACGGATAACAACATTATCAAAAGTTGCAACTAAAGGCATTGAAGTGAATGAAGGAATATTTTTGTAAATAAAGTAAGACCTTTCAATGGGATACATCCATCGATAGAAAATGGGTCCACCAAGAAGTGTTTCACGGAGATGAATTAACAAGTGCACCATAATAGTGAAGAAGGAAGGCGGAATATCTTCTCCAGATTGTAAAGTCAATGCGGCCGATCTTGTAGTCTCTTTAATTCTTGAACATTCAAAACTTTACCACAAATGCCTTTCATTATATTCACAGTTCACCATAGAGCAGCCACCTTTTTGACATACAACACCGCATAGCAACTGGCGTAAGTCTTGCATCAAGATGTGATAGTCATGCGATTTTAAGCCATATAGTCTAAATGTATGATTTTCGGTAACCACCAACGATGCCCGTGTAAGAGAACTTCTTCCCATTATATAACCATTACGAACATGTTCACAAAGACAACATGGACAAGCATAACGCCCTTGGTACTCCAACCATAAATTAGCATGTTTCAGAAGTAATAGTCCATATTAAAGCCACACGTAAATTAAAGTTCTCTTTTTCATTGCATTGTATGTCCGAACACTAGCCCATAGTTGTTTTAACTCACAACAAGTGGTGCAAATATACGCCAATATCATTCCCCGACCTTTCTCCGTGTATAATCATAGACAAGATAAAAGAAGATTGTTTAATGCAAACCCATGGAGGCAAATTGTAGGAACAAGCACCACAAAGCCAAGTACTATACGTTGTGCTCATGAGTTTGTAAGGTTAAATCCATCGGACTAGCCCAAGCCTCACATCTAAGATCGGCAAAGCTTGGAAATTTAGTCAAAAGATTTCCAAGCTAAAGAATCAGGATGCCTTAACAACCCATCATCTGCTCATCCATCACACACGCCATTGATTCTTGGCTATTCGATTTGACATGAAAAGCCGCTTGAAGCCTGGTATTAGCAAAAAATACCGTAAAATCTTAATCGGTCAGCTTCCTTGACTATGTATCGTGTTCATCCTCACATCAGTCCTCTCAGATTTCTATTAATCCAACGGATTGGCGATACATGACAACACTGTTGGTTTATCCGGCTTCCAATACAACATACTATTTGGGCAATGTGAATTTTGTTGTAGCCAAGGCCCAAATCCTTTATCAATTTCTTCATGTCTTTGGAAAATTGAGGATTTTTGCAAACGGAACATTTTCGGCAAAGAACTCTAACAAAGATTGTCAACGATTTTTGGTCCACCCCCAAACATTTCAAGTGAAAAGACGAATACAGAATGACTTTGGAAAATTTTGATCCTCATGCGTTCTTCATTCATTTCACCAAGTAACGTGTAGAACCTCGCCGCTTCTTCATTTTCGTTCATCCGATACACTTCTTCGTTTGTGAAAGTATTTCCACCAAAATTATGATCATCGGTTACACCCAAGTCAAGTGGAAATGACCGAAACCATCATCGTATATTAAAAGCATTCCGCAACATGCCTTCCATGTTATCGCCTCTAACATTCGATTGAAAGCACTATGAGGATACCCAGATACATCGATAAAGATGCTCCACTAGATGTACACTCTCCATGAAAAAACCATTTTTGTACCCCGGCAAAGCCATTAACAACTACATTCAGAGACCACTTCACGATAATGCCATTGCAACATCGCCTTACACGGGCAAAGAATCATATTCTTGGCTTGCATTTTGAAATACGAAATTCGTAAAAGTTTACTCCATTTCGATAGTCGCTGCTTACCCTTGACAATTTCATCCAACTCCTATCCATATCGTAGTTGTTGAAGTCTAAAGTTGACAATAAATTACACTGCTAAATTGTTAATTAATAATTTATGTAAGTAATGATATGATATATATAATCGAGTACTATGTAAGTTATAAATAATGTGTTATGAAATTTGATCTTAAAATTAGGTAAGTTTTGTATTCTTTAGATTCATCATACGTGGCATTGTTACACTTGGGAGGATCCATTATATCTCATTGTGAGATATAAGGCAACCCGTCAGTTTCAAACCTATATACTTTGAATCATTTTTTTCTATACAAGTATTATGTAAGTTATGAAGTTTGATCTTAACTTAAAATTATGTAAGTTATTAAATTTGATCATAAAATTAGGTAAGTTTTGTTCTTTTAGATTCATCATACGCATTGTTACACCTAGGGAGGATCCATTATATCCTGTGAGATATAAGGCAACCCGTCGTGTTTCAAACCTATATACTTTGAATCATTTTTTTCTATACAAGTATTATGTAAGTTATGAAGTTTGATTTTAACTTAAAATTATGTGTTATGAAATTTGATCAGAACTTATGTAAGTTATGAAATTTGATCTTAAAATTAGGTAAGTTTTGTATTCTTTTAGATTCATCACACGTGGTATTGTTACACCTAGGAGGATCCATTATATCTAATCTGACATATAAGGCAACCCTTCGGGTTTCCAAATATATACTTTGAATCATTTTTTTCTATACATGTAACATCCTAAAATTTGAAGTATTTATTTAATGCATGTTTTAGTGCTTAACTTGTGTATAGTAAAATTTTTCATGTTTAGTATAGTCTTGAGAAGACTTGAGAACTATTCGTAATTAGAATAAATTATAGTAAGGAGTATTTAATTGAAGTGGATCAAGTGATTTTGAGGTTTAAGTAAAATTAAGTGTCTAAATTTAGCATAAGATGCGTAATTGGCAAGGTGGTGTTACGCATGAGTAATTGCATGGGAGGTGTTCAATCCCTTGGATAACAATTAGATGATTTTATTTTTGCACTTGTATGGCAAGTGCTCACAAGCAATACTTATGGTAAGAATGGACTTTTCATTTATGGAAAGTAGACTAAGGAATAAGGTAAGTACTAACTTAAGGTATGGAATCAAGAAGTTTTGGTATGATAAGGGACATAAGGCTTGGATTAAGGAAGATCTTTTGAAACTTTTTAATGGCCTATTGTCCATGTATTTGGACCTTGGGGCTAGGGTTGGCCAAATTTTGTTAGTAGCTTGATAGGATTAGTAGCTAGTTTGGTCAATTTCTTTAGCAACATGAGCATTTTTTTCATTCTCCAAACCCTTTTCTAGCCGAATGTACTTGTAACCATTGGCAAATTTTGGTTGTTTGGCCATTTCTTTTGACCAATTAGTATCATTTTCTTTTTCTTTGTACAAACCATGCAACTTTGAAACCTAATTCATTCTCTTTTTCTTTCTTTAATATACATCAACTTTAAGACCCATTTCTTTGTTCATCTTTCATCCTTGGAAAATAGATACATAAACTCTCTCTATTCTTTTGTTCTTTTTCATTCTTTTGAAAAGACTCAAATATCATCCTCTCTCATTCTTCATTATGGCCAAATGTTGATGGTAAAACCTTATCCAATCATTCTTTTCTTTTATTTTAATCTTTTCTCCTTCAAACAAATTCTTCTTTCTTTGTAGTGGTATAGTGGAGTCGATTTCTTTTCTACATCTTAAGTGATTATAGCTATTATAGATCGGTGAAAAGGAGATTTCATTAGTCAAGGTAATGGATTTTTCAAACCGATTACACTTTCAAGTCTTTAGTTTTAAGATTTTATAGTTTATATTGGGACTAATGTTTCTTTGTCTTTGAAGACAATCAAAATAGGGACGAAAAGGCGAAATAGTATTCCAAGAGGTGGTTCTATTAATCCCTTAAGTTTAAGAGAAGGGACTTTCTGAATTCAGATTTTCCACAGGTTGTGGACCTTCATCCGATGAAAATCAAATATTTGAAGTCGTACGTACTCCGAACCACTGCTTACTCTGGGTATTGAACCTTTGATCTAAAGAAATTGTAAATAATGGTTATTCGAGATTCGAGGGTAAGATTTAGATCGCTCAATATTAGAATAGTTTAATATCAAATTTTAGTGTTCTAACTGTCAGTAATGTATGTTTAGATATCGACGAGCTTAGAGAGTGTAGTTCTCATCAGAATCGTGTGTAATCTCACCATATCTCATGGGATGACTATACAATGGTTTAAGTTGGATTTAAAAATCAAAGTTGGTGAAATCAAAAATATGACATTATTGACACTTAGTGTTAAAATCAAATTGGTAGTAAGATCGTGAAATTTTGAAAATCGCTTAATGGTTAAAATGATAATAAGTACAAATATATAATATGGCAATTTAACAGATATTGGCAATTTAATGGCCATATGTGTTATTTGGCAAATTTGGGCCATATGTGTTATTTGGCAATTTAAATATATGTGATATTGGCAAATGGGCCATATGTGTTATTTGGCAAATTTAAATATATGATATTTGGCAAATTTAAATATTGTGTTATTTGGCAATTTAATATATGTGTTATTTGGCAAATTTAAATATATGTTATTTGGGTATCAATATATGTGATAATTGAAAATTTAATACATGTGATAATCGATAAATGGGCCTTAGTGAAAATTTATAATTGGGCCATTTATGATAATGGATAAATCAATATGTGAAATGTGTTTTAATGGGCCAAAATTCATAAATAATAATATAGTTTTCTTTACAAATATTTTGTAATGCATAAACATGATTGCATGGGTTGGGATCAATGATAGAAGAAAGGCTTAATGCGTAATTCTAGATAGGTGACTTCACAATGGCCATTGTCTAAATTTAGATCTGGTTTTACCACAATTATTTAAATGGTTGCCACAAATATGATATTGGGCTTAAAGCCTACTTGTGATGGCGGGTGGTGACTAAAGCTACCCACAAAGTCAAGTTGGGTACGGGTGTGTAGCGATGGAAATCTAGGTTTGGTTTGGGAATTGCATATCATTTGCATTATTATTTTTAAATACTAAATTAATAAATGTTTAAATGGTCTTGGCCCAAGGGATATGGTAAGTGAGTTGCACCTGAGTTCTAAGTAACTCACCCATTATTTTTACTCCCTGTGTATAACAATTGATGGAGACTTGGTTCTGGAGATGACTTGCGGTGCTATACTACAATTGGTGGTTCATAAACTTTGAGACTTCTTTATAATTTCTATTAAGTATTATTAATGGGTATGTAATAAGGCCTTTTAATTATGGATTTTATTGTGTGGATGGATTTATTTATGTTTTAGTTTATTTGTTGGATTGATTTTGTTTTTCAGAATGATTTTCTATAACTCGCTTCAAATAAAAGTTTTTCTTATCTAGAAACTTCGAAAAATTCTTTAAAACTTTTTGATGAAATATTCGATTTAACAAATCTAAAGTTTTTATCGATCACTACTTTATATATATATATCAAACGACAAATTCTTGTGTTTTAAATCAAGCATTTCAAATAAACCTCGATTTTTGACATGTAATATTTTTAATCGTTTGCAATTTGATTTTTACTGTTAAATATTTTGAATGTTCGTTAAAATTGTGTGGCATGTCAAATTCTGCTTAATGCATAGGCCGGTTTAAGCAATTATGGTATCGAGCTCAGCTTTAAAACTCGGCATGGTTTGGTGCAACGATGATTTTTGGTTAAAAACCACATAAATTTCTAGACTTTATGTTTTAAAGGTAGTATGGCACCACGAGCATCCACACCAAGTCAAGTAAGTATGTTCAATAAGCATTTGTTTATTTTTGTGATGAGACCTAAGGAACACTAGAACTTCTAGTTTTAGGTGTTGAAAACGATAGAGATTGAGACTATAGAATGTGATTGCAAAACAACTCTATCTCTTATATCTCATAAATATCGTTAATAAACATCAATAAGATTCATTCATAAAACTTGTAATCGCCAGTTATTAGTCAATATGAGATCTAGAGGACGTCGTGGGACGGTAGACGTGGCCGTGGTAGAGGACGAGGTGCCGCTAAAGCACCAAGGTCATATACCAAAAGGATACACCGCCGTCATTCAAGATAAATGGATCTTATGATCATAATAATGAGGATAATGCTTTGACTCAAGCAATGTTATGAGTCTTAGAAAGAGAGAATGAGCTTAATCGCCAAGAATCATGGATCAATATCGGAATGACCCAAGTCTAGTGTAAGTTTTTAGATGTGTTCTCGTGTAGCCCGAATGTGCGTAATATTGGTTTGAGGTCAGAACGAATTATGGATGATTTGGAATACACCGCCGAGCAAATCGAGAGGAGCCGTGTCTTTGTTAAGAGACGAGGCGATCAATGGTGGTTTACTATCCGAGAAGGCACCGAAACGCATTGGTTAATTGGACTTTAAAGTCGGGAAGTATGTCGGGACAAGTTATGTAGATGCCCGGGAAGGAATTTTAATTTGGTCAAGTAAGAAGATGCAGCAAAGCACGAGGTAGAATTTCTTCATTTGAGTCGTTATGCTCTGCAGACTATGCGATCATCATGAGTACGCTGAGGATGGATCGAATAATGAGTCGCGCATCGACAAACAAGTGCGGACTTTTACCTCGCTAGTAGAGAAAGCTAAGATAGCCGAAGAGGCTAAGATTTCGCACGTAATCGGTAAGAGAAGAGGGATTTAAGATTCTCGTTCTAAAAGGTTTCAAAAGAGGCCACTAATGAGGCGCTCAAGTTAAGGCATCTGTCACCAATCGATTCAGAATGTGCCGATGGTAGACAACATCCCGAGAATGTTGGAGGAAAACTGGAGCCTATTTTAAATATGGATCTAAGGATCATCTTTAAGAATTGTCCCCACGGACCTAAACGACCCGTGAAGCTTGTAACCTCAAGGCTCTCACCAACAGAGGTACTCAGCACCACCAAGAGGTCGTGGACCGGCCGTAGGTAATGGTAATGGACATGGACAAGTGCACCGGTCGAGGTAATGGTGTTAGAGGTAATGACGAGGCAGACACCGGATTGGTCTATCTTTGTCGGCGGTCAGTGAGGACGGGCAATATGCACTTGATATAATAACTAGTACGTTCTTCATTTCGATGTACTCAAGTATCGCTTTGATAGATATCAAATCTACCCACTCGTATGTTGTTAGTGCTATATTTGGAAACCTAAATATTAGATCCGAGATTACTGATAGAGAGATGACAAGAATTAGTCCTTAGGACAAATAATAAATAAATTATTCAGATGTGTTTTAGAGATTCAAAGAGAGAGGTATTTCAGCATTTGATGGAATTACCTTGTTGAATTTGATCTTATTTTGGCATGGATAGGTTGGTAATCATGAATTGGATTGTACCAAAAGCGGATGTCAATTAGACTGTGGATGATAAGGAGATAATAATGATAGCGAAGAAACTTTTGGCAAATTTGGTATCTACTTTGAAGGCGTAAAAGTTGGTGCGAAAAGTGAATAGAGCATTCTAGCATTCATCAATGCTTTGGATGCCAAGGATTTATCCAGAAGGTGTAAGAACGGTGAAAGAATTTTATGTCTTTCCGAAGAACTTTCTAGGTCACCTGGATCGAGTAGTGAATTTGGCATTGAGCTTTACTCGGAATCGCTTTCGTGTCCATTGCTCATAGAATGGCACCAAGGAGTTAGCGAGCTTAAAGCTCAAATTCAAGAATCGTTAGATAGAGGATTTATTCGAAGGCTGTTCCGTGGGGAGCAACCGATTTTGTTCGTCAAGAAGAAGGATGGGTCGATGCGTATGTGCATTGATTATAGGCGCTTGAATAAATTGATTATCAAGAATAGGTATCCATTGTCAGAATCGGCGACCTATTTGATCAATTAAGAGAGCTTCAATCTTTTCCAAGATTGATTTGAGATCTGTTATCATCAACCAAGGTAAAGGAGGCAGATTCATAGACCAGATTTCAACTCATATGGACATTATGAGTTTTAGTAATGCCGCTTGGTTTGACTAATGCACCACTACATTTATGGACATGATGAACCTTTCAACCCTATTTAGACCGTTTAGTAAGTTCATAGATGACATTTTGGTATATTCGAGAACAAGAAGACTCCTCATTTATGACCGTGTTGTAAATTTTATGCGGATAAGCAACTTTATGCCAAATTCGAAGTGAATTTTGGTTGAAGGAAGTGACTTTCGGGTCATGAAAGTGTCAAGGAATAAGAGTTGATCCTCGAAGATAGAGGAATGTTGGATTGGAAACCACCAAAGTCGTGAGTCGAGATCCAAGTTTCGGTTTACCTGGTTATTATAGACGGCTGAGGGGTTTTCGCTGATTGTCGCACCTCAACTAAGTTGTTACGGAAGTACCGTATGTATGGACCGATAAACAACAAGAAAGTTTAGAAACCTAAAAAGATTCTAACTAAGCACTAGTACCGATTCAACCAAAGGCCGAAAAGAGCTTAATCACATCGAATAAGGCCACACACGGGTTTAGGATGTGTACTGATGCAAAGTGGAAAAGTGGTAGCTTATGCTTCTCGATTGAGGCCACATGAAGTCAATTATCCTACTCATGATTTGAATTATCATGTAGTGTTTGCATTAAAGATTTGGATACATTATCTTTACTAGTGAGAAGTCAATCATTTATACGGACCATAAAAGTCTTAAGTATCTGTTACCCAAAAGGATTTGAATTTAAGACAACGGAGATGGGTAGAGTTGTTAAAGGATTATGATTTCAATTGAGTATCATCCTGGAAAGGCTAACTTGTGATGACGCTTTGAGTCGAAAGGTTGTGTCTGAGTTGGAGAGCAATGTTTGCTCATCTCGCCAGGGCGAGGATGGCGCTTTGTTAGCGAAACTTGAAGCCTTGGGAACAAATCAAGGAAAAGCAAATATCCGGCGAAAAGTTGGGTCCTTAATACAACAACTGAAAGTGGTGTAATAGGAGATTTTGTTTGAACAAAAAGGTGTACTGGTCGTGGAAGGGTTGTATGTCTAGAATTGATTGAGGTAAATGATTCTTCTAGAGGCATAGTAGCCCTTATGCTATGCATCCCGAGAGGAAATAAGATGTATGATCTCCGTGAATGTGATTGGTGGCCAAAGTTAAAATGGGAAGTTATGATTTTGTGGAAAAGTGTTTGACTTGTCAACAAGTAAAAGCGAAACATCAATTACCCGGGATTGTTGCAACCAAGAAAGATTCCATTATGGAAACGGATAACATGGATTTTGTTAGTGGGTTACCCTTAACACCGCTAAGAAAGATTTCGTCTGGTAGTAGATTGATTAATGAAGACTACCATTTTCTACCAGTCAGATGGATTACTTGTTGCAAAAGTTGGCTAAACCGTATGTATCTCAAATCGCAGTTGTATGTACCAATGTTCATCACATTCGACAGGATTCTTCATTACATCACGGCTTTTGAAAGCTTTGCATGAGGCTCGTACAAAGTTAAACTTTAGTATAGCTTTTACCTCAATCGATAGTACGAAAAGTAATCCGATTTTGGAAGACATGTTAAGAGGTTGTGTGATGATTTCGAGGTAGTTGGGAGGATTTTCACCGCTGGCGAGTTTGCGATAACAATAGTTATCAATCCAAGATTGAGATGGCACCCATGAAGCGTATGGTCGTAGTGTCGCATCTTCGCTTGTTGGACCGAATTAGGGAACCAGCTTGTTGGGTCCTGAACGATAATCGAGATGGAAGAAAAGGTAAAAGTTATTCAGCCGATTAAAGGAAGCTTCGATAGACAAAAGTCGCACGCAGATCCGGCGTAAAGATATTGAGTTTCGGTGGGAGATCGTGTCTTTTGAAAGTTTCACCGTGGGAAAAGATTTTAGATTAAGGAAAGGCAAGTTGAGCCTAGGTTCATTCGGGCCGCTGTCACTTTCATGCACAAGACTGATATATCCATCATCGTACTACCACCACCTGGTACCACCCCAACATCCAAAGACAATGATGATACTTGCAAATCACCCTCTAGATCCATTATTAGTATTATAATCAATTTTGACAACCTAACCAACAATGTTGCGTATAGCTTTGAAGATGTCACTCTT
This sequence comes from Gossypium rotundifolium, assembly GCA_025506655.1. Classification (NCBI taxonomy): domain Eukaryota; kingdom Viridiplantae; phylum Streptophyta; class Magnoliopsida; order Malvales; family Malvaceae; genus Gossypium; species Gossypium rotundifolium. Next base: position 40,084,181 of record CP106732.1, on the reverse strand, counting down.
GTATAACCCATTATAAAGGCTAAAAAGTTTGGTCTATACTATCACTTGATGAGGATATTCTTGAAATGTAGAAAAATCTAGCGACCATGGTAGTGTAGTCAAATACTGACAAAAATCACCCATGGTCCTTTTATTAAAGCGTACATAAAATCATCAAAGTCTTGAAACTTAACAAGATAATAATAATTTTCTAAGTCCATAAATTGAAAAGACAACTTGGGTTTCCACAGAGCATAAAGCGTTGAAACCAATCTTCCTTCTTAAGAGCTTAAGAATCACCATTTCTCCATACCTCCCAGGTTAACTTGTGAACATGATTAAAGAAATTTATTGAAAGTATGCCATCAACAACACTCGTTTGAGTATCACTATCACGTAATTTAAAATTCTCTTCTCTTTGCATCTTGCCACAATTTTGCTGCAATTCTCTACCCATTCCAAGAAGCATATCCTTGAAAGACCTCGATTGCTCAATCCCTCGTTCCATGGGATCAGTATTACCATTAGGGGGATCCTCCACCATATCCTTGAAAGATCTTGGTTGTTCAATCTCCCAATCCATGGGATCAATATTGCCATCAGGGGGTCCTCCTCCTTTCGATAATTTTTTCAATCGTCCATCCAACACTAGAATTAAACATTATCGACTATAACTGCTTGCTAATTTTCTCTATCAAAAAAATTAATGAATGTTAAAGTTAAGATAAGATTCAAAGCGGGAAAGGAAACATTTTTCTAAGATTTTTAAAATGTTGTAATTAACATATTCCTTGATTTTTTTTTTAATCCCAAATAGTAGAATTTGAAAGTAAATCCAATAAGCCTGGTAGCGGTAGCAGTGTAGCAGCGTGTTTTCTCCAAGATTTGGGCGATTTGGCTTCTTGATTTTGTTTTGTGTGTCTGCCTAATTCTCTTGAATTTTATGGCAGTTTGCGGTGGGGTTTGGGTGTATTGGTGTTGAAGACGTTTGTTTTTGCTTTGTTTTTCTTCGTTCCCTTGTCGTTTGGTGATGATACTGTAGTTTTGTTCCTCTGTTTCGTCATATTTTTCTTTTTCGCTGGCGATCGGTGCTGCTGATTTGACGCGAGGAGTCTTGGCAATCTCTGCCGCTGGAAAGGTGTGGAGTCAAATGCTCCTCGGGCCTCGTGGCGCTTGGTTCGATTCTTTAATCTTTCTTTCATATTTTGAGTTTATTTACTTGTTTTTCTAAGTGTTTTTTGCATGCTTTCAGATATTATGTCCTTTTCTTTTGGTTTCTTTATTTGCCCGCTGACTTTTTGCTTTTCGCGAACTCCTTGGTTTTGTCGTTTTCGCCTTCCTTTTTATCCAGTCAGGTTTTGAGTCTTGTTCGTATTTGCATGGCTGCTTCACGTTGTATGTTTTTCCTTTAATGGCAGATTTGACCTTTTCTTGACTTCTCATCGTGTTTTTCAGCAGGGTTTTCGCCGTTCTCTCTCGGCTTTCAAACATGCATATTATGTTTTATTTATGCTTTTCCTGATTTTCTTAGTTTTATTAGTTTTCTCTTTTGATTTGTTTGGGTTTTGGACTCTCTATGTCCTTTTGTATTGCCGCATTGCTTTGTTTTCTTGTTTTCTTTGTTCATGGTCTCCTTCTTGATTCGGGGTTGTAGTCTTTAATGGAAATTGAGACTTCGGGAAAGATTAGGGGATGGTATATCTTTTTCTTTTTTGGACTGCCACCGTGTTCGTGTTTCCTCTCTGCCATGTTTCCTCTTGGAGACTTCTTGTTCTGGGAAGCTGCATGATCCCAGATGGAGCAAGTCTTGATCTCATTCATTTACTATTGACCGCAATGAGGTACAGTGGTAGTCGATAAGGGTTTAGGTGTCTTTTCTACATCGACGAGCTTAGCGTCTGAACGGAAAAGTTTTATGGGTTGTACATTCCATAATGAAGTTCATGTGCTGGAATTGCCGTGGAATGGGCAACCTCGCGAAAATTAGGGAGCTAAAGCAACTTCTCGCTGCTAACAACCCTGATATCATCTTCCTCAGTGAAACTAAAATGAATGGGAATGATTTTTAAAGAGTTAAGAATAAATGCAGGCTGCAGAATGGCTTAACTGTGAATTCTGAGGGTCGAAGTGGGGGTCTGGCGCTGTTGTGGAGAGAAGGGATAGACGTCTCCATCCAAGGTTACACCAATCACCATATCGACTCCATTGTTAAATTGGAGAACAATAAAAACGTGCGGGTTACGGGCTTTTATGGACATGCTAATCTGAACCTTAGAAGCAGTTCTCACTACACCAAAATAGACTTTTAGCGGCGTTTTTTATGGCTTTTAGCGGCGTTTTTAAGCGCCACTAATATTATTTGCGGCGCTTTTGAAAGCGCCGCCAAAAACGCCGCAAAAACACGCGCCGCAAAAGTTAGCGGCGTTTATTGTGAAAAAACGCCGCTAGAAGTCTTGACTTTTAGCGGCACTTTTATAAGAAACGCCGCTAAAAGACCAGACCTTTAGCGGCGTTTTTGTTAGAAACGCCGCTAAAATACCACACCTTTAGCGGCACTTTTACAAGAAAGCGCTAAAAGACCACACTTTAGCGACGCTTTTATAAGAAACGCCATTAAAGTCCACACCTTTAGCGGCGCTTTTGAGAACGCCGCTAAAGACCCACCTTTAGCGGCGCTTTTTATAAAACGACGCTAAAGGTTGGGCCTTTAGCGGCGTTTCTTAAAAAAGCGCCGCTAAAGGTAGGGTCTTTAGCGGCGTTTCTAAAAGCGCCGCTAAAAATGCGCTAAAATGTGGTCTTTTAGCGGCGTTTAACAAAACGCCGCTAAAGGTGCGCAGATTTGCGATACTATTTTTCGCAATATCCTACCCTCCTCGCATTAAAACCAACCAAAAACAAAGACAATTGCATATAATTCCAACCCAAGGACAAATAAAACATTTAAATCTCACCAAAAGCATTAAATCTAAACGATACTTCAAATTTAATAAAAGATATATGATATTTATTAATAAATGAAGCATAATTCAAACAATTTTACAATAATGTTAAGCGTAACAATGTTAAAAAATCTTACAACAATAAAACAAATGTCTAAGAGGGCGGCCTGTGCGACTGCTGCTGGAACAGCTGCATCATAGTCTGCATTGTAGTGGAGTTCTTCATACTTTCTGCTCTGCTCTGTCTCCGTCTTTCTTTGCCTCCGCTCTAAGTTGAGCAATATGCTCTGCCTCCTCATTCTTGCCTCCGCCTAAGTGAGAAATGTGCTCACCGTGCTTGCTTCCATCGAGATATCCGGTCTTTCGGTCTACGAACTTCAAAGACGAGATTGACTCCGGAAGGCATGTATTGCACGAGTGGATCCAAAATATTGAGTCGGGTAACACCTAATCCTTGACATCGAACCCGACCTTACCTTGTAAGACCCAAAACATTAGTGATAATTTTGTTATAAATATACTCAAGATTAACAAAACTATCAATCGAAGCGATCGTACCTTTCGGGACCCAAAACATCAATAATAATTACATTATCAATCTCCTCGAGATTAACAGGCTGTCGAAAGCAACCACTTCATACTCCACCTTCTTCTCCTTTAGTTTATCCTAATAAATCAATAAAAATTTAGAAACGAAATATATAATTAAAAGGAATGGAACATAACTTAAAATTATAAATTTAAAACTACAAACGATGAATTAAATTATTTTAATTAAACATTATAAATATTTATAATAAATCAAATTTTATTAAGTAAATATACCAAAATTTACTGACCTCGGATGTCATCGGAGATCCATCCTTCTTCCTATGAGTAATGTCAAAAGTCAAGGCGTCCAACTTTTGACTGATGAAACTTCCTACATTATAGCGAGAAAAATATAATTTAATAGTATAAAGTAATTAATATTTGAAAGAAGTAATAAATTATAATACCTCGGCCACCACACGAGCCAAACTTACGGAACTCGCCGGTAATGCGTGAATTGTTGTTTCATCTCATTGTTTGTTTCAACTCGCTCACGGTCCTACATAATGGAATTTGAATTATGCATATAGTAAATCGATAAACTGAAAATTTATAAGACTTTGAAAGTCGTAATACCTCTCCTTTCTTTGAATTCCAGAATCTAACTTGATCTTCCCATTGGTACCTTAACATTCCCGGCGGGACATTTCGCAATTTTTCGTCGAGGCTTATGTCTTTCTTAAAATATTATTTTTTAAGGTGCTTTTATTGTCTCTCCATTTTTTACCCAACGTCTTCTTAACATAGTCATCGGAGACCTCTAAAGCAAATTTACCCTAGAAATTTTTTTTTAAAAAGTTAATATAAATGAAGGTTAAATTAAAGTATTATAAATTACATTCACCTTTTATTACCTTAATATTATCGAGAGCCTGATTTTTGTTGGCATTAGGCACGTGATGCCATGATTCATAGTTAATGGGCAACATATTTGTATTTCGTGCTATAATGCCCAAATAGCCTGCCAACAGTCGAGCTTCAGATCCCATAGGCTGGCCATGATTGTTTCTCCTTACTTCAACGCTTTCGGTAGGCTCTAAGTCGTATAAATCAGTAAGTAATGTATGTCCCGAGCTCTTGCTCGTCCAACCACCTCAATTTGAAAAATGATATATTATTATATTAAAATTGAAAAATGAATCAATAATAAAATTTAACATGCATGTAAAATAAACTTAACATTACTTTGGAATTGTCCATGCTCGTCATCTATGTCCGTGACTAGAAGATCCAACAAGCGTATCCTCATCCACTATTTACTTCTTCCGGATTTGGAGTATTCGGACAATATTTAAACCTCGTAATCATCTTCTAGGCATTTTCCCGCAATACACATAAAAGAGTTCAAAATTTTAGTAACAAATAACAACAATAATAGGACATTTAAAAGCAGTTAAATTATATAACATGACCAACATGAAAATTATAATATAACATATAAATAATAAATCGTTAAATCTTACTACATCATATTTCAGTAAATATCTTCGTCCACATCCTGACGAACCCATTGAAATTGTTGACTAGTACTAGGGATATTTTCAGTTATGTCTTGTTCTGGAAAAGGCAAAGTTTCTGATCTTTCGACTATGTCATCTCTACTTCACTGCCAATGTCAAACAAGTCTCTAGGGGTGTTTTGAAGTACAACGTACCAACCCTCATCAGTTGGATCTTCGGAGGAAAAAACTTGTTTAACTTGAGAAGAAAACACATACGGCTCATCCATCAGTTGTTCTGCTGTGTGAATCAATCGAGAGAAATTCACCATTGTAAAGCCATATTGATCGTTTTTAATTCCACGAGCCGTATTCACATCAGCCCAATCACCTTGAAATAAGACAACTTTGCATTTGCCGTAATAATCCAACTCAATGATGTCAGTAATAAGTCCGTAATATTCCAAATTCCCCTCGACCGGATTATCGCCTAGCACTAGCATAACTTGTAATCGAAGAATTAACAACAATTCATCAATTTTGGGTTCTCCTCAATCTCTTACGATACCTTGTATGAAATCTGTATCCGTTGATGAGGAAGCCACTATATCTTTTAACTATTCTGTTTGGACCTTGTGAAAGCCATTTAACGACGTCATTTACTTCATTCCGACTCCAAACCTATTGAGTTGAAAGTAAATCGAGTAATTATGAATGTTATGAGAAAATATTATTACTTGTCAATGAAAATTTAAAGCGCATACCATTTGGCTTAACCATTCATGGAATGATTCATGAACAACTTATTAATTTCTCGTCGATTTAATCTTTGGGATCGTGAACGAGCTCTCAATATATGTTTGTACTCACTACGGTAAAAAAAGGTTTTACTTTGTTAGAAGACAAATAAATTATAATTGATGAGTATTTATCAAATTCTAGAACTTACTTCCGAAATGGTTCCATTGAATCGTGATGAAAAAGAACGTATCGATGTGCTTGGACCCACGATCTATCATCTAATTCTGTAATTTTGACTTTGCTGATCGGTTCTCTGAAACTTTGAAATAAGTAAGTTCCGGCCAAATTATGACCTGTGAGCTCAGCATTTCTACTTGGTCTATTCATTCTTGTTTCAACATCTTCCAAATACCTCGAACAGAAAGTCATACATTCCTCTGCCAAGTAACCCTCGGTAATTGATCCTTCCGGATAACGCTTATTGCGGTAGTATGACTTCAATTTGGAAAGGAACCTACACACGGTATACAACATTATCAAAAGTTGCAACTAAAGGCATTGAGCTGAATGAAGGAATATTTTGTAAATAAAGTAAGACCTTTCAATGGGATACATCCATCGATAGAAAATGGGTCCACCAAGAAGTGTTTCACGCGGGAGATGAATTAACAAGTGCACCATAATAGTGAAGAAGGAAGGCGGGAATATCTTCTCCAGATTGCATAAAGTCAATGCGGCTCGATCTTGTAGTCTCTTTAATTCTTGAACATTCAAAACTTTACCACAAATGCCTTTCATTATATTCAACAGTTCAATTACAGGAGCCGTCACCTTTTTTGACATACAACACCGCATAGCAACTGGCAGTAAGTCTTGCATCAAGATGTGATAGTCATGCGATTTTAAGCCATATAGTCTAAATGTATGATTTTCTGGTAACCACCAACGATGCCCCGTGTAAGAGAACTTCTTCCCATTATATAACCATTACGAACATGTCTACGCAGCACAACATGGACAAGCATAACGTCCCTTGGTACTCCAACCAGATAAATTAGCATAAGCCGAGAAGTCGTTAATAGTCCATATTAAAGCCACACGTAAATTAAAGTTCTCTTTTCTCATTGCATTGTATGTCTGAACACTAGCCCATAGTTGTTTTAACTCGTCAACAAGTGGTCGCAAATATCGTCAATATCATTCCCACCCTTTCTCTCCAGGTATAATCATAGACAAGATAAAAGAAGATTGTTTAATGCAAACCCATGGAGGCAAATTGTAGGGAACAAGCACCACAGGCCAAGTACTATACGTTGTGCTCATGAGTTTGTAAGGGTTAAATCCATCGGATGCTAGCCCAAGCCTCACACTCTGAAGATCGCTTGCAAAGCTTGGAAATTTAAGTCAAAAGATTTCCAAGCTAAAGAATCTGCAGGATGCCTTAACAACCCATCATCTGTTCATCCATCACGATTACCGTCATTGATTGACTATCTTCGACGACATGAAAAGCCGTTGAAGCCTTGGTATTAGCAAAAAATACCGTAAAATCTTAATCGGTCGCTTCCTTGACTATGTATCGTGTTCATCCTCATTACCGTCCTCTCAGATTTCTATTAATCCAACGGGATTGGCGCATACATGACAACACTTGTTGGTTTATCCGGTCGCCTAATACAACATGCGATCATTTGGGCAAGCTGTGAATTTTGTTGTAGCCAAGGCCCAAATCCTTTATCAATTTCTTCATGTCTTTGGAAAATTGAGGGATTTTTGCAAACGGGAACATTTCTTGCAGCAACTCTAACAGCATTGTCAACGATTTTTTGGTCCACCCCCCCAAACATTTCAAGTGAAAAAGACGAATACAGAATGACAGTTTGGAAAATTTTGATCCCTCATGCAGTTCTTCATTCATTTCACCAAGTAACGTGTAGAACCTCGCCGCTTCTTCATTTGGCTGTTCATCCGATACACTTCTTCTTGTTTCGGTGAAAGTATTTCCACCAAAATTATGATCATCGGTTACACCCAAGTCAAGTGGAAATGACCTGAAACCATCACTGTGCATATTAAAAGCATTCCGCAACATGCCTTCCATGTTATCGTCTCTAACATTCTGATTGAAAGCACTATGAGGATACCCCAGATACATCGATAAAGATGCTCCACTAGATGTACACTCTCCATGAAAAAACCATTTTTTGTACCCCCGGGCAAAGCCATTAACAACTACATATTCGTAGACCACTTCACGATAATGCCAGTTAATATTGCAACACGTCTTACACGGGCAAAGAATCATATTCTCTTGGCTTGCATTTTGAAATCTGAAATTCAGAAAAGTTTCTACTCCATTTCGATAGCCGTTGCTTACCCTTGACAATTTCATCCAACTCCTATCCATATCGTAGTTGTTGAAGTCTAAAGTTGACAATAAATTACACGGCTAAATTGTTAATTAATAATTTATGTAAGTAATGATATGATCATATATATAATCGAGTACTATGTAAGTTATGTAAATAATGTAAGTTATGAAATTTGATCTTAAAATTAGGTAAGTTTTGTATTCTTTTAGATTCATCATACGTGGCATTGTTACACTTAGGGAGGATCCATTATATCTCATTTGTGAGATATAAGGCAACCCGTCAGTTTCAAACCTATATACTTTGAATCATTTTTTCTATACAAGTATTATGTAAGTTATGAAGTTTGATCTTAACTTAAAATTATGTAAGTTATTAAATTTGATCATAAAATTAGGTAAGTTTTGTATTCTTTTAGATTCATCATACGTGGCATTGTTACACCTAGGGAGGATCCATTATATCATTGTGAGATATAAGGCAACCCGTCGGAGTTTCAACCTATATACTTTGAATCATTTTTTTCTATACAAGTATTATGTAAGTTATGAAGTTTGATTTTAACTTAAAATTATGTAAGTTATGAAATTTGATCGTAAACTTATGTAAGTTATGAAATTTGATCTTAAAATTAGGTAAGTTTTGTATTCTTTTAGATTCATCACACGTGGTATTGTTACACCTAGGGAGGATCCATTATATCTAACTGTGACATATAAGGCAACCCTTCAGGTTTCCAGCCTATATACTTTGAATCATTTTTTTTCTATACATGTAACATCCTAAAATTTGAAGTATTTATTTAATGCATGTTTTAGTGCTTAACTTGTGTATAGTAAAATTTTTCATGTTTAGTATAGTCTTGAGAAGACTTGAGAACTATTCAGAATTAGAATAAATTATAGTAAGGAGTATTTAATTGAAGTGGATCAAGTGATTTTGAGGTTTAAGTAAAATTAAGTGTCTAAATTTAGCATAAGATGCGTAATTGGCAAGGTGGTGTTGGCGCATGAGTAATTGCATGAGGGGAGGTGTTCGAATCCCTTGGATAACAATTAGATGATTTTTATTTTTGCACTTGTATGGCAAGTGTCGGTCAAGCAATACTTATGGTAAGAATGGACTTTTTCATTTATGGAAAGTAGACTAAGGGAATAAGGTAAGTACTAACTTAAGGTATGGAATCAAGAAGTTTTGGTATGATAAGGGACATAAGGCTTGGATTAAGGGAAGATCTTTTGAAACTTTTAATGGCCTATTGTCCATGTATTTGGACGGTTTTGGGGCTAGGGAGGTTGGCCAAATTTTTGTTAGTAGCTTGATAGGGATTAGTAGCTAGTTTGGTCAATTTCTTTAGCAACATGAGCATTTTTCATTCTCTCCAAACCCTTTTCTCTAGCCGAATGTACTTGTAACCATTGGCAAATTTTTGGTTGTTTGGCCATTTCTTTTGACCAATTAGTATCATTTTCTTCTTTTTCTTTTTGTGCCAAAACCATGCAACTTTGAAGAAACCTAATTCATTCTCTTTTTCTTTCTTTTGGCGAATATACATCAACTTTAAGACCCATTTCTTTGTTCATCTTTCATCCTTGGAAAATAGATACATAAACTCTCTCTATTCTTTTTTGTTCTTTCATTCTTTTTGAAAAGACTCTCAAATATCATCCTCTCTCTCATTCTTCATTATGGCCAAATGTTGATGGTAAAACCTTATCCGAATCATTCTTTTCTTTTATTTTAATCTTTTCTCCTTCAAACAAATTCTTCTTTCTTTGTAGTGGTATAGTGGAGTGCTGATTTCTTTTCTACATCTTAAGTGATTATAGCTATTATAGATCGGGTGAAAAAGGAGATTTCATTAGTCAAGGTAATGGATTTTCAAGGTAAACCGATTACACTTTCAAGTCTTTAGTTTTAAGATTTTCGATAGTTTATTGTTAGGACTAATGTTTCTTTGTCTTTGAAGACAATCAAAATAGGGACGAAAAGGGCAGTAAATAGTATTCGGAAGAGGGGTGGTTCTATTAATCCCCTTAAGTTTAAGAGAAGGACTGCTTTGAATTGAGATTTTCCACAGGTTGTGGACCTTCATCCGATGAAAATCAAATATTTGAAGTCGTCGTACTCGAACCACTTTGCTTACTCGGGTATTGAACCTTTGATCGGAAAGAAATTGTAAATAATGGTTATTCGAGATTCCGAGGGTAAGATTTAGATCGTTCAATATTAGAATAGTTTAATATCAAATTTTAGTGTTCTAATCCGTCGTAATGTATGTTTAGATATCGACGAGCGAGAGAGTGTAGTTCTCACTGTAATCAGGTGTGTAATCTCACACTATATCTCATGGGTTAGATGACTATACAATGGTTTAAGTTGGATTTAAAAATCGCAAAGTTGGTGAAATCAAAAAATATGACATTATTGACACTTAGTGTTAAAATCTCGAAATTGGTAGTAAGATCGTGAAATTTTGAAAATCGCCCTTAATGGTTAAAATGATAATAAGTGACAAATTTGGGCCATATGTGTTATTTGGCAAATTTGGGCCATATGTGATATTTGGCAAATTTGGGCCATATGTGTTATTTGGCAAATTTGGGCCATATGTGTTATTTGGCAAATTTGGGCCATATGTGATATTTGGCAAATTTGGGCCATATGTGTTATTTGGCAAATTTGGGCCATATGTGATATTTGGCAAATTTGGGCCATATGTGTTATTTGGCAAATTTGGGCCATATGTGTTATTTGGCAAATTTGGGCCATATGTGTTATTTGGCAAATTGGGCCATATGTGATAATTGAAAATTTGGGCCACATGTGATAATCGATAAATGGGCCTTAAGTGAAAATTTATAATTGGGCCATTTATGATAATGGATAAATTGGGCTATATGTGAAATGTGTTTTTAATGGGCCAAAATTCATAAATAATAATATAGTTTTCTTTACAAATATTTTGTAATGCATAAACATGATTGCATGGGTTGGGATCAATGATGAAGAGAAGAAAGGCTTAATGCGGAATTCTAGATAGGTGACTCTCATCACAATGGCCATTGTTCTAAAATCTAGATCGGTGGTTTTACCACAATTATTTAAATGGCCGTTGCCACAAATATGATATTGGGCTTAAAGCCTACTTGATGTGATGGCGGGTGGGTGACTAAAGCTACCACAGGTGTCTTTGGTTGGAGTGCGGGGGTGTGTAGCGGATGGAAATCTAGGTTTGGTTTTGGGAATTGCATATCATTTGCATTATTATTTTAAATACTAAATTAATAAATGTTTAAATGGTCTTGGCCCAGTGGACTATGGTAAGTGAGTTGCACACCGAGTTCTAAGTAACTCACCCCATTATTTTTACCCTCTCGTGTAATAACAATTGATGGAGACTTGGTTCGTAGATGACTTAGTGGGGTGGCTATACTACAATTGGTGGTTCATAAAACTTTGAGACTTCTTTTATAATTTCTATTAAGTATTATTAATGGGTATGTAATAAGGCCTTTTAATTATGGATTTTATTGTGTGGATGGATTTATTTATGTTTTAGTTTATTTAAGTTGGATTGATTTTGTTTTTCAGAATGATTTTCTATAACTCTCGTTTCAAATAAAAGTTTTTCTTATCTAGAAACTTGAAAATTCTTTTAAAACTTTTTGATGAAATATTCGATTTAACAAATCTAAAGTTTTTATCGACTACTACTTTATATATATATATCAAACGACAAATTCTTGTGTTTTAAATCAAGCATTTCAAATAAACCTCGATTTTTTGATACAGTAATATTTTTAATCGTTTTGCAATTTGATTTTTACTTCGTTAAATATTTTGAATGTTCGTTAAAATTGTGTGGCATGCTGAAATTCGGGCTTAATGCATAGGCCGGGTTTGGGGCGTTAAATTTTATGGTATCAGAGCCCAGTTTTAAAACTCGGCTATGGTTTGGGTGCAACGATGATTTTTGGTTAAAAACCACATAAATTTCTAGACTTTATGTTTTAAAGGTAGTATGGCACCACGAGCATCCGACACCAAGTCAAGTAAGTATGTTCAATAAGCATTTGTTTATTTTTGTGATGAGACCTAAGGAACACTCTAGAACTTCTAGTTTTAGGTGTTGAAAACGATAGAGATTGAGACTATAGAATGTGATTGCGAAAACAACTCTATCTCTTATATCTCATAAAATATCGTTAATAAACACTGAAATAAGATTCTGATTCATAAAACTTGTAATCAGATTAAAGCGAATTAGTCAATATGAGATCTAGAGGACGTGGTCGTGGACGCGGTAGACGTGGCCGTGGTAGAGGACGAGGTGCTGCGTCTAAAGCACCAGGTCATATACCGAAAAGGGATACACCTGCGTCATTCAAGAGCGAAACTGGATCTTATGATCATACGAATGAGGATAATGCTTTGACTCAAGCAATGTTGCGAGTCTTAGAAAGAGTAGCTGGAGCCAGAACTGGGCCAGTAACTCGCGGATCAATATCGGAATGACTCAAGTCTAGTGGTGCAGAAGTTTTTAGATGTGTCTCTGGTGTAGCCCCGAATGTGGCAGAATATTGGTTTGAGGCTGTAGAACGAATTATGGATGATTTGGAATACACTGTCGAGCAGAAACTGAGAGGAGCCGTGTCTTTGTTAAGAGACGAGGCGTATCAATGGTGGTTTACTATCCGAGAAGGCACCGAGGCTGCATTGGTTAATTGGGATTTCTTTAAAGCTGCTTTCCAAGGGAAGTATGTCGGGACAAGTTATGTAGATGCCCGCAGGAAGGAATTCCTGAATTTGGTTCAAGGAAGTAAGACTGCAGCAGCTTACGAGGTAGAATTTCTTCATTTGAGTCGTTATGCTCGTACTATAGTGCAGACTGATCATGAGCGCTGTGTACGCTTTGAGGATGGATGAATAATGAGTTCTGGTCTTCGATAGCCCCACAACAAGTGCGGACTTTTACCTCGCTAGTAGAGAAAGCTAAGATAGCCGAAGAGGCTAAGATTTCAGAATGCCAGAATCGGGAAAAAGTAAGAGGCAAGAGGGATTTTAAGTATTCTGGTTCTTCTAAAAGGTTTCAAAAGAGGCCACGGAATGATGAGGCAGTTCAAGTTAAGGCATCTGTGACTACCAATCAGATTCGAGAATGTGCCGACTGTGGTAGACAACATCCCGGAGAATGTTGGAGGAAAACTGGAGCCTATTTTAAATATGGATCTAAGGATCATCGGTTTAAGAATTGTCCTCGACGGACTGAAACGACTCAGGAAGCTTGTAACCCTAAGGCTCAGCCAGCTAGAGGTACTCAGCAGCCACTAAGAGGTCGTGGACCGGGTCGTGGTGGTAATGGTAATGGACATGGACAAGGTGCACCGGGTCGAGGTAATGGTGTTAGAGGTAACACGGAGGCGAGACAGCCAGGATTGGTCTATGCTGTCAGGCGTCGTGAGGACGGCGATGCACTTGATATAATAACTAGTACGTTCTTCATTTCTGATGTACTTTCTTCGCTTTGATAGATATCAAATCTACCCACTCGTATGTTGCTAGTGCTATATTTGGAAACCTAAATATTAGATCCGAGATTCTTGATAGAGATGATGATGAATTAGTCCTTTAGGATGATCGGTAATAGTGAATAAATTATTCGAGATGTGCCTTTAGAGATTCAAAGAGAGGTATTTCTAGCAGACTTGATGGAATTACCTTTCAGTGAATTTGATCTTATTTTGGGCATGGATAGGTTGGTGAAGCATCGGGCGCAATTGGATTGTACCAAAAGCGGATGTCAATTAGACTGTGGATGATAAGGAGATAATAATGATAGGCGAGCGAAGAAACTTTTTGGCAAATTTGGTATCTACTTTGAAGGCGAGAAAAGTTGGTGCGAAAAGGAATAGAGCATTCCTAGCATTCATCAATGCTTTGGATGCCAAGGATTTATCGGTAGAAGGTGTAAAACGGTGAAAGAATTTCGGATGTCTTTCCGAAGAACTTTCGGTCTACCTCGGATCGAGAAGTAGAATTTGGCATTGAGCTTTTACGGAATCGCTTGGTGTCCATTGCTCCTTATAGAATGGCACCAAGGAGTTAGCGAGCTTAAAGCTCAAATTCAAGAACCTGTTAGATAGAGGATTTATTCGACCAAGTGTGTCTCCGTGGGGAGCACCGATTTTGTTCGTCAAGAAGAAGGATGGGTCGATGCGTATGTGCATTGATTATAGGCAGTTGAATAAATTGACGATCAAGAATAGGTATCCATTGCCGAGAATCGATGACCTATTTGATCAATTAAGAGGAGCTTCAATCTTTTCCAAGATTGATTTGAGATCGGGTTATCATCAACTCAAGGTAAAGGAGGCAGATATTCATAAGACGGCATTTCGAACTCGTTATGGACATTATGAGTTTTTAGTAATGCCGTTTGGTTTGACTAATGCACCAGCTACATTTATGGACATGATGAACCGAGTCTTTCAGCCCTATTTAGACCGGTTCGTAGTAGTGTTCATAGATGACATTTTGGTATATTCGAGGAACGAAGAAGAGCATGACTCTCATTTGCGCACTGTGTTGTAAATTTTGCGTGATAAGCAACTTTATGCCAAATTCAGTAAGTGTGAATTTTGGTTGAAGGAAGTGACTTTCTTGGGTCATGTAGTGTCAGCTGAAGGAATAAGAGTTGATCCTCGAAAGATAGAGGCAGTGTTGGATTGGAAACCACCAAAGTCGATGAGTCGAGATCCAAGTTTCTTGGGTTTGGTGGTTATTATAGGCGCTTTGTTGAGGGTTTTCGTTGATTGTCGCACCCTAACTAAGTTGTTACGGAAGGAAGTACCGTATGTATGGACTGATAAACAACAAGAAAGTTTCGAGAAACTGAAAAAGATTCTAACGGAAGCACTAGTACTGATTCAACCAAAGGCCGAAAAAGAGTTTACCGTTTACTGTAATGCGTCACACACGGGTTTAGGATGTGTACTGATGCAAAGTGGAAAAGTGGTAGCTTATGCTTCTCGACAGTTGAGGCCACATGAAGTCAATTATCCTACTCATGATTTGGAATTGGCTGCGGTAGTGTTTGCATTAAAGATTTGGATACATTATCTTTACGGTGAGAAGTCAATCATTTATACGGACCATAAAAGTCTTAAGTATCTCGTTACCCAAAAGGATTTGAATTTAAGACAACGGAGATGGGTAGAGTTGTTAAAGGATTATGATTTCTCAATTGAGTATCATCCTGGAAAGGCTAACGTTGTGACAGACGCTTTGAGTCGAAAGGTTGTGTCGGAGTTGAGAGCAATGTTTGCTCATCTCAGTTTGTATGAGGATGGCAGTTTGTTAGCGAAACTTCAGGTGAAGCCTCTGTGGTTGGAACAAATCAAGGAAAAGCAAATATCCGATGAAAAGTTGGGTCCTTTAATACAACAATCTGAAAGTGGTGTAATAGGAGATTTTGGTTTGAACAAAAAGGTGTCTTGTGTTTTTCGTGGAAGGGTTTGTATGCGAGAATTGGTTGAGGTAAATGATTCTTCTAGAGGCGCATAGTAGCCCTTATGCTATGCATCCGGAGGAAATAAGATGTATCGGGATCTCCGTGAATGTGATTGGTGGCCAAAGTTAAAATGGGAAGTTATCGATTTTGTGGAAAAGTGTTTGACTTGTCAACAAGTAAAAGCGAAACATCAATTACCGTCGGGATTGTTGCAACCAAGAAAGATTCCATTATGGAAACGGGAGCGGATAACGATGGATTTTGTTAGTGGGTTACCCTTAACACCGCTAAGAAAGATTACATGCAGGTGGTAGTAGATTGATTAATGAAGACTACTCATTTTCTACCGATTCAGATGGATTACTTGTTGCAAAAGTTGGCTAAAGCGTATGTATCTGAAATCGTCAGGGTTGCATGGGTACCGGTGTCTATCATATCGACGAGGATTCTCGGTTTACATCACGGTTTTGGAAAGCTTTGCATGAGGCTCGGGTACAAAGTTAAACTTTAGTATAGCTTTTACCCTCGGTCGATAGTCGATCGAAAAGAGTAATCCATTTTGGAAGACATGTTAAGAGGTTGTGTGATCGATTTGAGAGGTAGTTGGGAGGATTTTCTACTGCTTGGCGAGTTTGCGTATAACAATAGTTATCAATCCAGATTGAGATGGCACCCTATGAAGCGTTATATGGTCGTAGGTGTCGTACTCACCTTGTTGGACTGAATTAGGGAACGGCGGTTGTTGGGTCTGAATCGATAAGCGAGATGGAAGAAAAGGTAAAAGTTATTCAAGCGCGATTAAAGGAAGCCTCGGATAGACAAAAGTCGTACGCAGATCTGAAGCGTAAAGATATTGAGTTTGCGGTGGGAGATCAGGTCTTTTTGAAAGTTTCACCGTGGAAAAAGATTTTCAGATTCGGAAGGAAAGGCAAGTTGAGCCCTAGGTTCATTGGGCCGTATAGTGTGTTGAAGCGTGTAGGACCAGTAGCCTATCAACTTGATTTACCTCCAGAATTGAGTCAGATTCATAGTGTTTTCCATGTTTCTATGTTGAGACGCTATAGATCGGATCCATCGCACATAGTACCGGTAGAAGAAGTGGAATTAAGGCTAGATTTGTCTTTTGAGGAGGAACCAGTGGAAATTTTAGACCGAGATGTTAAAGTGCTAAGAAAGAAGACTGTACCGTTGGTCAAAGTTTTATGGCGTAATCACGAAGTGGAGGAAGATACGTGGGAGCCTGAGGATGCAATTCGACAAAAATATCCTCATCTCTTTTAGCCAGGTAAATTTTGAGGACGAAATTTTCTTTAAGGAGGGTAGAATTGTAACATCCTAAAATTTGAAGTATTTATTTAATGCATGTTTAGTGCTTAACTTGTGTATAGTAAAATTTTTCATGTTTAGTATAGTCTTGAGAAGACTTGAGAACTATTAGGAATTAGAATAAATTCTAGTAAGGAGTATTTAATTGAAGTGGATCAAGTGATTTTGAGGTTTAAGTAAAATTAAGTGTCTAAATTTAGCATAAGATGAGTAATTGGCAAGGTGGTGTTGGCGCATGAGTAATTGCAAGAGGGGAGATGTTCGAATCCTTTGGATAACAATTAGATGATTTTTATTTTTGCACTTGTATGGAAAGTGTAGGTCAAGCAATACTTATGGTAAGGATGGACTTTTCATTTATGGAAAGTAGACTAAGGAATAAGGTAAGTACTAACTTAAGGTATGGAATCAAGAAGTTTTGGTATGATAAGGGGACATAAGGCTTGAATTAAGGAAGATGTTTTGGAAACTTTTAATGGCCTATTGTCCATCTATTTGGACAGTTTTGGGGCTAGGGAGGTTGGCGAATTTTTGTTAGTAGCTTGATAGGGATTAGTAGCTAGTTTGGTCAATTTCTTTAGCAACATGAGCATTTTTTCATTCTCTCAAAACCCTTTTCTCTAGCCGCATGCAACTTTGAAGAAATCGTTGGCAAATTTTTGGTTGTTTGGCCATTTCTTTTTGACCAATTAATATCATTTTCTTCTTTTTCTCTTTTGTGCCAAAACCATGCAACTTTGAAGAAACCTAATTCATTCTCTTTTTCTTTCTTTTGGCCGAATATACACCAACTTTATGACCCATTTCTTTGTTCATATTTCATCCTTGGAAAATATATACATAAACTCTCTCTCTATTCTTTTTGTTCTTTCATTCTTTTTGAAAAGACTCTCAAATATCATCCTCTCTCTCATTCTTCATTATGGCCGAATGTTGATGGTAAAACCTTAGCTGAATCATTCTTTTCTTTTATTTTAATCTTTTCTCCTTCAAACATATTCTTCTTTCTTTGTAGTGGTATAGTGGAGTGCCGATTTCTTTTCTACATCTTAAGTGATTATAGCTATTATAGATCGGGTGAAAAAGGAGATTTCATTAGTCAAGGTAAAGGATTTTTAAGGTAAACCGATTACACTTTCAAGTCTTTAGTTTTAAGATTTTCGATAGTTTATTGTTAGGACTAATGTTTCTTTGTCTTTGAAGACAATCAAAATAGGGACGAAAAGGGCAGTAAATAGTACTCGGAAGAGGGGTGGTTCTATTAATCCCCCTAAGTTTAAGAGAAGGACTGTTTCAGGAATCCGAGATTTTCCACCGGTTGTGGACCTTCATCCGCAAAAATCAAATATTCAAGTCGTCGTACTCGAACCACTTGTTTACTCGGGTATTGAACCTTTGATCGGAGAGAAATCACAAATAGTGGTTATTTGAGATTTGAGGTAAGATTTAGATCGTTCAATATTAGAATAGTTTAATATCAAATTTTAGTGTTCTAATCCTTCGTAATGTGTGTTTAGGTATCGACGAGCGGGAGAGTGTAGTTCTCACCGTAATCAGATGTGTAATCTCACACTATATCTTATGGGTTAGATGACTAGACAATGGTTTAAGTTGTATTTAAAAATTGCAAAGTTGGTGAAATCGGAAAATATGACATTATTGACACTTAGTGTTAAAATCTCGAAATCGGTAGTAAGATCGTGAAATTTTGAAAATCGCCCTTAATGGTTAAAATGATAATAAGTGACAAATTTGGGTCATATGTGTTATTTGGCAAATTTGGGCCATATGTGATATTTGGCAAATTTGGGCCATATGTGTTATTTGGCAAATTTGGGCCATATGTGTTATTTGGCAAATTTGGGCCATATGTGTTATTTGGCAAATTTGGGCCATATGTGATATTTGGCAAATTTGGGCCCTATGTGTTATTTGGCAAATTTTGGCCATATGTGTTATTTGGCAAATTTGGGCCATACGTGTTATTTGGCAAATTGGGCCATATGTGATAATTGAGAATTTGGGCCACATGTGATAATCGATAAATGGGCCTTAAGTGAAAATTTATAATTGGGCCATTTATGATAATGGATAAATTGGGCTATATGTGAAATGTGTTTTTAATGGGCCAAAATTCATAAATTATAATATGGTTTTCTTTACAAATATTTTGTAATGCATAAACATGATTGCATGGGTTGGGATCAATGATGAAGAGAAGAAAGGCTTAATGCCAGAATTCTAGATAGGTGACTCTGTCACAATGGCCGTTGCCCGAAATCTAGATCGGTGGTTTTACCATAGTTATCTAAATGGCCGTTGCCACAAATATGATATTGGGCTTAAAGCCTACTTCAGTGTGATGGGGGTGGGTGACTAAAGCTCCCCACAGGTGTGTTGGTTGGGTACGGGGGTGTGTAGCGGATGGAAATCTAGGTTTGGTTTTGGGAATTGCATATCATTTGCATTATTATTTTTAAATACTAAATTAATAAATGTTTAAATGGTCTTGGCCCAGTGGACTATGGTAAGTGAGTTGCACACTGAGTTCTAAGTAACTCACCCCATTATTTTTACCCCTCTCAGGTAATAACAATTGATGGAGACTTGGTTCGGAGATGACTTCGTGGGGTGGCTATGCTACAATTGGTGGTTCATAAAACTTTGAGACTTCTTTTATAATTTCTATTAAGTATTATTAATGGCGATGTAATAAAGCCTTTTTAATTATGGATTTTATTGTGTGGATGGATTTATTTATGTTTTAGTTTATTTAAGTTGGATTGATTTTGTTTTTAAGTAAATGATTTTCTATAACTCTCGTTTCAAATAAAAGTTTTTCTTATCTAGAAACTTAGAAAATTCTTTTAAAACTTTTGATGAAATATTCGATTTAACAAATCTAAAGTTTTATCGATTACTACTTTATATATATATCAAACGACAAATTCTTGTGTTTTAAATCAAGCATTTCAAATAAACCTCGATTTTTCGATAAAGTAATATTCTTAATCGTTTTGCAATTTGATTTTACTTCGTTAAATGTTTTGAATGTTCGTTAAAATTGTGTGGCATGCCGAAATTCGGGCTTAATGCATAGGCGGGTTTGGGGTGTTACAATACAAGTATTATGTAAGTTATGAAGTTTGATCTTAACTTAAAATTATGTAAGTTATGAAATTTGATCGTAAACTTATGTAAGTTATGAAATTTGATCTTAAAATTAGGTAAGTTTTGTATTCTTTTAGAATCATCATACGTGGCATTGTTGCACCTAAGGAGGATCCATTATATCTCACTATGAGATATAAGGCAATCCGTCAGGTTTCCAGCCTATATACTTTGAATCATTTCTTTTCTATACAAGTATTATGTAAGTTATGAAGTTTGATCATAACTTAAAATTATGTAAGTTATGAAATTTGATCGTAAACTTATGTAAGTTATGAAATTTGATCTTAAAATTAGGTAAGTTTTGTATTCTTTTAGATTCATCATACGTGGCATTGTTACACCTAGGGAGGATCCATTATATCTCACTTGTGAGATATAAGGCAACCCGTCAAGTTTCCACCTATATACTTTGAATCATTTTTTTCTATACATGTGTTATGTAAGTTATAAAGTTTGATCTTAACTTAAATTTATGTAAGTTATGAAATTTGATCGTAAACTTATGTAAGTTATGAATTTTGATCTTAAAATTAGGTAAGTTGAGATGTTGTAAGGGTGCTTAGAATTTGAAATAACTTGTTTAATAATTTATTTTAATTGAATCTTATATCTAATGTCAAGTCTATAAATAGTTATATAATAGTAATAATTAGTATGTTTTACTAACCTTTTGTGTTGGGTTTGTTATTTGACTATATTAAAAATAGAATAAATTTTAGAAAATTAAAGATATCGGGATAAATTATTTAATTGGTCGGGTTACTAAATATGTTTTAATTGAATAAATCACTCAAAAATAAAAAATATTAAAAATAATTTTATTTTTTAACTTGGTTTAATCGGTACATACTTATATTCAAGTCAATTGGACTAATACTTTTTCCGAATTGATAGCCCAACTAGTTCAAAGGACCATGACTTTATGTTTGATTTACTATAATGGAATAGAGCAAAATTTGAATAGGATTACATTATTTGGTTGAATTACATGTTGATAAAGAATAAGTAAGTAATAAGTGTGAAAATAACATTACTACCCTTAAATAAATAATATTTTATTTTTATGTCAATTTTATATAAATTTGATTTTTAACTATTTCATTTCTATAAATCATTTACATATTGTTGTTGTAAATTTAAACAGATTTTAAATTACTTCTTTTAAAAAATATTAAATAATGATCAAAATAATTTTTTATAATTGTTGACTATATGTCGTATATTATTTGAATACTCATACTAATGATATAAAAAAATGAGGGCAACTATATGTAAACAGTGAAAACTTACCAACAAACTAACGGAGAACAACTGCGAAGAAACTTTATCA
Organism: Gossypium rotundifolium; assembly: GCA_025506655.1. Lineage (NCBI taxonomy): Eukaryota > Viridiplantae > Streptophyta > Magnoliopsida > Malvales > Malvaceae > Gossypium > Gossypium rotundifolium. Next base: position 40,062,778 of record CP106732.1, on the reverse strand, counting down.
ATAGCACTACTAGATATTAAATCGAAGATTAAATGTAACTCTTCATTGAACCGAAGTTGCGTAAGAGCGAGAAGCGATTAAATGTCAAACTTGAACGTCCCGAAAAGCAAAGAAAGTAGTATTTAAATAATAAACCAGTAGTGGTTCAGTTCAAAGATATATAATGACATCTAGAAGCAAGAAAGCAGTGTTACTAATGGGGATGTCAATTGATAACAATCAGCAGTTCACACCTCAACTTACAACACTTTAACATCCCAATTAACAACAGTTATACATCTCAATTATAGCAATAAACACCTCAATTTCCAGGAACTAAACAATACAATTTGCAATACTTAAAACAATTCAATTTACAACATGTAAACACTTCAACTTGCAGCACTTTAACACTTCAATTCAAAGCATTTAAATACTTCAATTTGCAGCACTTAACACTTCAATTTATAGCGTTTAAACACTTCAATTTGTTGCACTTTAACACTTCAATTCACAGCATTTAAATACTTCAATTTGTAACACTTTAACACTTCAATTTACATCATTTGAGCACCTCAATCTATAGAAATTAAACACTTCAATTTACATCAATTAAGCACCTCAATTTACAGTAATTAAACACTTCAATTTACAGCATTTAAACACCTCAACTTACAACACTTTAACATCCCAATTAACAACAATTATACACCTCAATTATAGCAATAAACATCTCAATTTCCAGGAACTAAACAATACAATTTGCAGTACTTAAAACACTTCAATTTACAACATGTAAACACTTCAATTTGCAGCACTTTAACACGTCAATTCACAGCATTTAAATACTTCAATTTGCAACACTTTAACACTTCAATTTGCAGCACTTAAACACTTCAATTTGCAGCACTTAACACTTCAATTCACATCATTTAAATACTTCAAATTGCAACACTTTAATACTTCAATTTACATCATTTGAGCACCTCAATTTACAGCAATTAAACACTTCAATTTACATCATTTGAGCACCTCAATTTACAGTAATTAAACACTTCAATTAACATCATTTAAACACCTCAATTTGCAGCACTTTAACATGCGAAATAAAGTTTAGATTTAGTATTTTTATTTAAGTTTAGATAAAATTTTAAACTCATTTATTAAACCAAATTCAAGCCTAAAAATAATCTAAAATACTAGATTAAGCGGATCAAGTATAATGTATCCTAATTTATAAAATTTATGATATTAATAAATTATTTATTAAACCCAATCATATTAATGTTTTAGAAATTTAATTGAATACCCGTGCAATGTATAGTTATAAACAATAACTAAAATAATTTTAATTAGCATCCAGCTTTTTATTACTAGTCCAAGTTTTATTGAAGTATTATAATTTGAAAATTCACATATTTATTATATTTGCTTTCTCTTTGTCCAATTTTTACTCTTATATTTATAGACTTGGCTAAATAAAATAGCATTATTTATAGTTTTATATTTTTAAATGTTTTAAAAGGATAATTTGGTAACAACATATAAAATATATATATTTAAATTATAGAAATTAAATGGATAATAAAAAAATTATAGAAAATGAAAAATGGGAGCAATATAGACTTGTGTACCTTATTATATACATATTTATATGATGAGATGAGATGAGATGAGAAGGGAATTTTTTTGAATGTAATGATGTTTTGGGTGAAACAGATTAGATATATGAAAAGCATGAGATGATTCCATACACACAACTAAGACCAGTGTTCAAAGAAAGAAATACAAACTTTGCAGAAAAGAAAAATCTGGGTAAAAATACACAGATAATATTGAATTGAAAAAGAAGGTGAATAGTGAAAAGAGAGATTGAACTTACCTATCGAAGAGATTTTGTTTCACGTTCGCAATAGGTTAATATTATAAAATATAAAGAGGTAAAAATCCTGTGGTATCAAAATAAATTTCATATCCCAACATGGAGCAAAGTCATAAACATAAAAAACCATCATATTTTAAACAAGGAACATTGTCATTAATAGGCACCTAACTCGCAATAAATCTTCAAAACATGACAAAAGATATCTGAAAATATTGATAGACTTTGTAGTGATGTAGAAGTAAAAACATTACAATGATTTAAGCACAGATAGGACATGTAAGAACGTCCAAGAATTATTGTGTTTTGTAGTTAAACTAATCTTGGATTTATTACGTAGGTCTTTATTAATGTTCTTCCATATGTAGTTCAACCTTAATGGCAAATGCAAATAAGAAATACTAATTTTCCTTTTTCTTTTTCAGTCCTCACAAAATGATAACTTACTTTAGAAGAAAAGCGAGCCTTATCTTCTTAAAAGTTTCGATCAGTATAGTCTTCGTCGACTTACCAAATTGAAAATAGTGGATTTAACTATTTTATTCAAAATGAAAAGGTTACCTCTTACCGCTTTCGCCAAACTATAGCCTCATATATTTAGAGTATATTAATAAAACGAAGACATGAATGGATTGAAGCAAAAGCATAAATGTGAGAACCCAAAGTTAAAGGGAATTTAAAAGAAACAAAACAAAAGAGTTTCACTATTGTATAAAAACCGTAAAAGCAGATATCGGAGAAGTCATGCAAGAGATCAATAATTAGTGAGAAAAGGAGGAAGAAAGATCATAATCATGGCAATGAAAAGCAATGTGCTCATCGTTGGGGAACCGCTACTTGGGAAAGAGGCTAGTAAAGGCAAGTTTAACACAAGGCCACGAAACTTACGTCTTTGCAGGGGAGGAGATAGGTGTGGATATTGAGAAGGCACAAATCTTGCTATCGTTTAAGCAGCAAGGGGCTCATTTTGTGATTGGTTCGTTTAACGACCACCAAAGCCTCATCAAAGTGGTGAAATTAGTAGACGTGGTTATTTGTGCAATATCCGGTGTTCATATCCGTAGCCACCAAATACTGCTTCAACTCGTAAGTACCTGACAGCAACTCAATGTGCATTAGCATACTTTCTGTTAGTGATATAATACTAGTATAAGTGATATAATACTGCTTAGTTTCTATATAAAGCAAGCAGAGGTTACCAAACCCAACCGAAGGATTTAGTGGCAAGATTTAGTGACAAGTCCCCCATCTCACGCAAACACTCAACCAACCCACAGCAATTAAAAAGAATAATTTTTTCTCACTATAATGAATAATCCCACAGCCCCATCCTTCCCCTCTTTTCACATTACACCGTCCCATTCCCTTCCCTCTTTCTACGATGAGCCGACAAATTCAGAGAACCAAACAACAAAGAACTAATACTAGTCGATAACAAAGATCCAAACCTATATTCTGTTCACTTGCATGTTACCTTTTTGAGAATCTGAGATGTGCATGCGTCGACAATTCGATGAAAGAGAGGTAAAGCTTGAAGCCAAGGAGCGTTGGTTTAGACGATAATACTGGAGCGGTGGAGGATGAAGAGTTTATTAATCTGATGAAGTACGATGGTGGCGGACTGAAGAGAGGTATGAAATGAAGAGGGGGATGAAAGAAACTAACCTTTAGAAATTTAGGGATTTCAGAAAGAGGGGGAAATGAATTTCAAAAGAAGCCTAGGGGGAAATTGAGTCAATCGGGTTTAAGGATTGGGGGAACTAGAAGAGAGCAAAACGGCGACATTTTCACTAAAACAATTCAAGCATTGCGGCGTTTATAAAATAACGCAGCTAAAGACATACCTATTGCGGCGTTTACCAGAAAAACGCCACTAAAATATACAAAACAACGTCGTTTTAATTAGAATACACAAACATATTTGCGGCATTTTTTATAAGCGCCGCTATACCCCAACTTGTTGTGGCGTTTACGAGAAAAACGCCACTAAAATATACAAAACAACGTCGTTTTAATTAGAATACACAAACATATTTGCGGTGTTTTTTATAAGCACCGCTATATCCCAACTTGTTGCGGCGTTTTTGAAATAGCGCCACTAATACTTGACAGATTACTGTGGCGTTTTACCAACGGCGCCACTAACAAAAAGCTTTAAACAACGACGTCTTGCATCGTATTGATATATTTTGTGGCGTTTTACATAAATGCCACTAATTCATACAACAATGTTTCAAACGACGCCGTCTTAAAATAAATTGATGGGTTTTGTATGCGTTTTGTATTAAACGCGGTAATTTTTAATGTCATTTAATTTATATATTTTATACTATTATTAATTAATCCATTTAGTTAATATTATTAACACTAAATAATCTTTAAAATATATATATAAATTATATATCATCTTATATCCAATTACTTTAAAATTATTTTAAATATATATAAATTTAAAATATATCAGTCATATACCTATAAATATTTAAAATTATTTTAATAATAGTATTTTAATGTTTTTCATTTTAACATATATTTTCTATGTTATAATTTGTTTCAAAATTTTTCTATGTGTTATTAATTTTTCTAAATAATTTAAATATAAAATTAAAAAATTACATTTTATTTAATATAAAATTCAATAATTATAAGAAAAGGATGAAAGAGTGATTGACTTTTATTACAATTATATTTAATTATTGCATAATTCATATCAATTTCAAATAAATTACCCTCAATATCGTTAAACTCTAAACCCTAAATCTTAAACCCAAAACCTAAACCCTAAATCCTAAACTTTAAGCCCTAAACCCTAATTTGGTTTTTGAATTTTAGGTCATATATCCTAAACCCTAAACCCTAAATACTAAACCCTAATTTGACCTATACCTTAAACCTTAAACCTAAACCCTAAACCTTAACCCCTAACCCTAACCCACAAGCATTGAACCCTTAACCCTTAAACCAATGAACCCTTAACCTAAACCTTAATTAACCCCTAACCACTACCACTTAAATTACCCTCAATATCGTTAAACACTAAGATCTTAAACCCTAAACAATAAAACCCAAATAATAAACTTTAAACCATAAAATTAACATCCTAAATATTAAACCCTAAAGCCCTAAAATAAATTAATCCTAAAATTAAAAACCATAAACCCTAAACTTAAAACCCTAACCCATTAACCATTTTCCCTTAAACCCCTAACCTTAAACATTAACCCCGACCACTAACACTTACACCTTAATACCAATAAACACTAAGATATTAAACACTATACAACAAACCCAAACAACAAATTTAAAACACTAAACCCATACACCAAAATAAAAAACCTTAAACCATGAAATTACATACTAAATAATAAACCCTAAATCAATTTTAATAGCTTAATTTGTAACTTAAATGAAAATTTCTAAATTGTTTAGTTAGCAATTTGTAACTTTTCATAATTAAGTAACTAAAATGAAACTTTCTCATTTGCTTATAAGTGAATTTATCAAAATAAAATTTAATTCAAAGCAAGAATAAGGAAAAATATGAAAATTAAAGCGTTAATGCTTAGACCTTTAGTGGCGTTTCTTCAAAAGCGCCGCTAATTCCCAGACCTTTAGCGGCGTTTCTTCAAAAGCGCCGCTAATGCCCAAACCTTTAGCAGCGTTTCTTCAAAAGCGCCGCTAATGCCCAGACCTTTAGCGGCATTTCTTCAAAAGCGTCGCTAATGCCCAGACCTTTAGCGGCGCTTTTTCAAAAGCGCCACTAATGCCATGACCTTTAGCGGTGCATTTTTTCAAAAGCGCCGCTAATGCTCAGACCTTTAGCGGTGTTTATCCAAAAGCACAACTACTGCTCAGACCTTTAGCGGCTTTTTTCAAAAGCGCCGCTAATTCTCAGACCTTTAGCGGCGTTTTCCAAAAGCGCCACTAATTCTCAAACCTCTAGAGGCTTTTTTCTAAAACGCCGCTATAAATCAGACCTTTAGTGTCGTTTTTACAAAAAGCTAATGTTCGGACCTTTAGCAGTGTTTGAATAAAAACTGCCGCTATTTATCATTTTTAGCGGCGTTTTGCAAATAAAAGCCGCTATTGCTCATTTTTTTGGCGTTTTCCTTAAAACGCTGCTATTGTGTAATTTTTTCAGCGTTTTTAGTTAAAACGCCACTAAAAATGCCGCTAAAAGTCTGTTTTGGTGTAGTGTCTTGGGATATATTGCGTAGGTTAGGGACTCGATTAGGGAAGATTGGGTTGTAGGGGGGACTTCAATGCTATTTTGAACGATGCCGAGAAAGAAGGCGGTCGCAGGGGGTAAGGGTACAAATGGGTGAATTTAAAGAAGTTATGGATAACTTGGCACTCTTGGATATCAAACCTTACAGTGGATGGTTTACTTGGGTCAATAATAGAAGTGAGGGCTGGCTGATAAAGGAAAGGATCGATAGATTTCTTAGCTCGATTTCTTTGGCTGTAAACTTTCCCTTCATTGCTACAAAGGTGGTGAGACAAACCCAGTCTAATCACGACGTTATTCTCTTAGACTTATAGAGGCGTAAGCCCAAATACTACCAAAATGACCATAGATTGCGCTTCAAGTTTGATTTGTGTTGGGCTGGTGACAGGGAAGCTAAAAGTATTATAGGCAGTGCTTGGAACAGGGTGGATACAGAGTATGGGGACAAGCTTGAAAGGGTTAGGTCGATTTTGGGCCCTTGGAAACGTAGGAAATTTGGTAAAATGAAGAGTGAGATGCGAAGAATGGAGAAAAACATTGATCAAATTATTGACTCGACAAGTAGAGGAGACAATATGAAGAACTTAAAAGGAAACCCGAAAATGGCTTGATTTTCTTTATGTTAGGGAAGAAAACTATTGGGCTCAAAGGTCTCGATTAAAATGGCTCAGGGAGGGGGATCGAAACACTAGGTATTTTCATGCTAGAGCTACTGGTCGGTTTAAGAAGAATAGCATAGAGAAGCTCAACGACACGGATGGAAACTGGGTGATAGATAGAAAAGAAATAAGTTAGGTGGCTAAAATTTACTTTTGGAGCTTGTTCTGATCTAATGGTCATAGGGTTAATATACAAGAGATGGGGTATATTCAGGAGTGTGTGTCTAGGGAGACTAACCAGTGGCTTACTAGGGACTACACCGAGAATGAGATCCTTCAGGCTATCAAGCAGATGGACCCTAATAAAGTCCCTGGCTTTGACGGCCTCTCTGGAAATTTCTTCAAACATCATTGGGAGATCATGGGAAGAGACGCTATTAATTTCTGTCTGGATGTTCTAAACGGGAACAAAAATATTTCTAGCCTAAATGAAACTATGATCATTCTAATTCCTAAAACTAGAGAACAATGTGAATTGACTAATTTTTGCCCTATCAGTTTATGCCGTTTTGTCTACAAGATAATTGTAAAGGTTTAAGCCAACCACCTAAAAGTTGTTCTTTCTAGCTACATTAGCCAAAATCAAAGCGCCTTTGTGCCGGGGGGATGATTCATGATAATATCTTGATTGCTTATGAGCTCCTTCACTATCTACAAAGCTCTAAAAATAGACCTAACAAAGGGTTTATTGTCAAACTCGACATGAGCAAAGCATACGACCGCGTGGAGTGAGACTTCATTGAAACAATTATGATGAAAATGGGGTTTGACGTGAAGTGGATTGACAAAATTATGAATTGCATTCGTTCGGTTAAATATATGGTTAAATGAAACAATTTTTTATCCAATGTCATTATCCCTAAGAGGGGTCTCCGTCAAGGGGATCCCCTCTCCCCTTATTTGTTCTTGTTTTGCATGGAAGCATTTTCGAGAATGCTTATCCAAGCTCAGGATAATAATTTCTTAAGAGGCATTCGGGCCGGTATAAATGGTCATAGGTGTAATAGCCCAAATTTCAGTGATGTCAAAAATAATGGTTCAAGACCACCAAATCTGACAAATGAACTTGTAGACTATATTATTTAATATTTACTAGCCAAAAGTAGCTTTTAAAATATTTTTAAAATAGTAAATTGTGTTTTATAAAGATTTATTTGGTCAAGAAATCGAGAAAAAGAGGTATCGAGACCTTGATGTTATAAAGCGAGTCATAAATATTTTTATGAATATTTACGGAATGTCAATAAGGTAGTATTAAAATTTCGTTAGAAAATTTTGACGTTTGGGTCGTTAATTAAATAAAAAAGACTAAATTGAAAAAGGTATAAAAGTTGCTAGAAGGATTAAATAGCTTAATTGTCAAATGAGGAAGGACGTAAAGTGCAAATAAGCCTAAAGGAGACATTTTGGGCCTCAATAGCTGAGAAAAATAAGGAAATGGGTGAATTAAGGGTAAAATTAGAAAATTGCCAAAAATAGTTAAATAAATATGGGACCAATTGGAATATCTAGAATTCTCTTCATTTCTCTTCATTTTCTTCAGCTGAAAAATAGCCAAGGGAGAGAGTTCAAGCTGGTTTTCATACTCAAGCTTCATGTAAGTTTAATTCTTGCTTTCTCCTTGAAATTTCTATGTTTATGGACTTTTACAATTGGGTCCAACTTATTAATTCATTAGTTTTTGATTCTATGGCTAATTTTTAAAGTTGATGTGCATTAGTGCTGGAATAATATGATGAATAAATATTTAATTGAAGCGTTAATTTTGGTATATGATGATTTTATCAAGTAAAATTGATGGAAATTGGTTTTAGGACCTAATTGTGAAAGAGTTGAAATTAAGGCTTAGTGTTAAAATTCTAATTTTCAAAGTTTATGAAGTAGTTTAAAATGATAGAGAAAAGTATTAAATGAGAAAAGTAGCTCAATTGAGTGGTTAATTGAGCAAGGATTGAATTGTATGAAATGTAGAATGTGGGACAAAATAGAAATTAACATGTTATGCTAAAGCAGTTTTGGACAGCAGTAGTTGTCTAACTTTGAAAAATCACCAAAATGTTATAAATTGAATTAGAAGTTTAGTGAGATATATAATTAAATCTTTTTGAGTCTATTTTCATATAAAAGAAATAGAGCAAGTAAAGGAAGTCTAAATTTTGAGATATTTAAATTTTTGTAAGAATGGTTTAGAATAACTTCGTGATCCCCTATTCTTAATTTAGAAATTCACTAAAAATTTTAAAAAATAATTATGAGTTATAATTTATATGTTTGTATTCCTTAGTGAGTCTATTTTCATTATAAATAATTGGAAACACTATATGAAAATCGTACTATGAGATAATTGATTTTTAGTGAAGAGAGGTCAGAGTTATCATACTATGTAATAGGGGAGAACTTAACTAATAAACTGTACTAATTGGAAACACCTAAAATTCTGGAAAACTGATAGTAATAAGATATGTGAGTCTAGTTTCAAATACAATTAATGGATATTAATTTATAGTTCTGTAGCTCAAGATAAAAATAATTTAGTGACTATAACATGGATGGACAGCTTGAATATTCACATAAGTAAATAGTAAAAATTATAGATAATGTTACAAGTGTGTTGTTTATACTAAGGATGTAGATGGAGAGGAGGAGGAGGAGGAAAACAATATATGAACAACTTGTGTATAAATTGATTACATGCTCGATTATAATTGATAAATGTTGAATTAGAAATGATATAATATTTTATTTGGAATATTTATTATGAAATTATGGTCATCGTTATAATACAAAAATTGAACTTGTGAGTTTATATGGCTAAATTTTAGTGATCATTTGTTAATTTTATGAACTTCATGATGTGTTATTTCATATGTATTGATGATAAAATTGTGAATAATGTAAAAGCGTGAAAATTGAATAAATGATCAAATTGAACACTTGATTCAGTGACAAGGTGAATTGATTTTAAAAGACCATGGTTGAACCATGGCAACAAGTGATAAGTGATAGCTTCGGCTACACTTATCTGATTAAGGACAAGTGAAAGATAAGTGGTAGCTCCGACTACCTGATCGGTGAAAAGTGGTAGCTCTGGCTACCTGATCAGTGAAAAGTGGTAGCTCCGGCTACCTGATCAGTGAATAGTGGTAGCTCCAGCTACCTGATCAGTGAAAAGTGGTAGCTCTGGCTACCTGATCATTGAATAGTGGTAGCTTCAGCTACAATTGATAAGTGATTTCCGTGTAAGACCATATCTGGGATATGGCGTTGATGTGATCCGTGTTTAAGATGTAAGACCATAGCTGGGCTATGGCATTCTAGTGAAAAGTGATGGATTGACGGATAAGGCCATAGGTGATCCAGGGCAAAGTGTAAAACGTAGGTATGGTATTAACCATACTGAGTTGTGAAATGTGGCACTGAGCAACACCATGTAGCTTGTCATGATCGACAGCTTGTGTGAGCAGACTAATTCTATAAGATGTTCACTAATCTGACAAAGTTTGATAAGTGTTACATGAAATTATATGATATAAGGAAATACGAGTTGATGAGACGTGAACATAGAACTTGGTTGATGAATGAGTTCATTTGTGATTATATATTTGTACACCCTTGAGTGTATTATCCTTATGAATTGGTATTCCAAATGAGTTAATGGGAAAAATTTTAATATGAAATAATCTGAAATTTGAAATGAAATATTATGAAACCGTACTTGAAATACATTGGTATATCTTGTGTATGTTATTTGAGTTCATAATGTGTAAAGGAAATGCATGTGGAAATTTGAGATGACGATATCGATACATGGAATCTATTGGTGGATATGTACATCCAAATTTATGTGATAGATTTTAGTGAACATTGAAATTGGATTCAATAAGTGATTTGTCAATTTAAATTGTGATTGGCAGGAAGAGTTAGTGAGTTGTGTGTCTATGAATTGTTACACGTATTTGTCTGAAATACGAGGAAAATGGTGGTACTTGATACATGGAAATATGAGATTGTGATATATAAAAACATGGAACATGTTTGATAAATGTGTTTATTCATAATTATAGAACTGTGCACCTCAAATGTACTATTTGTGTAAAGATAATTATTTCAAATTATCTGTAAGTGTTCTGTACTCTTTAGTAATGCCTCGTACCTGTTCCGGCGTCGAATACGGGTAAAGGGTGTTACAATAGGATAAATCACTTATTCTTTGCTGATGATGCACTTCTTTTCGTGAGAAATAGAAAGAGTGATGTTGAATTATTGGTCAATTTGCTTAATACTTTTTCTAACATTTCAAGTCAAAAGATTAATTTTGAAAAATCAATGGTCCTTTTCAGTCCCAATACTCCTAGAGCTCAAAGAAATAATTTTAGCGATATGCTAGGCATGACGGTTGTGGAGAATTTGAACAACTACCTTGGCCTTCCCATCCCAATTGGTAAGGAAAAAACAGATGCTTTTAAAGATATTAACAACAGGCTGTCTTGCAGGATCAATAGTTGGACTAAGAGGCTGCTCTCCTTTGGTGGTAAAAAGGTCTTCATCAAAGCCGTCCTCCAATCCATTTCGACATATGCGCCGTCGATTTTCTTAGCTCCCAAAGGAGTGATTGAGGATTTTGGGTTTTTTAAAATTTTTTTAAAAAAGGGGGTTTTTTTTTTTTTTTTTAGGGTTTTTAAAATTTTTTTGGGAAATGGGGAAAAATTTTTTTTTTTCCCGGGTTTGGGAAAAATTTTTTTTTTTAAATTTTTTTTTGGAAAATTTTTTTTTAAAAAAAATTTTTTTTTTTTTTTTTTTTTTTTAAAAATTTTTTTAAAAAAATTTTTTTAAAAGGGTTTCCCAAGGTTTTTTTCCCAAAAAAACCCTTGGGAAAAAATTTTTTGTTTTTTTTTTTTAAAAATTTTTAATTTTAAAAAGGGTTTTTTTTAAAAGGTTTTTTTTTAAAAAAAAAATTTTTTTTAAACCCCAAAAAAGGGGCAAGGGTTTTTTTGGGTTTTAAAAAATTTTTAAAAAACCCCCTTTTAAAATTTTTTTTTTTTAAAAAAATTTTTTTTCCCCCATTTTTTTAAAAAGGTTTGGGGTTTTTTTGGGGGTTTTTTTTTAAAAACCCTTTTTAAAAATTTTTTCCAAAAAAATTTTTTTTTTTTTTTTAAAAAAAGGGGGGGGCCAAAAAATTTGGGGGTTTTTTTTTTAAGGGTTGGGGGTTTTTTAATAAAATTTAAAAGGGTTTTTTAAAAAAAATTTGGGGGAATTAAAAAAAAATTTTTTTTTTTTTTTTTTTTAAAAAAAAATTTTTTTTAAAAAATTTTTTAAACCGAAAAAAAAAAAAAAAGGGGGTTTTTAAAATAACAAAAAAAAATTTAAAAATTTTTCCCCGGGTTGGGGCCCAAATTTGGGGGTAAAATTTTTGGGGGAGGTTTTTAAAAAAGGGGGGCCTTTTGGGTTTTTTGGGGGGGGGGGGGGGGGGAAGGGGGAAAAAAAGGGGGGGGGGGGGGGGTTTTTGGGTTTTTTTTTTGGGGGGGAAGGGGGGGGGGCCCAATTTTGGTTTGGGAAAAAGGGGAAAAATTTTTTTTTGGGGAAAAGGGGAAAAGGGGGGTGGGGGGATGATTCCTTTTGGAAGAAAAGTCATCAAAATCACTTACTAGAGTGGAATGAAGCTTGATGAAATTTTGAGCTTTCAAACATCCCTCCATGGTTGATATTTTGGTGGAAGAAGAAGAAGAAAAAAAAGATGACAACTTTTGCTTATTTCCTCTTATTTAATTCTTTTTAATCACCTAATATGTCCAACATTTAATGCCCTTGTCTCCTTAACTTTCTATGGCCGACCAACAAACTTAACAAGGCCAAATTGCACTTTTGGGACCTCCAATTTATAATCCAAAGCTATTTGGCACCTCTAGCAAATAAAATAGAACTTTTGCACTTTATACGATTTAGTCTTTTTTCGAGATTTAACATGAAATCGCTAAAATTAAAACACCAAAATTTCCATACATCTTTATAAACATGTTATAACACATAACATAGTATGAAAATAATTTTATCAAACCTCGAATTAATGATTTCGAGATCATTGTTCTGACTAGCCCCTAAATCGGGTTGTTACAATTCTCCCCCCTTAGGGATTTTCGTCCCTGAAAATCTTGTCAGGAGGAGTTGCTACTATCATTCTTAGAATATTTCCATAAACTCTTCAAAATCACAAATTCATTTCCACCAGTTTCCTTTGTCAACAATCTTTAAGCTATAATACACAAGGTCGAAGTACCACTTGCGACCTAGATATTTCTTCCTCCAAGGCATACACTGAATGATCGACTAATTTGGAACTCTACACATGTCCAAATGATTCGTTCGGATCCTTACTGGTTGATTTACTACAATTTGAATAACATTCTTCTTCTAGGAAATTTTATCAAACCAAATTTAAAATCTATAAGGTTTTATCTCACTTCCTCATTAAAGCATTCACCAACCGTAATAGTCTTAACTTGTACGCTTTGGAAACTCAGCTTCCAATGGTCAACTACTTCTGAATATAAACTCAATCATATCATAAAATGTACTCTATTGCCAAAACATTTATGCTTGTAACTGTACTTCCTTATTCTTACATTAGTAGATATGCTACTACTAAATCCCATACCAAAGCTTCTGTATAAGTTCTGGCTTTATCATCATTCCAATTCTATCTCGAGGAAAACATCAACAACAGAAATTTTATCCAACGTGGATCTTTCATTCAGACATATGTGCTATGTATATTATCTGAAAGTATTACACTAACTATACACATCATTGCAATAGTTCAAGCCATTTCCACTATTTCATTTCAAATCTTTTGCAGCATAAGACACTCCCACTCATTAAAATTTAGAAAATACACATCAATTTTCCCATGAATCATTTCATAACACTTAACCCACAACACAGACATAAAAGTGATTCGTCTTTGGGTCACCAACCGATCAACTCTTTTTCTTAATTTAGACAGAACTTAGTACTAAAACTTTCAATTAGTAGTTCCTTCTATAGCTTTCAACTCAACCATCATGGTTTGAACATTTCGATGAGTATATCTTTGTATTATGCTTCCTACTCACGCACACACACAGAATTTTTATTCTCTTTATTGACTCATTCATGAATATATATAGAACTCGAATCATATCTCAATACACTAATCTCCTCTTTTCTCCATACTGAGAACAACATTTAAGCACACTCTCATTTGATTTCCTCTTTCTATGCTAGATTAAAAGCTTTACTATCGTCACACCTCACGGTAGCAGGGATATCTCAATCGAATTCGTTAACTCTATTCGGCTTGCCCAAAAACTCATCCCACAACATGAAACTCAAGATTTCACTCCTTGTACGAGAATCATCACCAACTTCCTCCTCAAGGTACCCGAATAAGGTTACGAGGAGATAAAGGAATGTCAATTCCAATTACTAAATCGACAACCGTTTAATCTAATTTCACAATTAGCTAACATTCTCACACGATCTCGATTTATGAGATAAACAACTACATCGCTCCTGGAAGGCAAAAGATATTAACGCGTAATACCTAAAGAGGTCATTATAATCCATACAACTATGGTTATCATAATTGAACACTCTCACAGTTCAAACATTGTTTCTTTAACCATTTCATCCTCAACTCCTTAACAATTTCTTTTATTAATGATCATCAAATTAAGAAGGTCTCAATAAACATACACATCTGGCTTCCTAATCACTTGAGTCAAATAGCCTAGGCTAACTTTCTTTTTGTTATTAACATTGTATAAAAAATACAATTGTCAAAGCATTCAGGCATACTCACTTACAATTGCCTCTAATGAGCACATACCATGCCACACTCCGTACTCAATTCCTTGCGACTCATTCATGAGTGCTTGTATTCACTCATTCCTATGACTTTAGTACATTCCTTTTTTCTACCTCTAGGTTCATCTCTCAGTCCCAATGATCATTAGGGATACTAAAAAACACATAATATCATCATTAAAACAAGTTCAGAGCAAATATTACATTCTAGACGTGATCTTATATGGAATCACTTCTAAATGCCAATGCCAATGCCATATTTAAAATATGGTCTTATATGGACTGCCACATCAAGTATCGATGCCATATTCCGAATATGGTCTTATACGATTATCATATTCCATATCTCACGGATAACCTTTTCATTTTAGCTCTCTACGACTTCAACCTCATGTTTAACAACAATTGCTCTATCTAATAGAGTATTATGTATCAATGTGATAAAAGACATTCTCAATTATGATAACATAATTATTGCATTATTCAAATGCAAACTTACTCAACTTAACTCTCATAACATCTTATCATAATTCAACAGTGGTAAGGGGGTGAGATCGTAGCGCCCCATAACTTGACTCTTGTGACCACATACATAAGATTTAACCTTCATCATCAATGAAATATCATCCTAGTCACACATCTCACTCCAAGTGAGTTTTCACGTTTATCATACTACAATTGTTGCAATCACTTACATCAGTATACTCTGATATGGTAAACATAATCTCAACTTTATCATTCATAACATGCGTAATACTCTTAGTCAGCCTTAACTTACATAGCTTGATAACTGCTTTACTCACTTGACTTCCTTGCCCTCTCATTCAATCTTCACTCTTTTGCTTGATTAATTACTATGAATGACCGAGGATACTGAATCTCATCTCACATATATCTTGATGCCAATGTTATATTCTAGATATAGTCTTACATGAGAGGTCTTAACTCGCCCTCGACGCCATGTCTTAACATGGACTTACCTAGTATCTCTACCTGTTTGCCGATGCCATGCCTTAGCTTGGTCTTATACGGACTCTCTCGTCTCATGTGAGTGATCGAGTATCCTAGGAAATTTTAATTTCAATCGAGACTTCCACATACTCATGTCCCACATTAATCTCTACTCGAGTACTCAACACTTCACTCTAATTTCTCTTACTATTACTAATCAATTAAAGAATGTCTTATGGGTTTGAGCACGTCATTTTCTTGATTGCCATAGTCCAACTATGGTCTTACTCTGGTTCACATATCGAGGCTGATGCCATGTCCCAGACATGGTCTTACACTAGCATACGTATCAATGCTGATGCCATGTTCCAAACATGGTCTTACACTAGCTCTCATGTTGTCACCAATGCCATGTCCCTGACATGGTCTTATGTGGGATTACATGTATCGCCACGGTCCAACCATGGCCTTATTCATCATTTTATCATTGAACGATCGTACTCATCCCTGCATTCTACTTAGTCAAGCTTTTCGGTTTAACTCTCACACCATGTTACTCGTAGTTTCATATAGAGTCACGAAATAAAACGTTATACAATCATCCACTTTCGCATTCACATGTGAAATTTAACCATGTGGACATATTTATCATACATCATTCAAACAATCATATATACACGTGTACCCCGTTCTCTGGGTAAATTTACTCATTTTATGCACCTAACCCAATAGGTCGAGTATATAACACCGTATGCATATCAAGCCAATACGGATAAACTTATCACTTTATAGCTCTCATTTAATGCATTATCACACGCATCTCATATACTTCTATTCATACCTCTTTGAATCTCATCAATGCATAGGAGTATTTCAATTACCTTATTATCTCTTACAATATTATTGGGTTTAGCTCGGTTGAAACTATCCCTGTCTTAACAAAATAATTTTGTTAGTGCCGGGAGATATCACACTATCACAGTCCACCTATGGCATGTATAGCAGACTCTTACTCACGCTAGGTTAGTCCGAGAACACACTAAACCATGCTCTGATACCACTAAATGTCACACCCTTTACCCGTAATCCCGGCTGGAATTGGATACGAGACGTTACCATACAAATCTACATGATTGTCACTTAGGCTTAACGCGATTATTTCCTTGAGATACCACAACAACCTCATTCCTACCTTACGAGACCTCACTCGTACCTACGAGGGCTCTCAAGACTATATCAAGAACTTTTATGATCCGTAAAATTTCTTTCCCTTCTAAATCGGGACTACATGCCCATGTTAGAAGACACACACGCCCGTGTACACTTCACACGCCCATGTACCCAAACCGTGCCTAAAAACCCCAGCATTCTATCAAAGCTTCCACGGCTAGAGAACATGCCCATGTGAAGTGAAGGCACGCCCGTGTACCCTTACAACCCACCTGTGTCTTCCACCCGTGGTCGACACTGACTAATTTCACACGGCCTGGACACGTTCGTGTCTTCAACCGTGGGAAGCTACTGACTTGATCCACACGGCCTGGGCGTACGCCCATGTCCTTACCGTGTGCCTTACAGGTTCATGCACACGACCGTGGGATCTACCTGTGGCCTATTCTAATTAATAAGAATAAGGTGCAGGGGTAGCACGGCCTAGACACACGCCCGTGTGTCTACCCGTGTGGGCACATGAAGACTATTTACCAAGCCTTATGCCATTCACACTTGCATACATTCATACCTTATCACATAAATTCACATAGCATCAACATTACTCTTGAATTAAAGACATTTGATTAAAAAAGATTAAGGTTTTCATCTCATACACTAGGGAGACTAATTCTCATATAATTACAACAACTTAAACCATCATTTATGGCTATACACAAACGAGACATAAGCTATCTTGGGCCAACACAATTTGGCTATATCAACAAGGACTTAATCAACCTTAAATACTAACCCTATACATGCCATGACTCATAAGGACTTGATACCTCATACCAAGTGTCCGCTCAACAGTGTGAAATTATCTCCGGCGATCTCCAACCCGAGCTAGCTAAATTAACCTATAAGAGATGAGAAAGGAAGATGAGTAAGCAACATTGCTTAGTAAGTTCATCTGTGTAAATCTAACAAATATTGCTATTCATTAAATATAGATAACCATATAGTATTATACTGAGTTTCTTCTCTTAACTCAAGGTTACTTTCCAACCACTTATGAAGCTTACTCATCCTATCTCTTACCACATTTTCACCATGCCACAAGCCAATTGCTCGTTCAATTAGTACACAATCCTGCACTGACCACCACAAGATCATATATATATAATAGCATATCAAATATTTTCTCTAAGCCACCCATACCACTAAACTCTAGGTGGCTACGCACTTAGCCCACCATAGAATCTCTTACGGGTGGTATCGCACATAGCCCACCAATCATTTATAAGCGATGGTATCGCACACAACCTATCGATTACTAATTCAATCAGGTGGTAACGCATACAGCCCACCGATAGTATTACGGTTGATGGTATCACACACAGCCCATCAATTATTGATATCTCGGGTGGTATCGCACACAGCCCACCAATCATTTATAAGTGATGGTATCGCACACAGCCCATCGGTTATAATATCACGGGTGCTCCTACACATAGCCCACCAATCATTTATAAGTGATGGTATTGCACACAGCCCATCGGTTATAATATCTCCACAAATATCTATCCACGTACATTTCTTTAATTCGAATGTTCGCCTAGGAACCTTCTCATACACTACTATGTTTACTTAACTTTCTATGATACTCATTTGCATTCACAAAATGCAATAATAAATCTATCTCAATTAACTAAAGTGCATTGTTTACACATAACCCACTAGGGTTCATTATATACTGAAATAACCTCAATTCTATTCTAACACACCCTTGTGTTTCCCATGATACAATCCCATACGTTCTCATTTTCAATTCTCTTGTTAAATCACTCAATTCGCTAAATGACTCTCCGGAGTCTCATATACGTAGTGCCACTTGCATAAACATATCGATGCCATGTCCCTGACGTGGGCTTATACGAATTCTCACATCGTTGCCATGTCCTTGATATGGTCTTATTTAATATCTATCACCGAGGCCATATTCCAATATGGTCTTACATGGAATCTTAACTATCATCAGATCATGCTATTTACAATTATCATTACTCTTAGACTTGATTCTCTTGATATCTCATCAAATAGATTTCATACATTCATAGTATAAACATACATTCCATTCCACAATAGAGTATCAAATTAAATCATATGTAATTGCCACATACACACATGAACTTACCTCGATAACGAAAAGGCCCGAAAAGAACTTTTTGCCCATATTTCTCTTTATCCCGTTCTAGGTCTAAATTTCATTTTCCTCGATCTATAACAATAAAATTTACTCGTTTAATCACTTAATGATCATATTACAACATAATATCTACTTAGGCAAAAATGACCATTTTGCCCCTACATTTTGGCAAAATTATGATTTTGCCCCTAGGCTCATAAATAAATTTTCATCGTATTTTCATATTAAAAAAGTCTAGCTGATCATTTAATCCTCTTACAACTATCCACAATTCCAACTATTTCATGCCTTAATGAACAATTTGTAACTTTTGCATTTTAGTCCTAATTAGGTGATTTCATGACAACACCTTTCACAAAAGTTGTTTCTCATCATCCTATCATTCATTTTCTTCCATAAAATTCAGCAACCAGCATGAACTCTATCATGGCAGGTCCCTAGACTTTCAACCATATTGCAAAATAGTCCCTTCATTAGCTAGCTTAAGCTTTGGGGACTCCAAAGTATAATTTTATCAAAAAAGTCATCAAAATCACTTACTAGAGTGGAATGAAGCTTGCTGAAATTTTGAGCTTTCAAACACCCCTCCATGGTTGATATTTTTGGTGGAAGAAGAGAAGAAATAAAAAAGATGACAACTTTTGCTTATTTCCTCTTATTTTATTCTTTTTAATCACCTAATATGTCCAACATTTAATGCCCTTGTCTCCTTAACTTTATATGGCCGACCAACACACTTAACAAGGCAAAATTGCACTTTTGGGACCTCCAATTTATAATCCAAAGCTATTTGGCACCTCTATCAAATAAAATAGAACTTTTACATTTTTTACGATTTAGTCCTTTTTCGCGATTTAACATGAAATCGCTAAACTTAAAAGACCAAAATTTCCATACATCTTCATAAACATGTTATAACACATAAAATAACATGAAAATAATTTTATCAAACCTCAAATTAGTGATTTCGAGATCACTGTTCCGACTAGCCCTTAATCGGGCTGTTACAAAAGTTGCCAAAGGTGCGGAGCTGAAGTTGAAACTTTGTTACATGCGCTTAAAGATTTTTGAACATTGCGTGCGGCTCTTTCTATGGGAGGGTTGTCCGAGAGCATGTTTTCGAAGGATTATGCTCACTGTATTGATTGGCTCGAAGACTTGATGTGGGCCCTTGATAAGAAAGCCATGGCTGACCTTATGGTTTTGTTATGGAACTGTTGGAATAATAGAAATAACCTCATCTTCAGGGGAAAAGAAGAGATGGCTACGGTCATTTGGGAGAGGGCCAGAACACTAAGCGATGATTTTCGCATCTGTAATCTATTGAAAGAACCATTGATATCTTCGAATGTTGAGGAGAAGAGATGGAAAAAGCCACTGAAGGAATTTGTTAAAGTTAACTTTGACGCAATGATGGGGACAAACAATATGGGGTATGGGGTGATCGTAAGGGATGACGATGGATTTGTTTTGGGCGGTGGCGGGGACTTTATTAACACTAGAATGCCGGTGCATGTTGCTGAATACGTGGCTTTTGAAAAGAGCATACAACTGCCAACCCATCTGAGCATTAAAGGAGACGTGATTTTTGAAACAGACCATGCGGCTTTGGTCAACAAACTAAGGAATATTGGTATGGACGTTACTGTTGTTGGCACACGGATCAAAAATTGTATAGCTGCCTTTGATAGTTTTAATTCTGCCAGTTTAATTTGGACGAATAGGGCTTGCAATAAAGTAGCAGATTTACTTTGTACTAAAATGTGTAGTGAGGAAAAAACGTGTTTTTTCGAAATGGATTATCCTAAAGAAATTCATAATGCTGTAATTAGCGATGTTTCGAAATAAATTGGTTTGACCTGTTGTGGTCCTTTTATTAAAAAAAGAAAAGAAAAAGAAAGTAGATCCAATAATTTTGAATGAAATAAAAAAATTGATACAAACACAGTACACAATTTAATAGATAAAAAAATATTAATATTATAAACATGACGAGAGATACTGAAATACAAATAAAAGCGATTAACACAATATTACTCAAATTTTCTTACCTCACAACATAAAATTTTTGTTTCTAAATTATTAATTTTATAATTAATAAATATACTATTTTAAGTTTTTTAATTAATCTTTTAATTAATAATTTTTTATTTATAAAATCAAATAATTATTGCAAATATCATTATTTTTAGTAAATATAGTTTTTATATGTGTAATATTTATTTTTATATGAGTGTAGTAAATTTTAGTATTATATACTTTTTATGTGTATTTGAAATATTTCACATATAAACATAATGATATTTGAAGTAATTAATTGAAATATTTCACATATAAAATACTTGAAATATCATACCCACAATGTAGATGAAAAGTAATGATATTTGAAATAATTATTTGATTTTTACAATATAGGTGGATAAAATAAATATTTGACATATAAAATTATATATCAAAAGAATTAATTGATATTTTTAAAAATAATTACATAATTATTATTTTATTTTATAAATAAAAGAGTTATTAATTAAAAAAACTTTAAATAAAATATATAAATAAAATATATATATATATTAAAATGCTTATAAGAGGAATTGAACTTAAGACTCAAAACTAAAATCACAATTATCTAATCATTGAACCAAAAGAGCTAATATGTAAAAATATCAATTAAAAATATAACAAGCTTGAAATAACATAAAATAAAAAATATAAATGTGAATAGGGATGAATCAAACCCAGGACCAAAACGTTAATGTTTAATAATCTAACCAAAGAAACTAAATTGTCAATTTTAATGAAAATGATTCCCTACAGAGCGTGTTTTCACTTCATTTATTAAAAAGCGATCTATTTTCATAAAAAAAACTAAAATCATAAATATTTAAAAGAAAGGCATATATTCATAAATCAGTCGTTATACAGATGACAATATATATGCAATTCCGATTTTGAATTTAGAATCAGTAAATGGAACTAGTTTCTTTCATAAATTTTAAGTTTGAGATTTTCATTTTAATTCATTTTTGTAAAAGAGGTACAATTATTGGTTTTGTTTCCTCCCACAAAATAATTGAAAAAGTTTGTACAATATACATTTTATTTGGGTTATAATTTTTAATATTTGTTATAAAATATTTATGGGTATCTTTGAATATAATCTAGTTTAAATCATATCATATGTGGAAGTTGCTTAAATTTATTCAAATTTAAAGTTAGATATATTTCAATTATCAATATGAGTTTCATCATAATTAATTTTAATTTAACTTCAATTGTGATTGTATTAATAACTTTAAAAAATTATTCCATAAATTTAATTAGCATATTCAAATATATGAAAAAATTAAAAATTTATGAGAAAACCATATTCTAATAGTATACACGAAAACCATATTCAGATAATATAATTGGTTAGTATACACGAAATTATATGAAGAAATTGATTGCTATCAATATACACTACAGCAAATTAGACTTTTAGTGGCGTTTTAAATAAAAACGCCGCAAATATTATACATTAGCGGCGCTTGAGAGAAAACGCCGCCAAAAATGAGCAATAGCGGCGTTTATTTACAAAATGCCGCTAAAAAGTATCTATAGCGGCGTTTTTTCTTAAAACGCCGCTAAAAGTCTGAGCATTAGCGGCGCTTCTGAAAAAATGCCGCTAAAAGTCTGGCATTAGCGGCGCTTTTGAAAAATGTAAAAGTCTGGCATTAGCGCGCTTTTGAAAAAAGCGACTAAAAGTCGGGCATTAGCGGCGCTTTTGGAAAAACGCCGCTAAAAGTCTGGGCATTAGCGGCACTTTTGGAAAAACGCCGCTAAAAGTCTGGTATTAGCGGCACTTTTATAAAAAACGCCGTAAATAATTTTAAGGTTGTTTTGGATATATATGACTGATTGTTTTTAAATTTATATATTAAATAATTTCTTATATAATTGTAAAAGAGATAACATTAAATTTAATACATTAAAATTATGATTCTAGTTTAAATTATTTAAGAGAAAAATATTTGTTAAAAATATTTGCGGTTTAAGGTTTAAGGGAGATGTGTTAGGGTTTCATGGGTTAAAAGTTAGGGTTAATGGGTTTAAATGTAAATGGTTAAGAGTTTGGGTTAATAGGTTAAGGGTTAGGGGTTTGGGGTTAGGGTTTTATAGTTTATGATTTAGGGTTTATGGGATAGAGGATAAAGGGGTTATGGTTTAGATTAAATTAGTGTCTTTTAATTTATATATTAAATAATTTCTTATATAATTGTAAAAGAGATAACATTAATTTTAATTAATACATTAAAATTATGATTCTAGTTTAAATTATTTAAGAGAAAAATATTTGTTAAAATGAAAAACAATATTAAATAATTTCTTATATAATCGTAAAAGAGATAGTATTAAATTTAAAATATTGAATTAATTCTCATGATAATTTGGGGTTTATGGTTTAATTTAGGGCATATAGTTTATGGATTAATCTTTATAGTTTAGGGTCTAGAGTTTATGTTTTAGGGTTTAAGGTTTAAAATTTAATATTAAGGGTTAGGTTAGGGTTTAGGCTTGGGTTTATTGTTTAGTTTTATTATTTTAAAGTTATAGGGTTTTGGGTTTAGTGCTTAAACCATATCAAATAATAACTATTTATTTTCCTTATTGTAACTTCATATTGCTATAGTATATGTATAACTAATTTGTATACCCATATGACATACAGGGCTAATAGTGTTTGTCAATGTAATTATTTAAAAAAAAATTTAATCTTAACTTAAAAATCAATAATACATATTAGTAGTATAAAAATATATTTTATTCTTTGAAAATAGTAAATTAAAATGATTATAATAAATAGAGATGTCAAATGTTAAAATAAATAGAAGAAATTTGTGCTAATGAACAAATTAATTTATGTAAATTAATTATAATTAATCTATAATGAAAGAATTTTATTATGAAAATAATAACAATAAGATTAATTTTAAAAAAAGTACTTATAATTGTAAAAATTTAAAAGTTATTTTATTTAAAAAATTTAAAACATATATTCTTTTTTCAAAATTATTGAAAAGATTTAATATTATTTTAATACCAATTCAATTTTAAAAATTACCAAAAAATAATATTTATGATTTTTTAAATTCTTATTACTTTAAAAATTAAAAATATTATCCACTTTAATATTACTTTTAATATTGAAGGTATTAGCGGCGTTTTTGAGCAAAAACGCCTCAAAAAGCAAATTACTAAACAAAACGGCGCCGTTTACTTGGGGATTTAGCGGTATAAACATAAAAAACGCAAAATAAGGAGTAATAGTGGCTTTTTTCAAAACGCTCAAAAGAAATTAAATTGAATTGAAACGGCGCCGTTTTTATTTTCTCAGTTTTCTCACTAAGTTTTCCCTGCTACTCTCCTTTTCGTTCACTTAACCTTTCCCAACAGAGTTCACCTTTTCGTGCTGATCTTCCCCTTTCCCAACAGGTAATCCCCCCTTTCTTTCTTTCCCTTTTGGTTTTTCTTTTCCCTTTTTCTTTATATTTGTCTTTATTATTTTCAGACATCGTAATTTCACAATTTTAGACATCGCTGCAATCACGGAGAAAGACAGAATGATGCTGTAACATCCTTAAACCGGGGCCTTTGCATTTCGTGTGGTTGCATGTGTATTGTATGTTAGTAGAGTTGGACTACTTTAGGGTCTAGGCTTGAGCGAGAATAGGCCGGTGTCTCAAATTGCATTTTGGGCTTTAAAAGGGGAGCTTTTGGCGTTAGGTGTTAAGAGTATTTGGTAGAGGATTGTGCCGCAAGAGATGCCTTGGTAAAGTGGTTAGGAGGCGCTACTTGGGAGGCAAGGGAGTGACACCTCATGTGGCTTGGAGAGCCTTGGTTCGAGTTGCGGCAATCTTCTTGGTGTATTTCTTTTTGACGCCAGGACAAGGGAGAATTACACTCAGGAAGGACTCCGGTGGATGAGTGTTGAAAGGGTCAACGAATTTGAATGTGTGGAGGGGAGAGATCTTAAGAAGTTGACTCATTCAAATCGGTTTGAAAGGTTGGTAGAGAGAAATTCAAGGAGACAAAGGGGGCGGCATAGTGTTTGAGGGGAGTGGGGGATGTGTAGCCGAATTTGGATGGGTTGGATTCGGTTTTGAGTGCTTAAGGGGGGTGGCCGAATGTGCTTAGGGGTGTTGAGAATTTCGGCTAGCTTAGGGGATTTCTTTTCTCTTTATTTTCTTTTGGTCAAAACCGAATTGCTTAGAACATATTGTGCCACTTCTTTTCTCTTTTAGTGCAAAATCGAAACTTCTTCTAAACTTCTCCTCATCTCTTCTTCTTTTTACTTCTTCAGTGCTTAGCCAAATCCACCTTTCTCACCACACAATAGTTGTGATTTTTTCTTTTTCCAAAACCATAAAAACCAAAACCTCATATATCACTTCTCCTTTTCCATCTTTTTCACTTTTATTTTGTTGTTGGCCGAAACTACATCCTCTTATTTTTCCCATCCATCTTTTTTTTCACATTCCGATTGTTGATATTATTCTAAGCACCTTACTTGAAGCCTTTCTTTTATGTGTTACTAAAGCCGAAATTTATTTCTCCATTTGAGTCTCTCATTCGGTTCTTTTACAGTGAGGTAAGTGTTGTTCATCTTTTTCTCGGTAGTTCTATTCTTTATTGGTTATCGACTAAGGGTGTTGATTCCATTTTCTAGTTTGGCCGAATCTCCTTGGCACACTCACATCTCTCGATTCTTTTCTTTTTATTTCATTTGCTATGGTAAGAGAAGCCGAAGTCTCTAGCACTCAACCTACTTGTTGGACTTTCTTTTGCAGTGGATCGTTGTTGTTGATCAGTTGTCTCTTCCAATCAGATTTGTAGTGTGGGGTAAGTGTTCTACCATTTTGATATTCTTTATTGCGTTAAGTGCCGAAGGCAGGGATCCAGTGATTGTTTGATGCTTAGCCGAATGCAGAGGGTGTTTTGACACCATCTTGTGAATCTTTCGGGATTTGTTGGTGGTGAATCATGTTTAGAGCCTTGGGTTCTTATCGATTTAGGTAAGGGTTCTAACTTCGGGTTTAGTTTCTTACGTTTCGTTTCACTGCTTTAACCTGAGTTAGTGACTAAGGTGTGTTATGGACTCGAAGGCTAACCAATCATTGGGAGGGGTTGGATCTGAGACCCCAGTCCCCAAGTTCAAAAAGAGGGCAGTGTCGGTGGTTCACGATTGGCTATCTGGGTGTGGGCGAACACCTGAGCAGCATTGTAGTCAAATAGCGGTGGTGTCGATTAACGACAGTACCGACGTAGAGAGCATCGTTTTACGAGTAATCAGGTGTGTAACTCTTACACACTTCATTTGTTAATATGTTATATCATGAAATTACTAAATGCCAGAATATCTGTTGAAATGGCATGTTACCTTTGTGGGTAAAAAGCAAGGACTCCAGGTAAGTCCACTTTATTTGGCTAACGTTAAATGCCTGTAAAATCTGTATATGCCATGCCATGTGATCTCTAAGTGTTGAGCATGATATTTATGCCATGAAAAGTACGTACATTAATGGGTATGATGAGAGGAGGGGGAATGATGATTTAGACTGTCACCAGTGGTTTTGACCACACAGTAGGTTGGCCCCGCTCTCGATGTTATCTGTGACTAAGTCTTAGTGGTTTTGACCATAAGTGGTTTTGACCAAATATTGCTATCTTTGTGATTTGTCCCTGTGGTCTAGCATCACCATGGGTTGGCCCCACATATGGATATAGGATTGTCATCAGTGGTTTTGACCACAAGGTGGGTTGGCCCCACCATATTATTTGTGACTACGGTCACCAGTGGTTTTGACCACCAGTGGTTTTGACCATACGGGGTAGATACTAGAGTATGGATGGTTAGGTTTTGGGATTGCATGACTTGCATGTTGACTTAAGAAATCGTGAACGAGCATTGCTATTTTTGGGATGGGGGTTTACACACTGAGTCTCTATGACTCACCCCGATGTTTAATTTTGCAGGTAACTCTTAGATCGCGGATTCGGAGCCGGGGCGGACTCGAGCTGGCCATGCTCATTATTTTTCGGGTTTTGTTTTAGACTATTACTATGGTTTACATACTTTAAATTTGGTTTTTAATTTGTAATAAGGTCGCTAACTTTAATTTGGGGTTTATTGATTTATTTTACTTCTTTTCCACGAAAGATTTTATATATATTAAACAAATCTGCATGCCTTAAAATGAGTGTTTTCTAAGGTTGCTCAAACTATCGGGTTTTCTAAAACTTTACCATCGGGTAAAAACCAACAAGTAGTATAACTAGGTTATCACGCTTTCTTTAAAAATTCAATTGGAATCGGTGTTGACAATCAAATTGAAACTGCTTCTGCTTTTGAAATGAAACGATTAGCTTACTTGCAATAGGAGACAGTAAGTCTTTTTGAATCAGTTGGAAAACAACCGATTTTAAATAATGACCCCCTTCCTATTTCAAAATTTAATCCTTAACCTGTTTTCCTAGAAATATTTTTCTCATGTGACACATCGGATTTGGTCGTAGAGTGTTGACCGGGTTTGCGCTGTTACAATTTTGGTATCAGAGCCTGGTTCAAAAGCTCGGCTGTGGTCCTGAGGTCCAAAATGTTTTCAATAATGGGTTACGAAATGATTTTGATGAAAAAAATAGAACTTGAAAGCATGGCACCGAGTCCCCGACCTTTGGACCGCATGTGGTAAGTACCCTTAATCTTCTTGTTTATAAGATTGTGGTGGTTATGATATGACAAATAGTAATAGGGAATTATTTTAGAGACAGAAATTTGTAGGACTGTGTGAACCTGCAAAAATAATCCCCATAATAAACTGTTCATAAAAATTTATCGTAATAACAGTGGAATAAGTCTAACGCATAAAATTCATAAATCAGATTAAAAATGTGAATGGTAGTCATGAGCGCTCGAGGTCGTGGACGTAATACACGCAGACCTGGTAGAGGTAGGATGACCGTGTTAGAACCGGTAGGGTCTGGCCATGGGTCGGAGAATGAGGTACCACTGTCGCTAGCTGTGGGCGCAGAGTTTCAGGATCAGACAGGAGGGGACGACGTGTGTCACAAGCAATGCTGCGGGTTCTGGAGAGAGTAGCCGGAGCAGGTGGGGGATCGAGAGCTCAAAATCTATTTCTGAACGACTCTTGGCTAATGGAGCGGAGGTATTCAAGGGTGTGTCTGGAGTGGCTCCTAATACAGCTGAGTATTGGCTAGAGGTGACAGAACGCATTATGGATGACTTGGACTTTATGGTTGAGGAAAAGCTGAAGGGGATAGTGTCTCTTTTACGGGATGAGTCTTATTAGTGGTGGCTCACAGTCCGGGATGGTGCAAAAGCTGATGATCTCACTTGGGATTTCTTTAAGGCAGTTTATCAGAGGAAGTACGTCGGGGCTAGTTACATTGATGCACAGCGTAAGACATTCTTGAATTTGGTCCAGGGGAATAAGACAGTATCAGAATATGAGGCAAAGTTTCTCCAGTTAAGTCACTATGCTCGGGGTATTGTGGCTACGAAGTAGAGCGGTGTGCCAGATTTGAAGACGGGTTGAGAGATATGTTGCGGATGTTGATTGCACCACAGCAGGAGAGAGAATTTACAGTCTTAGTGGAGAAGGCCAAGATTACCGAGGAAGTGAAGCAGTCGGTGAGACGAAATCAGGATAGGAGTTGGACCAAGAGGAGTTTTGGGTCGTTAGGGTCGTCAGGGTCTGCCGAGAATTCGCAGAAAAGGGCTAGATATGGTGGGCGAATCGGTTGCGAACTGCTTTCTACGCAGTGGCCGCCACGGTGTGCTCGATGTGGAAAGTCTCATATGGGACAGTGTTGGACCAGAAATAGAGGGTGCTTCGAGTGTGGATCTATGGGGCATCAGGTAAGGGATTGTCCACGAAAAGCAGTTAGGGTCTAGTTTGAGGGTCAGGGGCGTACACAATTTGGAAGGGATGGCCAGCAACCACAGAGGGGTTGCAGCCCCATCATGAGAGGTAATGGTTCTGGGCGAGGTAGCAGAGCATCGGGCAGAGGTGTCAGGAATACTGATGCGAGACAGCCTGAGTTGGTCTATGCAGTAAGGTGTCGAGAGGAGGGTGACGCACTGGATGTTATAACCGGTATGTTTTTAATTTTTAGACTACCTTATATTGCTTTGATAGATGTTGGTTCACCGTATTCTTATGTTGCCAGTAGTATTATGGGAACTATGAACTTAGCCTTTGAGATTTTTGCTAGGGAGATAACTGTAATTAGTCCTCTAGGTCACTCTGTAGAAGTAAACAAACTTTATAAGGATGTACCTCTAGAACTTCAAGGGGTAGTGTTTCTGGCTGATTTGATGGAACTGCCATTCGGGAAGTTTGATTTGATCCTAAGGATGGACTAGTTAGTGAAGTATCAAGCGAGTTTGGACTGCACAACTAAGCGTATGGTATTGAGATCAGTTGAGGGTGAAGAGGTGGTGATGATAGGTAATAGAAGAGATTATCTATCCAATGTTGTATCCGCTTTGAAGGTCGAGAAAATGGTGAGGAAGGGTTGTGAGGCGTTCATGGTTCATGTTTGTGCATTGGAGTCTAAGGAAGTAACTGTAGGGGATGTCCAAACGGTGACAAATTGCTGATGTATTCCCAGAAGAGCTTCCAGGTCTATCTTCAGATCGCGAGGTCGAATTTGGGATAGACTTGTTATCGAAACCACGCCAATGTCTATTGCCCCATATAGGATGGTGCCGAAGGAGTTGGTGGAGCTGAAAGCACAGATTCATGAGTTGTTGGATCAAGGGTTTATCTGGCCGAGTGTATCACCTTGGGGAGCACCTGTGCTATTCGTTAAGAAGAAAGATGGTACGATGCGGATGTGTATAGATTATCGACAACTGAATAAGCTGACGATCAAGAACAAGTACCCGTTGCCGAGGATAGATGACATGTTCGATCAACTAAAGGGTGCATCAGTCTTTTCTAAGATTGATCTAAGGTCGGGGTATCACCAGCTTAAGGTAAAGGAGGTCGATATTCATAAACTATGTTTCACACTCGTTACGGGCACTACAAGTTCTTGGTAATGCCATTTGGGTTGACTAATGCACCGGCAGCATTCATGGACATGATGAATCAGGTGTTTTAGCCGTATTTGGATCGCTTCGTTGTGGTATTCATAGATGACATATTGGTGTACTCGAAATCTGATGAGGAGCATGATTCACATCTGCGTGTTGTTTTGTAGATTCTGAGAGAGAAGCAATTATTCGCAAAGTTTAGTAAATGCGAGTTCTGGCTAAAGGAGGTAACTTTCTTAGGTCATGTTGTGTCAGTTGAGGGGATTAGGGTAGATCCTCGAAAGATTGAGGCGGTATTGGACTAGAAACCACCTATGTCTGTAGCGGAGACTCAAAGTTTTCTCAGTTTGGCAGGATATTATAGAAGATTTGTGGAAGGTTTTCCTTGATTACAACACCATTGACCAAATTACTGAGAAAAGGGGTTCCATTTGTATGGTCAGACAAGCAGCAGGAAAGTTTTGATAAGTTAAAAAAATTTTGTGAAGCTCGGTGTTGATTCAGCCCGAAGCAGGGAAGGAGTTCACGGTTTATTATGATCGTCGACATCGGTCTTAGATGTGTGCTGATACAAGAGGGTAAGGTGGTGGCGTATGCGTCTCGGCAGTTGAGACCTCACGAAGTGAATTATCCGAAGCATGATTTGGAGTTGGCTGCAGTGGTTTTTGCTCTGAAAATATGGAGGCATTACTTATATGGGAAGAAATTGATAGTCTACACGGATCACAAGAGTTTGAAGTATCTCTTGACTCAAAAGGAATTGAATTTGAGACAGCATAGGTGGATCGAGTTGTTGAAAGACTATGATTGTTCGATTGAATACCATCCGGGTAAGGCTAACGTAGTGGCTGACGCGTTGAGCCGCAAGGTGGTAACAGACTTAAGAGTAATGTTTGCCCACCTTAGTCTGTTTGATGACGGAAGTCTATTAGCGGAGTTGTAGATAAAACCAACTTGGGTAAACCAGATTAAGGAGGAACAGCTAAAAGATGAGGTTCTAGGTGCTCGGAGGTTACAAGTGCAGAATGATGGATTCGAAGGTTATAGTTTGAATAGCGAAGGAGTGTTGTGTCTCCATGGGAAAGTTTGTATGCCGAAAGACGTCGAGTTAAGGCAGAAGATTCTGCAGGAGGCTCATAGCAGCCCATATGCTATGCATCCGGGAGGTAGTAAGATGTATTGGGATTTGCGAGAACAGTTCTGGTGGCTAGGTTTGAAGAGAGAAGTAACAGAATTCGTGAGTAGGTGTTTGACATGCCAGCAAGTCAAAACTGAACATCAGTTACCCTCGGGTCTATTGCAACCGGTGAAGATTTCGCAGTGGAAGTGGGAAAGGATTACGATGGATTTCGCCCCTGGGCTACCCCTTACACCTAGCAAGAAGGATTCAGTCTGGGTAATTGTGGACCGTCTAACAAAATTAGCTCATTTTATATCGGTTCGGGTGGATTACTCACTCCAAAAGTTGGCTAGGTTGTATGTTGCGTAGATAGTGAGATTGCATGGGGTGCCGATGTCGATTATTTGAGACGAGGATCCTCGATTCACATCAAGATTTTGAAAGCGTTGCACCGGCATTGGGTACAAGGCTAGATTTCAAGACGACATTTCATCCGCAATCGGATGGACGGTCGAGAGAGTAATCCAAATTTTAGAAGATATCTTTGAGGGTTGTGTTTTGGATTTTAGAGATAGTTGGGAGGAATATCTACCGTTGGCAAAATTCGCAGTACAACAACAGTTACCATGCAAGTATCCAGATGGCACCGTATGAAGCACTGTATGGATGGAGGTGTCGTACCCCTACGTGTTAGACAGAGTTGGGAGAGCGTCAGTTGTTGGGTCTAGAGCTAGTGGCTGAAACAGAGGATAAGGTTAAGTGATTCAAGCTCGTCGAAGGAGGCTTGATCGAGCAAAAGTCTTATGCCGATCTTAAGCGAAGAGATATAGAGTTCACAGTGGGTGACAGGTCTTTCTTAAGGTGTCGCCATGGAAGAAGGTCTTTGAGATTTGGTCGAAGGGCGGTGAGCCCTAGGTTCATCGGTAGTATAAGGTGTTAAGGCGTGGGGACCATGAGCTAATCATTTCGAGTTGCCGGTGGAATTGAGTCGATCCATGACGTATTCCATGTTTCCATGCTTAGGCACTATCGATCAGATCCATCACATATTGTGCCAATAGAGGAGATAGAGGTGAGTCTAAATTTGTCCTTTGAGGAAGAACCAGTGCAGATTCTAGATCGGGATG
Organism: Gossypium rotundifolium; assembly: GCA_025506655.1. Classification (NCBI taxonomy): domain Eukaryota; kingdom Viridiplantae; phylum Streptophyta; class Magnoliopsida; order Malvales; family Malvaceae; genus Gossypium; species Gossypium rotundifolium. Next base: position 40,030,531 of record CP106732.1, on the reverse strand, counting down.
TCAAAGTTCTACGTAGGAAGTTAGTTCCTTTAGTAAAGGTGTTATGGCAGAATCACGTAACGAAAGAAGCCACATGGGAACCAAAAGATACGATGCGGCAACAATACCCTCAACTCTTTTGATCAGGTAATTTCGAGGTTGAAATTATTTTTAAGAGGAGTAGAACTGTAACATCCTTAAACCAGGGCCTTTGCATTTCGTGTGGTTGCATGTGTATTGTATGTTAGGTACGTTAGTTGGACTATTTTAGGGTCTAGGCTTGAGCCAGGAATAGGTCGGTGTCTCAGCAGTAAATTACATTTTGGGCTTTAGAAGGGGGGAGCTTTTGGCGTTAGGTGTTAAGAGTATTTGGTGGAGGATTGTGTCGCAAGAGATGCCTTGGTAAAGTGGTTAGGAGGCGCTACTTGGGAGGCAAGGGAGTGACGCCTCATGTGGCTTCTTGGTGTATTTCTTTTTGACGCTAGGACAAGGAAGAATCTCACTTAGGAAGGACTCTGGTGGATGAGTGTTGAAAGGGTCAACGAATTTGAATGTGTAGAGGGGAGAGATCTTAGGAAGTTGACTCATTCAAATCGATTTGAAAGGGTGGTAGAGAGAAATTCAAGGAGAAAAAGGGTGGCATAGTGTTTGAGGGAATGGGGATGTGTAGCCGAATTTGGATGGGGTTGGATTCGGTTTTGAGTGCTTAAGGGGGGCAGCCGAATGTGCTTAGGGGTGTTGAGAATTTTGGCTAGCTTAGGGGATTTCTTTTCTCTTTATTTTCTTTTGGTCAAAACCAAATTGCTTAGAACATATTGTGCCACTTCTTTTCTCTTTTGGTGCAAAACCAAAACTTCTTCTAAACTTCTCCTCATCTCTTCTTCTTTTTCTTCTTCAGTGCTTAGCCGAATCCACCTTGCTCACCACACAATAGTTGTGATTTATTCTTTTTCCAAAACCATAAAAACCAAAACCTCATATATCACTTCTCCTTTTCCATCTTTTTCACTTTTATTCTGTTGTTGGCCGAAACTACATTCTCCTATTTTTCCCATCCATCTTTTTTTTCACTTTCCGATTGTTGATATTATTCTAAGCACCTTACTTGAAGCCTTTCTTTTATGTGTTACTAAAGCCAAAATTTATTTCTCCATTTGAGTCTCTCATTCGGTTCTTTTGTAGTGAGGTAAGTGTTGTTCATCTTTTTCTCGGTAGTTCTATTCTCTATTGGTTGTCGACTAAGGGTGTTGATTCCATTTTCTGGTTTGGCCGAATCTCCCTGGCACACTCACATCTCTCTATTCTTTTCTTTCTATTTCATTTGCTATGGTGAGAGAAGCCGAAGTCTCTGGCACTCAACCTGCTTGTTGGACTTCCGTTTACAGTGGATCGTTGTTGTTAATCAGTTGTCTCTTCCAATCGGGTTTGTAGTGTGGGGTAAGTGTTCTAGCATTTTGATATTCTTTATTGCGTTAAGTGCCGAAGGCAGAGATCCAGTGATTGTTTGATGCTTGGCCAAATGCAGGGGGTGTTTTGATGCTATCTTGTGAAACTTTCGGGATTTGTTGGTGGTGAATCACGTTTAGAGCCTTGGGTTCTTGTCGATTTAGGTAAGGGTTCTAACTTCGGGTTTAGTTTCTTACGTTTCATTTCATTGCTTTAACCTAAGTTAGTGACTAAGGTGTGTTATGGACTCGAAGGCTAACCAATCATTGGGAGGGGTTGGATCTGAGACCCTAGTCCCTAAGTTCAAAAAGAGGGCAGTGTCGGCGGTTCGCGATTGGCCACCTGGGTGAGGGCGAGCACCTGAGCAGCGTAATAGTCAAATAGCGGTGGTGTCGATTAACGACAGTACCGACGTAGAGAGCGTTGTTTTACGATTAATCAGGTGTGTAACTCTTACACACTTCATTTGTTAATATGTTTTATCATGAAATTACTAAATGCCGGAATAACTGTTGAAATGGTATGTTACCCTTGTGGGTAAAAAGCAAGGACTCCAGGTAAGTCCACTCTGTTTGGCTAACGTTAAATGCCTATTAAAATCTGTCTATGCCATGCCATGTGATCTCTGAATGTTAAGCATGATATTTATGCCATGAAAAGTACATACATTAATGGGTATGATGAGAGGAGGGGGAAGGATGATTTAGACTGTCACCAATGGTTTTGACCACATAGTGGGTTGGCCCCGCTCTCGATGTTACCTATGACTAAGTCTCAGTGGTTTTGACCACTAGTAGTTTTGACCACATATTGCTATCTTTGTGATTTGTCCCTGTGGTCTAGCATCACCGTGGGTTGGCCCCACATATGGATATAGGATTGTCATCAGTGGTTTTGACCACAAGGTGGGTTGGCCCCACCATATTATTTGTGACTACGGTCACCAGTGGTTTTGACCACACCAATATTATTTGTGACTACGGTCACCAGTGGTTTTGACCACCAGTGGTTTTGACCACACGGGGTAGATACTGGAGTACGGATGGTTAGGTTTTGGGATTGCATGACTTGCATGTTGACTTATGAAATCGTGAACGAGCGTTTCTATTTTTGGGATGGGGGTTTACACACTGAGTCTCTATGACTCACCCCGATGTTTAATTTTGCAGGTAACTCTTAGATTGTGGATTCGGAGCCGGGGCGAACTCGAGGTGGCTATGTTCATTGTTTTTCGGGTTTTGTTTTAGACTATTACTGTGGTTTACATACTTTAAATTTGGTTTTTAAGTTGTAATAAGGCCGCTAACTTTAATTTGGGGTTTATTGATTTGTTTTACTTCTTTTCCATGAAAGATTTTATATAAATTAAACAAATCTGCATGCCTTAAAATGAGTGTTTTCTAAGGTTGCTCAAACTATCGGGTTTTCTAAAACTTTACCATCGGGTAAAAACCAACAAGTAGTATAAATAGGTTATCACGTTTTCTTTAAAAATTCAATTGGAATCGATGTTGACAATCAAACTGAAATTGTTTCTGCTTTTGAAATGAAACGATTAGCTTACTTGCAATAGGAGACAATAAGTCTTTTTGAATCAGTTGGAAAACAACCGGTTTTAAATAATGACCCCCTTCCTATTTCAAAATTTAATTCTTAACTTGTTTTCCTAGAAATCTTTTTCTCATGTGACACACCAAACTCGGTCATGGAGTGTTGACCGGGTTTGGGGTGTTACAGATGCATAGTAGCCAGTGACTACTTTACCACCTATCCCTTATGTCGAGAAATTGAGATGTGATTTAGGTAAAAATCATAGAAAGATCATGTTTAAATATATGTTTTTTGCATTTGAGAACCAAGTCTTTTGTTAGAAAGGGAAGAAGCAAAATGTGAGTGTGCCAGGTTCTTCAGTTTGGTTTTGATGCTTGTAAGGTGCCATGATATCCTTGTTTGGGTGCTATTGGTTGATCCAAGTTCCGTGTTGCTTGTTTATCTTAACTGCTCTTTACCGTTGCTTCATCGGAAACCCTAAGGAATCGGCAAAAATTCCTTTTCCTTTAATTTTTCTTCCTAAATTTTGTGAACCTCTATATTCTTACTTCTTTCTTGATTCCTATAATTTTTAATCAATCTAAATCTAATACTAATTTTTCGGATATGTGTTTGTATTATGAAAGGATATATCTAAATATGTTTTTTAGGAAAAAAAAAGAATTTTAATGAGAGGAAAGGGTGTTTTGAGCCATGTTTTATTTTTTCAATTAATTGCTCTTGATCTGTTGTTTTCCTTGTTTTAGACTATTAAGTAATATCTATCGGAATCTATTTCCTTGAAATCTCTTTTGACTTTAGTTTTAGGTTTAGATTCTCTTATTTTTCTGTAAAGAAATATCATAAGCGTGCGAATGTTTTGTCCTGAATCCATGATTTGTCTTCTAGAAAAAAAATCATAATTTGCAAAATTCTTGAAGTTTGGTAATTTGGGTTATCCTAGTTCTTCTCACTCTTTCTTAAGACCTTGTTGATGAATTGCTTGTAGTTGAGCTTGTTATATGACTATACCTCTCTTCACCTAAAATATGTATGACCAATGTTTTGGGGTTTCTTATTAGTATGAAACATGTGCTTCTGCATTGTTATAATTTTTACCCAAGGCAAGAGATGTTGTATTCATACAGTGTTGCTACTTACTAGTGTTGAGATTGACTGAGAAATAGCATATTAATAGGGTATGAACTCTTAAAGCTGGTTAGGGTCTTAGTGTAGTAACTATAGAATGACTAGGTAAAAGTTGTTCTAATTGTTTGGTTTATAAACAAATTCTAGGTGGGAAGGAACTCTGGAAATGATTTTTATTTTATCTGAAGAAAATCAAACTCCTCTACAATATACTTTGTTTCTTGTAATACACATGAATTATATTGTGAATAGGTAGCGACTAGCAATGGGTTAGAGGAGGATGATGGGAGAAAGAAATTTTGTTTATACATAATGATAAAAGAACCTTTTGGTTAATCGTCGATCAGAACCATTCAAGCATCTCCATTCTTTTGGGTCAAAATATGAAATGTAGCTTTTCTAAATATAACTAAATGGCCAACATAATGCTTCAAATTACGGAACCGATTGAATGGTGGATGATTCTTCATCTCTTTGTATACTTGTGGAGTTTCTATATCCTTTGAAAAGAAAGTCGATTTAACTTTGTTTGATGATATCCTTTGGATTTTAATAATAATGAAAGGGATGCTTATGCTTTTGTAAATCTGTAATGTGTTTTTGTTGTTAGGATTGCATATGATTTTGGCAATTTTATTTTTAATGTTGTTTTCTTCATATCCTTAGTAGTCTTTGTCGGCAAAATTGGGTTGGCCATCGAGCTTCAGGTATATAATCCATTTTTGCATTAAATAACATTAATTATATAAGAAGTTGGAGACTTTAACTTGGAGTTTCATCATACCTAAATACCCTTTTTTTAGTTAGAAGTTCCATTATGTGTTGATTTTCGATCATGATTTATAATGTTACACACTGATTGATTGCGTGTTTGCAGTTTGCATGTACTAGTATTAATTGCATTGTATTTAAGATGTTTCTTTGGTTTTGTTTATCTTCGGTGGTATCTGTTAACTACCTAGTAAGTAGCATAGCTACTTCATTGAACAAGAACTGGTAGGCTTCCTCAGAACAATGGAAATAAGCTTTGATCACTCTGATTTAATTTTATTGGATTCCCCTGCGTCCTTCTGCAGATTATGTTCTTTGTGGACAAAATATGGGTCAAGCTGTTATTTACCTTTTGGACGAGATATCTAGGCTAACTCATGTATGATATGCATTCTTCTTTGAATAGGGAAGCAAAAAATGAGTTTTTATTGTGTCAAGTTGATTAATTGTGTTTCATGATGAGTTTAATTTTTTTACTGACTTTGAATATTTATCTAGGCTAACTTACCAATTGTACTGAACTGAGAGCCCTGTAAGCAGAATAAATTCATTTTAGGCATTAGTTCATGTTTCACTTATCTTGTTCTTGTCTCATTTTTGGAATTGATTGTCTGCACAGTTACTTAAGAAATAATTATCTACAAGGAGGCATACCGTCAAATTTTGGAAACCTTTCTTTTCTCACCATACTGTAAGATTTTTGGATATGCTGCTGTTTCTTTAGTTGCATGGCATAAATGTTAATTGTGCTCAACAATGGAATAAATGTGTTGGAAAATTGGTTTTTAGGGATTTATCGAGCAATTTGCTAAAGGGTGCTATACCTTCATCCATAGGTCATCTTACAAGATTGCATTACCCGTAAGTTCATGAAGAATTGTTGCTTGCCAATGTTTATTTAGGTTGTTTTAGGATTGAATTAAGAGGTTCCTTAAACTTTCGATGATTGCTATTTGTGGCAGCAATTTGTGGACCAACTTTTTCTCTGGTGAAATCCCGGATATTGGAGTCCTCAGCACTTTTAGGAACAATTCGTGAGTACCCTCCTCATTACCATGACCATCTTTTTATGTCTATGCTTGCTATAATATGTGGATGAATACTATGTTGTTTGGGCTCAAGAGTGTTGGATACATATATGTGCTCAACACAGGTATCTGGAGGGCCATATTCCCATAACTATCTTTAATTTAATTTAAGAAATAATAATAATAATAATAACAATAATAATAATACCTAAATTTTAAAATTTGTAAAATAAAATGACTAAAATCATACAAATAAGATGATATAAAATGATATAAAATGGTAATAATATTTTGTTATCAGATAATAATAATATTGATCATTATTTAAATATGTTTTATTATAAAAATAATTTTTTTAAAGAAGTAATTTAAAACACAATGAATATATACTTAAATTTCTATTATTTAAATTACATAAATGATTAAATAATAATATTAAACCTAATATTTTATAAAAAAATTTGAAATATATACTTACTAAAAGAAAATACATCCACAATGAATATAAATAATTGATTTTTCATATTCGGATCGATAATTAGACAATCATTTATTCATATTTATTTTAAACTTGAAATAAAATTCATAATTTTTAATAAATTTATATACATAAAATTTTTATTAAATATTTCATTTGTTATGTGTATTTTTATTGGAAATTTAATAAAATATTTGATTTTCTTGTTTGAAATTGAATTAATATTTAATTAAATATTTACTCTTCTTGGTACAAAGACACTGGCCTTTGTGTTGCCTATATTGGAGTATTTAACAAATGGCCCTGGAAAATCGTCAAGGACGTCAGGATATGGTAGGCCACCAAGTATTCTAGTACTTTTACCAACCAGGGAATTGGCTAAACAGGTATTTGCCTATTTCTCTACACGTGTGATTCTTCGATAATGCCTGTCTTTTGTCTGTGAAGTTTATGCTAATTAATCATTTGTTTCTAGGTTATTCTATATGCTAAGAAGTCGGAGCAACATTGGTTGAAAATAGTTGAAATCTTAGATATTTGTTATTCTATATGTTCTTGCTTTATGTATCCTGCTATGTTGGTATGTTTAAGAGTGCACTGCAATGTGAGATATAAAATGTGCACTGTTCCAATAGGAAAACTAAAACGTTCACTATTATAATATTGGCAAACTTGGTCACAGATTGATTGATCGGACAAAGCATCACATACTCAAGGCACTCATCCTTCCGGTTTGTCTCGCAAATAGAGGCTTCTTTGGTTGCGAGGTTAGTACGGGTCAAAACAAGTTCACTTTGTGATTTGCACGTAGAGTCTGCTAGCTTTGTTATAAATAATTCAATTTTTGTATTCCAAGGATTGGTTGGTTTATTATTGGATTTTATGGTTACAACAATGGGCCAATTGAACTTGGTATTAAATAATGTTACTAGGGCTTGGGTAAAAGTGTTGGACATGAGTATGTTCCAACACGTATATATACTTTTTCTTTTCAAGAGTTCCATGTATTTAGAGGATCCTTGAAAGATAATATTTCTATATCATTGTCCTAGATATGCTGGACATGGACACCTGAACATGTGTACTTGAAGAAAATGAAACGTTGGAGCAACACATATAAATAGTAGGCACGCATACAAAGCGAACAATGATTATTTTTGCCCTTTTGAATTTTTTTTACGTGCTATATAAAATATAACTTATCAATGACTAGGTTAAGTCTCCATCTTTTATCTAATTATCCATATTTTTACAAAAGCATTTCTCTTGCACAAATCAATTTGTTGGAGCAAATGGGAACTACCCCTATAGATTGGCAACTTTGATTTCTGACTGACCTTTTCTGTAGACATTTTGTGTGCAAACTAATCTATAGCCTTCTACTTGAATTTTGCTAGAAAGGCAAGCTTTGGGGATTTGTTTCGGGAATTAGGTGGTAATTTTTTAAATAATTTAATGCAATAATGTGTAAATTTGTGCTTGAATGTGTGCATTATAGATGGTGAAATTGTTGCAAGATCACATAAACTGGTGCAGGATCACATAGAGAGGGGCACTATTCACTTAGGCTCATTGACATTCTGAGTTCTTAAGGAAGCAGATGAAATGTTGAGAATGGGATATGTTGATGATGTTGAACTTATATTAGGTGTGTGTTTTTGTGAATGTTACCTTTCTTGGTAGGCAGTGGTCCCTATGTGTAACATTGCAGTCTGATTATGCATGTCATGGTTTTAATTTTCTAGGCAAGGTAGCGGATGCAAGTAAAGTTCTAACAGTTCTTTTTAGTGCCACCTTGCCAGACTTAGTGAAGGGTGTATATTAGTATTCATTTATCTTTATTTTTAGCTCAGATATCTTCATTTAAAAGAATTGATGTTTAGTTTAATACAATTCCTGTTTATTTACCCCTTCTGATTGAAAACATTTGTTTTTCTAATTGATTGATTGCTTCAAGGTTTCTTAAACCAAGTAAGAAGATTGTTGATCTAGTCGGTAATGAGAAGATGAAGGCTAGTACCAATGTTAGGCATATTGTTTTGCCTGTTCTAAGTCTGCAAGGTCGAGTTGATCCCGATATTATACGTTGTTATAACGAGTTTGATGTAGTTTTAATATAACAAGATTGCTACAATTTAGATTCCATTTGATTTGTCCGAAGTTGCCTTTTTTTCTTAATCTTTTTAATTTATCCTCTTTGTTTGATCAATTTGATTCAGTGGTGGATGAACTATTATATTCATCGAGACAAAAGATTCGCCTCGAGCTTGTTGGCTTATTGCACGGATCCGAGCTTTACATGGTGACATCACAGCAGCCCAACGTGAGGTAGAGTGTTATATGGATTGTGTATAATTATTCATGCTCTCCTACGGCAAAACATACCATGTATGTACTATTTCTCACTATTTTATGTGCTTTTAGGTCACTCTTAATGGGTTCCGCTCAAGCAAGTTCATGACATTAGTGGCTACCAATGTGGCGCCTAGGGATTAGATATCAATGATGTGCGTTAATCATCCGTATGTTCCAATACACTTGTTTTACTAAAGGTGCTGATGTGTTTATGTTTATACATATCATTTAAGTTCACATTTACCATTAATCTATTCGATGTGAGCCTCCACGTGATGTAGAAGCATACATTCATAGGTCCGGATGAACAAGCGTGTATGAAACAGTTAAGCTCTTCTTTTCAATTTGGTATTTAGAATTTGATATGATACTCGAGAATAATGAAATTTCGTGCAATCTTGGAGTTGTTTTCATGCTTTATGGTCCTAAAAGGTCAAGCGTATCAAAGATAGAAAGAGAATCGATGTAAAATTTGAGCACATATTTGCTCCTCAGCCAGTCGATATTGTGAAATCTACTAGTGTAGAAGCCGCAAAAATAATAACCCAAGTCTCTGACAGCAAAATTTTGGCGTTTTATTAATTTTACATCATCATAAATACGCATCTTAACTGTTTTAGGCAATTTTTTTGTGATTATACATTTCTAAATTGGATATTTGGTGATTTTATAATATTATAATTTTTTTTTTACTTTTCATGATCTTTAGCGGCGTTTTCCCCGAAAACACCGCTAAAAGTATAATATTTTATTTTTTAAATTTTTATGGTTTTTAGCGGCGTTTTTAGAAAAAGCGCCGCTAAAAGTATGATATTTTAAATTTTTTTTATTTTTCATGACTTTTAGCGGTGTTTTTTCTAAAAACACCACTAAAAGTATGGTTTTAAAATTTTTTTATTTTTCATGACTTTTAGTAGCGTTTTCCCAAAAACGCCACTAAGAGTATAATATTTTAATTTTTTTAATTTTCATGGTTTTTAGCGGCGTTTTTAGGGAAGGCGCCCCTAAAAATCATGACCTTTAGCGGCGTTTTTGGGGAAGCGCGCTAAAGGTCATGACTTTTAGCGGCGTTTTAGGAAGCGCCGCTAAAGGTCATGATCTTTAGCGGCGTATTTGGTAAAGCGCAGCTAAAGGTCATGACCTTTAGCAGCGTTTGTGGGGAAAGCGCCGCTAAAGGTCATGACATTTAGCGGCGTTTTTTCTCATAAACTCCGCTAAATTTTACGGCGTTTGTTTTAGTGGCATTTTTTGCGGCGCTTTTAAAAATGCTGCAAACACTTTTAGTGGCGCTTATAAACGCCGCTAAAATCCTAAAAAATGCCGCTAAAAGTTTGTTTTGCTGTAGTGATAAACATCTAATAGTTACACAATAGTTTACAAATTATGCAAAAGTACTAAGTAAAGGTATGAAGTTGGAGGGGTTCAACAACTTGAACCATCTTGAAGACATGGAAGTGAAGTAAATCGAATAAGTCCTCCACCCGAACCCCATCAAGCCTCATGTCATTGGCAAAACCAAAAGTGTCCATATCAAGGTAGCAATGAGGAAGCCCAGTGGTTCCAGGAGGTAAGGGTCTTTTAGGATCTTAACAGGTGAAGGGTATCTGCACTGTGTTGAGCTAACAAGGGATGCACTAAACCAAAGAGTGTGTTGAAGATGAGACCAGATAGTAGCTGATAGAGCCACTTGTGCTCCTTGTGGACCACCATTCAATGCCTTTATCAAGTTGGTTATTAGGTCTCCAAGTGAGTTGCCCCAAGCAAGGGCTGTGAGACCTAGGATTGAGTGACTAGTTCCAAGTATGTAGCCAAGTGAAATTAATAATCCAACCAATTCTTAAGCTGTGATGTAACTCCAAATCACACTCATTATGAACCCTCCTGCTATCCATGAGAACAAGCATTTGTCTGGAGGGCTAGATTTTTCAGTTTTCAAGTATGCAAGAACCCCAAAAGTGAGCCCAAATAGGCACCCAATCCCATAGACCATCAGACCTGTGTTGTCATCTTGAAAGTCCCAAAGTACAGATATGAGAATCGGTGCCAATGTTACTGAAACAATCGCCACTGGCTTAAGCCATCTACCTTTACAAGCTATTGGAATTGTTAATCTCCTAGGTAAATAAAGAGGCATCTGTAAGATCCAAAATAACATACTTGAACAACACCAACATTTCTTGATTTCTATTGATCCATTTCCATCTTCCACATCCCCTTCATCTAAACATTCAATCTCTTCTTTCTCAATTCTAGTCAAAATCGATTCGTAAAAACCCGAACGAATTTTGTCCATGGCACCAAAATTCCAAATAGTATACGTCGAAACCATTTTTTTGTTTGGAAAACGAGCCGACTTTAAAAAGAAAAATAGAGTCGCCACCAATCTTTTTTGAAGTGCGATTGGGTCACTTTAGAAAAAATTTTGGTCTACAAGTTTTAAGAAAACAGGTCCGGGAGTCGATTACGCATGAGGAAAGATTAGCACCCTTGCAACGCCCAAAATTGGTACCTTATTGATTGATTAATGTTCTAATGTCGAAAATTGGAAAAGATTTTAAAAGATAAATCTTTTAGAAAATGTTTGATAATTCAAATTGATATCAAAATTCTCTTGTTTGAAAAGATGAAATACCATATCCAGCACGATAGGACACGATATTTCAAACCCTCGATACTAAGATCATTTCATGATTTCCAAAATTCATGCATTGCAATTTTAAAAAGGTATTCCACTATTTGGCCAAACTAAAACCAAACCCAAAGACGATTGGGCACGATTCCTTAAATTTCCAAACATGAAATATTGCCTTTATTTAAGAAAACCGGTCAAAATCTACAAGGATATTTGGTCATTTGACGAATAGAAAATCGAAACCCAAAGACGATTGGGCATGATCTCTCGAACTTCCAAACACGAAACATTGTCTTATTTAAGAAAATACGATCAAAATCTTTAAAGGATACTTAGGCATCTAGACGAATGAAAAAGTCGAACCTAGCACGATTGGGCACGATTTCTCAAACTTCCAAACACGAAATAGTACCTTTATGAACTCTTTTTATGAATTTTAAAAACAAAAATAAAAATGTGGAAATGTAACATGATAATAATAAGGGATAATAATAATAAAAACAAAAGGGGAAAAAGCAATAATATTATAATAGCAAAAAAAATTTTGTGACAAATAAAACAAATAGTAATAATAATAATACTAATGAAGCTAATGAATATAGTAAAAAAAAAGGTAAATATAATACTAAAATAATAAATAGAATAATAGAATAATAACAACAATAAACAAAAATAAAAAATAATAGTAATAATATTAGAATAATAGTAATAATAAAAAATAGTAGTAGTGAAAAAAAAAGGTATATTGATAATAAAAATATAGATATAATAATAATACACAACAAAAAATTAAAGCAAGCAAAATAATTTATATGATTATAGTAAATATAATAGAAAGAATATGATTATAATAATAATAGTACTAGTAAAATAAAATAGAATTAAAAATAAAATAATAATAATATTTTAAGAAAATAATAGCAATAGCGTAAATAAAAGTAACATTAATGGTAAATACAATAATAATAAAAGTAATAGTAAAACAATAATAATAATAATAGTAAAGAAAATAAAATAAAATAACAATTATAAGGGAAAAAAGTAATAATAGATGTAATACATATAAGAAAATATAATAAAACGATTTTAATAATAATAATAATAATAATAATAATAATATATGTAAAATAAAGGTAATTGATAATAATAAATATAATACTAATAATAGGTATAGTTATAGATATTTAAAATAATTAATCTAAAAATAAGGTAAAATAGGTAAAAAAAACTAAATTGGAATTAAAGTGGAAATCCGGGGACCAAATGGGAAATAAACCCTTCCTCAGACACGCGTCATTTCCCCAGAGGATTGGCGCACTAAGGATCAAATTGAACCATCCAGCGAATGTGGTGGCCGAATTAACAAAACCATGAAAAGAGGCAATCGGACTGCATTGAAGCAGTTTAAAAAAAGCAGAATGACCAAAACTATAAATGTCCCCTTTTTAGAAAAAACACGCGAATCCTTAGTGGAGCGGGTTGGATCAGACGGGCCACTTGGTATGGCACCGTTTTGACGTAAAAGCACCTAGGTGAAACGACGTCGTTTCTTGGGTGCTATATAAATCAGATGTTTTTTTTTTAATTTCATTTTTCTCTTTTCCTTAAAAAAAAAACAAAACAAAACTTTTCTCTGTAGCTCTCCTGCCACCCGACTTTCATGAGGCCTCGTGCAAGGATCTGCATCGTCATGCGCCGCCACCTGCTGAGGCTAGAATTTAAAAACAAGGTATTTTTTGTTTTAATATATGTATGTAGTTTTTTAAAATAAAAAAATATAAAACATGAAAAAAACCCAAAACAGAAATCGAAAATGAAAAATAAGAAAAGGAATATAAACCTTCCTTGCGCTTCTGTTAAGATTTTTCTCTAAGATTCAGCGTATTGCTCACGTATTTCAAAAAAAAACCCTCGTTACAGATTTGATTTGGCTTTTTATAGCCTTTTGCTTACATTGTTTTCCCTATTTTGTAGGTATGAGCGGCGTGGAGGCGCACAACACGGAGAGGAGCCATGCGGCGTGGGGGCATGGCCCGCTGGCGAGAGACGTGCGATGCGAGGGCTTCCAGCAGCTGACCTAGGGTTTTTTTCTGTCTTATTCTTTTGGGCTATTGGGTTTGGGCCATTTTGTATCTGGGCTTCAATTTTGGGCCATTTTAACAGATTTTTTATTTCTCTGGTTCTGGTTAATTGGTATTGGGCCCGGACGAAGTTTAGGCCCTAACAGCTGCCTTCTTTGCTCATTTTCGTGTAACAAAAATAGAGCAAAGACTTTAAAAGGCACAATTTTGCCCAGTCTTGCTGAGTCTTTGTAACACCCCAAACTCGGCCCAAATACTACAACCGGATCTGGTATGTCACTAAGAAAAATTTTGTAAAACCAATTGTGTCGACAGAAAGCCCAAATGAGAATTATATAAAATGTGCCTTAATAATCAAAACCCAAAACTAAATTACATGTCTTTGAAAGAAATTAAAATGAGAATAAATAATAAAGGCCCATAATAAAACTAAAATGTAAACTAATAGCCCATGGCCTTATTACAACGTAGTTTAAATCTATAACATAAAATACTTTGAAAAAAAACTATTAAGTGGAACTTTTGCGGATCCACATTCTTTTGCATGGCCACCTTATGCTCCACTCGCCCGGTCCAATGCGCTAAGTGTCACGTGAAAGGTTAGTTTAATTGGGTGAGTCGCGAGACTCGTTGTAACCCTCATGCCCCACTAGTTTTGGGCCTCATAAAACATAATAATAATTTCATTTACATGGATAACAAATAATATGCAAAGCCCAACCCATATGCCTAGGTTTCCATCCGCTACACGCCTGCACCAACCAAACACACCATTGGGGATTTCTACAATCAACCTACACCACTACACTCCAAGATGGCGGTCATCTTGCTCATCAACATATAAAAAAAAAACCATTTTTTTTGGGGTTTTTTTAAAAGGGAAAAAAAAAAAAAAAAAAATTTTTTTTTTTGTCGGGGGGTTTGGGGTTCCCGGGGATTGGGAAAAAAAAAATTTTCCCAAAGGTTTTTTTGGGGGGGAAATAAAGAAATTTTGGAAGGTTTTTTGTTTTGAAAAAAAAAGGGGTTTTTTTGGGGGGGCCGGGGAAATTTTTTTAAAAAAAAAATTTTTGGGGGTGGTTTGATTCCGGGGGAAAGGAGGGTTTTTTTTTTGGGGGGTTTTTGGTTTTAAAAGGGTTTTCCGGGGTTGGGGGGGCCCCCCCAAAAATTTAAAAATTTTTTTTTGGGTTTTTTGGGGGGGTTTTTTTTAAAAAGGGGAACCCTTTTTTTTAAAAGGTTTTTGGGTTTAAGGTTTTCCCAAAAATTTGGGGGGGTTTTGAATTTTTAAAAAGGTTTTTGGGGGGGGGTTTTTTAAAAAAAAATTTTTAAAAAACCAAAAAAAACCCCTTTTTTAAAAGGGAAAAAAAATTTAAACCTTGGGGAAAAATTAAAAAAAGGGGGGTTTAGGTTTGGGGGAAAGGGTGGGGGAAAAATTTTTAAAAAGGAAAAAAGGGGGGGTTTTTTAAAAATTTGGGGAAAAAAAAAAACGGGGGGTTTTTGGGGAAAAATTTTAAAAAGGAAAAAAAATTTTTTTCCCCTTTTTTTTTGGGGAAAGTGGGAAAAAATTTTTTAAATTAAAAAAAAAACCCCAAATTTGGGGAAAAAAAAGGGGGGGGAAAAAAAAGGGGGTTTTTTCCCCAAAAAAAGGGGGGGGGTTTGGAATTTTGAACCCCTTTTTAATCGGGTTTGGGGTTTAACCCGGGGGAAAAAGGGGGGGGGGGTTTTTTTTAAATTCCCGGGGGGAAAAAAAATTTTTTTTTTTTTGGGGGGGGAAAAATTAAAAATTTTAAAAAAAAGGGGGGTTTTTTTGGGGGGGAATTTAAAAGGGGGTTTCAAAAAAGGGGGGAAGGGGGTTTTGGGGGGGGGGAAAAAAAAAATTTTGGGGGGGGGGGGAAAAAAATTTTGGGGGCCCAAAAAAAGGGGTTTGGGGGTTGGGGTTTTTTAAGGTTTGGAAGGAAAGGGTTTTGGAAAAATTTTGGCCCCAAAAATTTAGAAATTTTGGGGGGGGGGGGGGGGGTTTTTGGATTTGGGGGCCCCCCCAAAAAACCCATTTTTTGGGGGGGAAAAGGGTTTTGGGTTTTGGGAAAATTTTTTGGGTGGGGGGTTCCGGGGGTTTTTTTTTTTTAAAAAAAACCGGGAAAAAATCCCCCAAAAAAAATTTTGGGGAAAATTTTTTTTTTAAAAAGGGGGGAAAATTTAAAGGGCCTTTGGGGTTTTTTTTAAAGGGTTTATGGGAAAGGGAAAGGGAAAAACCAAAAAAGGGGCCCAAAAAAAAAGGGGGGGGGTTTTTTTTAAAATTTTAAGGGAGGGGGGGGAAAAAAACCCTTTTTCCGGGGGGCCCTTGTTTTTTTTTAATTTCTTTTTTTTAAAATTTTCCTGGGGCCAGGGAAATGGGGGGGTAAAAAAAGAAAAATTTTTTTTTTTTTGGGGGGGGTTTTTGGGAAAAAAGGGGGAAAGGGGGGGGGTTTTTGGGGGGGGGGTTTTTTTTTTGGGTTTTTTTTAGGGGGAAAGGGAAAGGGAAAAAAAAAAAAAAAAAAAAATTTTTAAAACCCCCTTTTTTTCTTTTCCTTTATTTAAAAATTTTTAAAAAGGGAAAAAAATTTTAAAAAAAAAAAAATTTTTTTTTTTAAATTTTTTTTTTTTTTGGGGAAAAAAATTTTTTTTTTGGAATTTTGGGGGTTTTTTTTCTTTTCCTTTTTTTTTTTTGGAAAAAAATTTTCCTTAAAATTTTTTTTTTTTTTTGGTTTTTTTTTCTTCTAAATTTTTTCCCTTTTTTTTTTTTTTTTTTCCCCCTCCCCCCCAAAAATTTTTTTTTTTTTTTTTTAAAAAAAAAAAAAACCCCCCCCTTTTTTTTCCCTTTTTTTTTTTTTAAATTTTTTAAAATTTTTTTTTTTTTTTTTTTTTTTTTAATTGGGGGGGTTTTTTTTTTGGGGGGAAAAAATTTTTTTTTTGTTTTTTTTTTTTTCCCCTTTTTTTTTTTTTTTTTTTTGGGGGGGGGGTTTTTTTTTTTTGGGGGGGAACCTTTTTTTTTTAAAACCCCGGGTTTTTTTTTTTAAATTTTTTTTTTTTGTTTATTTGGCATCATCGAGATCATGGTAGTAGCCCTACAGCGATCACGATAAAATCACGCATAAACAGATCACAAAGAAAATCGCTATAATCAGATCACTAAAAAGCTACCTGCAGATCACGATGAAAGCGCTACAACATATAACTTCCTCCTTCCATCAAACCCAACCCATGCAATCACATAAAAATCAATATACTTATATCGCTTAATCGTAATATTCACTAACCCGATGATTTGCTTTTACCCTCTTTGGGTTTCCTATTATGCCCGGATTTCGCATTTATCAAAACATATAAGACTTATAATCATATATTAATCAAACAGATCTAGATGGTGGGAAAGTGTTACACACCTGATATCGCGAAATCCCATATTCTTAGTTGATATCCTTGTTATCCCGATCTACAACTTTGCTTAAAAAGCCAGAAAGATGTGAAAATAGGGCCTCTCCTTTAAATCCCAAAAATAACACAACTTGAGTGTTACTGATCTTTGACTTAGAGATCTAAGCATTGGACTCCTCTATTGTTTTTCTTGATTCGAACAAGTAGACTTTACTGAAGAAAATTTGGCAACTTCAGGAGGTGAGATCTAAGAATTTTGCTTTTAGAAGATTTAAGAATTGAAGAGATGGCTAAGAGAGATTTGGTCAATTAATATTAAGGAGAAGAATAGAATAATAGAGATGTGATTTTGGCTTTTATGGATTAGAAGAAAAATAACAATAGAGGTTAAAAGATTCGGCCAACCAGGAAATTTTAGAGAGGAAGAAAGGGTGAAGAAAATGGTGGTTTTCGGCTTTTGAGAGGAAGAAGATGAGAAAAGAAAATAAAAGAAAGGCTTCCAAAATTTCGGCACACCCCCTCTTTATATAGAAAAGCGATTCCTCCCTTTAGCGTAGATTGATTTTCAGCCAACACTACCATACATGATAGCTCCTATCCCTTTTCCCTTATCTTAATCTATTATCTCCTCAAAAATAGTCTTTATCTGCTTATTATCCTTAAAGACTAAATCCCTAAATAATAGCCTTTATCTGCTTATTATCCACATAGAATAAATATAATAAAATTTCCAAAAAAAAATAGCCTTGTGCCGTCCACTTCCGTAATCCCTAATGTCAAATTTAACTAACTTAAATTAGAAGATTTGGGCTCCTTGAAACTTAAAATTTGGGCCCCTAACACTTAAATTAACTCATTCCACATATTCACCCATTAAACGTATAGGCCCAAAAATTTAGGATGTTACAGTCTTGACCTATTAATGCTTCCTTTCTTCAGGTAACTTCATTCCATCCGCTGCATCTTCAGGGGTATAGGAATTTTCATTT
Source organism: Gossypium rotundifolium (assembly GCA_025506655.1). Taxonomy (NCBI): domain Eukaryota; kingdom Viridiplantae; phylum Streptophyta; class Magnoliopsida; order Malvales; family Malvaceae; genus Gossypium; species Gossypium rotundifolium. The sequence continues at coordinate 40,012,682 of CP106732.1, read as the reverse complement.
TATTATACCCCACTATTGCTTAGGAAGTTATAATCAAGAATCTTCACTGCTACCCCTCCGCTTTTAAGGTTTAAGGCTCAGCGTCTTCGATCTGCCCCACTATTGCTTGATGGAATTAAGATCTGCTATCTTCAACTTGTTTCCCTACTGCTTAGGGGATTAAGGCTCATCGTCTTCAATCTGCTCCAACCCTACTCAGTGAAGATAAGATCTACTACCTTCAGTCTACTCCATTTCTAATACATGGAGATAAGACTTGCTCTATTTGATCTGCTCCACTCCTGCTCAGTAGAGATGAGATCTACTATCTTCAGTCTACTCTATTACCGATACATGGAGATAAGACTTGTTGTTCTCGATCTGCTCCACTCCTGCTCAGTGGAGATAAGATCTACTATTTTTGATCTATTCCACTCCTGTTTAGTGGAGATAAGATATGCACTCTTCAGCCTGTTACCCTACTGCTTAGGGGATTAAAGCTCATCGTCTTCAGTCTGCTTCACTCCTGCTCAGTGGAGATAAGATCTATAATTTTTAGTCTACTTCATTACCGATACATAGAGATAAGACTTACTATCTTTGATCTGCACCACTCCAACTCAGTGGAGATAAGATCTGTAATTTTCAACCTGCCACCCTATTGCTTAGGGGATTAGGTTGGTGGTTTGAATTCGCCCATTCTTGGATACATGGAGATAAGATTCGTAATTTTTGATCTAATCCACTCCTGCTTAGTGGAGATAAGATCTTTTATCTTCAGTCTGTTCCATTGCCGATACATGGAGATAAGACTTGTCCTCAATCTGCTCCACTCCTGCTCAGTAGAGATAATATCTGCTAACTTCTGTAACTCCAATCAATTTTGCTACATTGTCCTTTAGGGAACCTACCTGTAGAATTGATTTCATGAGGTCTATACATATGCCAAATGATTAGGATGTCATGATTTAGAAATGCTCCTAACCAATGTATTATGAATGAATGCAAAATGTCATGAGTCTAATCCATTTTTAACACTTGGGCTATCCTTACTCACGGTTTGTTAATGTGATATCTCCGATGTATGTCTTCTTCTTCTTCTTCTAGTATTTCCAACAGAGAATTTGAAGATGTAGTCATTGCTTAGACCCTATATTTCTCAAGCGTTCCCAACCTTTTAAGCTTGGTGAGTTCTAAATAATTGTCCTGTTTCGGATTCTTGTATTATTTAGAGACTTTCAGAGTAATATGCAATTTTTTTTTTGTAAAAGCATTATTAGTTCATCAATCATTATTTCAATATGAAATGCTTGGGAAAAGATTATAGAGATGAAAAAGACTAAAATTTATTCGGGACAAAACCTGTGAAGAATGAATTGAGCAAAGGAAACAAATTTTGCTAAGGTATAAAATGAGTAAGAGTGGAATTGGTGCCTCGGATATCACAGCCTGAGCTTCTCTGTACGTATTTCCTAAAGACCATTCTGAGTTCAACATGTATCTAGAAGATTTGTGGTACTTTGTCCATGCCCCGAAGATGTAGCATATCTTCTCATTGTTAATTTAGGTATAGGATGGCTAGCGCATGCCCTATTTCCCCCAAACATTTGAATCGCCCTTTACGGGTTTTCAATTCAAAGCTCCTTTGGTCTCAAAGTGCCCTTTGAGGGTTTTCACCTTGGCCTCTCTATTTTTTTATTTTTTAATTTTTTAATTTTTTTATTTTTTGATTTTTTTTTGAACTCAAGATGCTCTTTGCGGGTTTTTGCCTTGGCCCCTTTTTCTTCTTAAGCGAAATACTTTTTGACAAAGTCCGCATTAACTGGATTTAGTAGACTTTTGCCGTCCATCTCGTGGCTAGTATCAATGCTCCTCCAAAAAAGGCCTTCTTTACAACATAAGGTCCCTCCCAATTAGGCATCCATTTTCCTCGAAGTCTTTTTGCATAGGGAGGATATGTTTCAATACCAAGTCTCCCTCATGGAATACTCTGGGGAACCTTCTTGTTGTAACCCCGCATCATCCTTTTCTGGTACATTTGACCATGACAGATGGCTCTTAGCCTTTCTCTCAATTATATTCAGTTGATCATATCGAGATTGAACCCATTTCGCTTCATCCAACTTCAGCCCTGATAAAACCCGGAGAGAAAGAATTTCAACTTCGATAGGCAAAACTGCCTCCATCCCATAAACCAATGAGAAAGGGGTTGCCCCGGTGGAAGTTCTAACAGATGTTCGATAGGCATAGATGGAAAGCGGTAACTTTTCATGCCAATCCTTGTAGGTCTCAATCATTTTCCCCATAATTTTCTTGATATTTTTATTAGCTGCCTCAACTGCGCCATTCATTTTCGGGCGATATGGCGATGAGTTATGGTGCTCAGTGTTGAACTGACTGCAGACTTTTGCTATTGCGCTGTTGTTCAAGTTTAATGCATTGTCAGATACGGTCCTTTCTAGCATACCGTAGCGACATATGATCTCCTTCTTCAAAAACTTGCTAACTGCCGTCTTCGTGACATTGGCATATGAAGCTGCTTCTAACCATTTGGTGAAGTAATTAATGACCACGAAAATGAATCGATGTCCATTAGAAGCCTTCGGTGAGATTGGCCCAATGACGTCCATGCTCCATATTGAGAAAGGCCACGGAGAAGTCATAACATGAAGAGGTGAAGGAGGCACATGGATCTTGTCTCTATAAATCTGGCACTTATGGCACTTCTTGGCGTAGTGGATACAATCTCCTTCCATCGTGGACCAGTAATACCCGAATCTCATATTTGCCTGGCCATTGTAAACCTATTGGCATGCATCCTATAGACACCCTCATGGACTTCTTCCAGGATTTTTCTAGCCTCAACGGCATCGACACATCTTAACAACACTTGATCTCTCCTCTTTTTATACAGGATCTCTCCGTCTAAGACATAGTCATTGGCCAGTCTTTTCAAGGTTCTCTTGTCATTTTCTGTTGCTTGATCAGGGTATTCATGGTTTTTCACATATTTCAGAATGTCATGATACCAAGGATGATCATCTCTCTCTCCTCTTCGTCGATATTGCAACAATGAGCAGGAGTCTCACCGATACTCATTTGGATGAGCTTCATACCTTCTTGCTCATTTACTCTGATCATAAAAGCCAATGTGGTCAAGGCGTCAGCCATCTGGTTTTCATCACGTGGGAGGTAAAAGAATGTGATATCATTAAACTCCTTAATTAGCTCCAACACTAACTTTTCGGTAACTGATCAATTTGGGATCTCTTGTTTCCCATTCTCCTTTGAGCTGATATATTACCAACGCAGAATCTCCATATACCTATAGCACCTTGACTTTATGATCTATGGATGCTTGAATTCCCATGATACATGCTTTGTATTCTGCCATATTGTTTGTACAGTCAAAATCAAACTTGCAAGTGAATGGATAATAGTCTCCGTTTGGGGATATCAGTACTGCCCCAACTCCATTACCAATGACATTTGACGCTCCATCGAAGTTCAACTTCCAAGGATGATCTTCTAGGGTATCTTCTTTAGTTGTCACCTAAACATCAGATCTTCATTGGAAAAATCAAAGTTCAACGGCTCGTAGTCATCTAGCACTTTACTGGCTAAAAAATCAGCTATCGCACTTCCCTTTACAACCTTCTGGTTCACATAGACTATGTCGAATTCGGAGAGCAAAATTTGCCATCGGGCCATTCTTCCATTCAAAGTGGTTGACTTCATCATGTACTTAAGAGTGTCTAGCTTCGAGATTAACCAAGTGGTATGGTACAACATGTACTGCCTCAACCTCCGAGTTGTCTAGCCCAGGGCACAACATAACTTCTCAATTGGCGAGTATCTTATTTCACACTCAGTAAATTTCTTGCTGAGGTAGTATATCACCTTTTCTTTCTTCCCTGTCTCATCATGCTGGCTGAGCACACACCCCATTGAGTTATTGAATACCGCCAAATACAGGATCAATGGTCTCTCAGGACTGGGTGGCATTAATACTAGAGTATTAGACAAGTATTGCTTAATTCTGTCAAAAGCCTTCTGGCATTCCTCGTCCCACATATCTGGATTGTGCTTTTTAAGGAGACGAAATATAGGGTCACATTTCTCAGTCAATTGAGAAATGAACCGGGCATCTTCCTAGAAAACCTCGGACTTCCTTTTGAGTGCGCGGTGGAGGCAATTCTTGTACAGCCCTGACTTTATCCGGGTCGACTTCAATTCCTTTTTCACTAACCACGAAACCAAGCAATTTTTCTGACCTAGCCCCGAAAGTGCATTTGGTTGGATTGAGCTTCAGTTGAAATTTCCTCAACCTCAAGAACAGTTTCCTCAAAACTTGTACATGCTCCTTTTTCATTCAGGATTTTGCGATCATGTCGTCGACGTAGACCTCGATCTCCTTATGCATCATGTCATGAAACAAAGTTACCATAGCTCTTTGGTATATGGCTCCTACATTCTTTAACCCGAATGGCATCACCTTGTAACAAAAAGTTCCGCACAAGGTTATGAATGTGGTCTTTTCCATGTCTTCAAGATGCATCTTGATCTAATTGTATCCATAGAAACCATCCATGAAGGAGAACAATGAATAACCTGTCGTGTTTTCCACTAAAGTGTCGATGTGAGGCAGTGGGAAGTTGTCCTTTGGGCTAGCCTTGTTTAAGTCCCAGTAATTAATACACATCCGTACTTTCCCATCTTTCTTGGGAATGGGGACAATATTGGCTACCCATTCTGAGTAATTCACAACTTGTAAGAACCCAGCATCAAATTGCTTCTTGATCTCTTTTCTTATCTTTACTGCAACATCAGGTCTCATCTTTTGGAGCTTCTGTTGAATCGGCTTGCATTCTTCCTTTATGGGGATACGTTATACTGCAATATCAGCGCTCAACCCAGGCATGTCTTGATATGACCATGCGAATACATCTTTAAACTCCAGAAAAGTTTAACGAGATCATGCCTTGTTTCCTCGTTTATGCAAGTGCCAATTTTCATCTCTTTCTCCTCTTCCAGAGTCACATTCTCAGTTGTCTCTTTGTGAGGTAGAATCATCTTTTCTTCTTGCTCTACCATCCTCAACAAATCTAGGGATAAACTATAGTCTCCATCATCAGTAAAGTCCTGAGGTCCCTTTAGGCACATGTCTTGTTCATCAAGGAATTCTGGGTCCATATCAGCGTTGCTCATGACATCAATATCTGGGGACCTATTGTAGGTATGAAAGAATATTCAATGAAATGAATCTAAGAATAACTCATTTATGTTATGATTATGAATGGAATGAATGGAAAAAATAATATGAGAATAATTTCCGTCATGAAACAAAAAATGCACTTTTATTGAAAGTAATGATGTTTGAACATGAGCCTATTTCATAAAAGATTCTTATTGTTTCTAAGCTTAAAAAAAACAAGTGTGTTTTGAACATTACTCTGTGTTAGTTTCAAAATTACAGGAATTTCTTTCGCAGTCCAGTTGTTCAGAACACTTCCAGACTCGTAGGGCGAGTGCCTGCTAAATTTCCTTCCTTCGAACCCTCTTCAAACACGGAATCAATGCTCAAAGCTCTCATCATATTTTTGGCTGTTTCTTTATTCATATTCTCCGGCCCTGGATGGATAATTCCTCCTGTCACAAATGTATTAGATATATGGGGAAAAGTTATTGATCCCTATTTGACCTCAGTACCATTCAGTTGTACCCTTCGTCTTTCACACTTCCTCTCTAGTTCCTCCTTTCTCTGTTTGGCATCTGGCCTATACCCCAGAACAAAACGATCGCGCTTGTCAACCAATCTTGGCCCTTTAACTGGTCCTTGAAGGTATTTTCTGAGTTCCCTCCCAGGCACTGCTCCTTTTCCTACCATTAGTCGTAGGCTCATCCACGTAGCTTCGGATATTTTTGGCATAGGGACCTTGCCACCCTCACTGATGAAAGTCGCATTTATGAACTCTAGTGATCGAAAAGAGCACTCTATCGCCTTAGTATCATTTTCGATGTATGGCGCATCACTTGTAACAGATACGATGATGTCCTCCTCTGCATTTATAGTTATCAACCGTCCCTCTGTCACCAACTTTAGCTTTTGGTGCAATGATGATGGCACGGCTCCTGTTGAGTGAATCCAAGGCCTCCCGATAAACAATTATAAGAGGGCTTGATATCCATCACGAGGAAATCTACCCCGTACGTATTTGGCCCGATTAGGAGGGGTATCTCAATCCTTCCTATCACTTTCCTTTCAGTGCCGTTGAATGCTTTCACTATATTTTGGCATGTTTTCATATGAGAGCCGTCTTCTGAGCAACCTTGCTCAAGGTAGATAGGGCAAGAACATTCTGGTCTTGATCCGTTGTCAATTAATACCCACAGTAGTATATACCTTTGCATCGGTGGTGATGTGCAGAGCCTTGGTGGATCCCATGCCTCCTGGTGGAATTTCATCATCACTGAAAGAGATGAAATTGTCTGTGTTTATGTTACTAACGAGGCGGTCTAGCTTGTTCACCAAAATTTCACCAGTGACATAGGTCTCATTCAAAACCTTTATCAACGTGTTTCGATGCATCTCTGAATTTAAAAGTAAGGCCAGATCTTGATATACATCTTTGGTCGCTTGTGTAATTGTTCCACCACATCGTATCATCGCATTTTAGGAACTTGAAACTTCTTGGCTTCATTCTCGATTCTCGATTCATTGGCCGGCTCGCTCCTCTCGCCTCCACAATCGATCATAGAGAATTTCTTTTCACGTGTTCGGCTTCGGGTTGGGCGTCTTGCCGAACTCTCCTTTCCCGGGCATGTCACACTATAATTATAATTCCAGGGCACCCTTTTACTATCCCTATAAGGAAAAGCCACGGGTTTTTGAATTACCACTCTCGACGCCACTCTTGCTACTGCTTCATCGATCCACTGCCTTGTGATGATCACTATTGGGTGATTGCCCTCAAAGACCTTTCCTGCTGACTTTCTTTTGGTGATGCATACATCATCTCCCTCTGTAGAGTTAAAGAACTCCAATTCCTTGTTACCCATTAACTCTTGGACTAGGGCCCTGAATTCACTGCATTGTTGGATCTCATGGTCTTCCTTGTTATGAAACTCACAGTACTTCCTTGCATCTCAAGATTTGCTCACCAATTCTTGCAGAACTAATCCTCTTTTTGCATTTGTCTCCAAACCTCCCTTAATGGGGTTCTTACTTCAGCAACCTTCTACTTGATTCTTCTCCCTATGCTCTCGATTATCGCGTTTACCCTTTTATCCATATGATTGGGTAACGAATTTCTCCCAACAGGTGCATCGTCGAACTTTACAGCCCCTGCCTTGATAAGCCTCTCGACTAGCCTTTTGAATGAAGTATAGTTTTCTATCGAGTAACCTACTATTCCCGCATGGTATTCACACTGAGCGTTTGTATCGTACCACTTAGGATATGGGGGTTACAACGGTTTCAAATAGAAAGGGGCTACAACATGCGCATCGAATAGATTTTGTAAAATAGTACCTAAACTATATCTCGTTATTCAAGTTATCCCAACCGTTAAGAAGATTTTTTTAATCAATCATTTTCGTGGCATGTGGTGATTTTAACTAAAAATCTAAAAAAAGTTAAATATTTCTTAAAGTATTGTTTTTTAAAAACCTTATAAATTTATTAATCTCTTTTGTTTTTCACTCAAGAATAACCGTGATAAAAATTCAACCCGTAGAAAAATTCATCCAAACCTAATTTCGGTGACAAAACCTATATTCTAACGAGTTTATTTTTCTTTTAAAATCTTAATTTTGATTCCTTTCTCACCTAATTCAAACTCTATATAATTTTTCCTTAAAAACAATTTTTTCGTTTGTCTCTGTATACTTTGCATAAATTGCTTACTTAATGCGAAAAAATCAAATAAGGCATGAAATTGAAATACAAAAAGAAGCTGAGTAGAAAAATATTGGTAGGAAGGTTGCAAAAAAATCTAACAGCTAAAAAGCGCAGACTCGTGGGGAGGGAATGAGTGTAAAAAAAAAAAATGTTTTAATTTAGGTTGTATTTGATAAACTGTTGAAAATTTTATTTGTAATAAAATGAGAATTTTCAACGTTTGATAATTATTTTAATTTTGTATAAGATAAAATTTTCAACAAATAAGTGTTAAATAAAATAAGTGGATGAGCAGTTATTTATTACTTAATGTAAAAAATTAAATTGATTTTATTTTATTTTATTTTATTAAAAAATAAATGAGATATTCAAATTATCATATTTATCTTTCATCTTAAACTATCCACAATAATATAAAATATTATATTAATAAGTTTAAAAATTTTAAAAATAATCTTTTAAAATCAACATTTATGTTTATCAAACAATATAATTATATTTTATACTTATATTTACTAATTTACAAAACACTTTTCTAATATAAATTCAACACTTACAAAATTTTGTAGTAAAATTCAATATTTAATTTTTAGCACTTAAAGTTTCAGTTTATCAAACACACCATTAATTAAAGAAAATTTATCTGTACACCACTTGTGGATTTTTTAGAGTTTACAAGTAAGTTGAAAGTGTTACATATGCCTTGTAAGGTATATTAAAAGGAAAATTATTTGATATACTACTAGTAAAATTTTTAGACTCCACAAGTAGAGCAAGAAATTGACAAATGTCCTATAGGAGTATAGTAAAACATTAAGATAAATAAATATTTAAAAGAAAAAGATATCAATTTTTAAGGTTGCTTGTATAAAAAATACACTAAAAATGTATAAAATATTCACCTATATTAAAAAATTCAAAAAGGAAAAAGAACTCGCAAAATTTAAGTTTTCTTGCTGAAAACAAGATCTAGATGAATGTTTCGATGAGTTCTTGAATTTTCAATCACCGAATTCTTTGGTGAAGAACAAAAAAAGATAAATATATTTATAAGTTTTTTAAAAGAATTAAAGAAATAATATTTAACTTTTTTAGTTAAACATATTAAAGTGTCACAAAATAATTAGATATTTTAAACTGTTGTGATAATTGAGGTAATAAAGTGTTTAGGTACTACTTATGACAAAAAATTAAATACCAAATTAAAAAATTAGTATCATTTAAATATCATTTTATGACAACATTGAAGTACTTGGAGTATAAACATTCGCAAATATTAACTTGGTTGTGAAAAAAGAAGCTTGAAACTCAATTTGATATATTTGAGAATATTTTAGTAAGTTTTGTAATTCAATTTAAAATTTCCTCAAATACTTTCATACCTCAGTTTTTTTTTTGTTTTTAAAACGTTAGTGAAACGCTAACACATGTAAAAAGCATAATTTTTTTAATATTTTAAAATTAACAGAAAATTTAAAAATTAAATCCAAAAATTCAAAACTTCAAAAAATCTAAAAAACCCTGAAAATTTCATAGTTTATTTTATAAAATTATAAAAAAAACTAAAACTAAAAAATTAAAAATATTTTGAAAATAAATTTCTAAAATATTCTTAAATTCTTAAAATTCAAAAATATATAAAAATTGAGAATTTTATTTTGAAATTATTGCAATTTGATATATTGAGAATTTTTATCCAGTTTGTGCATCAACCTTCATTCCTTCAAGCACTTTGGTGCCTCGTCATTTTCCATTAAAAAACGTTACATCAGCCAAATAAACGCCACATGTAAAAAACAGTAAAATTCCATAATTTTTTAAAAGAATATAAGAAAAAATATATAAAATTTTAGTGAATTCTAAAAAATGAAAAATTGATAATTTAATCATATAAAATTTTAAAATAAATTTAAATATTATAACTATGCGTAAACATCTAAAAATGGTGAAAAAAATTTAAAAACCTAAAATACCAATATATATAAACTGAGGATTTATTTTGAAATTATAAAAATGCAAAATAATATTAAAATATAAACCGTTAAAAAAACCACAAAAGAATCTTCAAATCATAAACGAAAGTTAATATGAATAAATGCATAATTTAGACTTGGATTTGCCCAAATTTATTAGGTTGATTCTAAATGTGTATTTTTATAATTTTATAAATCAAAAGATAATAATTAAAAAACTAATATTTTTAGAAATTTGGTCGAGGAATTTCTAGAAAATTTTAGTTTTTAGTTTTCTAATTTTCTTATATTTTTAAGGTTTATGCACATAGCAACATTTCATTGGTTGATCAATATTTTTACGAAAAATGATTAGGTACTAAAATGCTTCATGGAATGAAAACCCATGTACCAAACTAACCAAAACGATTTTTAAAATATCAAACTGAAAGTTTTATCATAATGGGGACTAAAATAAGTATTGTATTTAGAAGCCAATAATTTATTATTATTATTATTATTATTATTATTATTATTATTATTATTATTTTTAAATAGAAGAAGCTAACAATTAATAGGTGAAGTTGAAATGGCATACAGAGGTGGGTGGGCTGTTTCACATAATAATAATAATTAAATTTATTATTTTATATTATGTAATTTTATTTTTTAATAATTAACATTCAAGTAATTCGTATAATAAATTCTTTATTAATTAAAGGTTTAAAATCAAAATCATACTTAAACTATATTTATTTTTCAAGTTGGTGTCTAAATATTTTTTACCATAAGTGGTACTTAAGCTATGCTTTATTACCTAAAATAGTACTTAAACTATACCCTGTTATCCAAATTACTCCAGCTGTTAAGAAAAATTTCTTAGTCATTTTGTAGCACGTGGCAAATTTTAACTAAAAAAATCAAAAATAAAGGGTTAAATATTATTTCCTTATTTTTAAAAACCTTATAAATATTTTTTTTTTTTGTTTTCACCCAAGAATAACAGTGACAAAAATTTAACCCGTAAAAAACTCATCCAAACCTAATTTCATTGACAAAACCCATATTCTAGTAAGCTTTTTCTTTCCTTTAAAAGCTCGGTTTCAGTTCTTTTTCATCCCAATTCAAAATCTATGTATTCTTTCTTAAAAAATAACTTTTTTTGTTCTTTCTACAAACTTTGCATAAATTATTTAATGCTTGGTGAATTTCTATAATGAAAAATAAATAAATAAAGCATGAAATTGAAATACAAAGAAGCTGAGCAGAAAAAAATTGGTAGGAGGGTTGCAAAAGAAATCTAACAACTAAAAAGTATTAAAAGAGAAGAAAGAATCGGGAGGGCTGAGTGTAAAAATAGAGAAGTTTTAATTTAGGTGTGTTTAATAAAACATTTCATTGAAAATGAAAATTTTCAACATTTAATATTTTAAATGTGTTTGATAATCATTTTAATATTTTACTTAATAAAATTTTCAACAAATAAGTGTTGAATAAAATAAGTACGTGGGTAGCTACTTATCACCTAGGCCATGTTTAGTTGGAGGAATAGTAGCTATTCCTTCCTTATTCTTGGATGAACAGTTAAACTACAGTTTGGTTCATCGTTTTCTTCATTCTATGAACGGCTATTCCTTTCCTATTCGTCTAATTTACTGAATCATCAATCAGTGAAGGGGGCTAAGAATAGCCTATTCAATAACGACTGTAATAGCAAAATCCCCCTAGACAATTTTACCATGTATTTGTTCACCCATCGATTTCGTCAATTCCATCGTTATTGTAAAAGTGGTGCCTCCTTCGATTCTCATCATTGAGAACCATCGATTCATCTCGATTCGTTCCCACCTCCGCAAAGCTACCTCCTTTCCTTTGTGAGAACCTCAGAAGTTCCATTCTTTTATAATTTTAACTATATTTGTATTATTGGTTTTGTTTTTCCTCTTCCTTTCAATTTTTTTAAATTATGATTGTTATAAGAATGACCCAAAAGAACATTGTGAAATCTAGTTCACATTAAGCAATTATTTTCCATAATTTTCTTGAATTTTGAAGAAAATGAATTTTTTTAGTTGCAAAGACTATAATTGTAATAAATTTGGATTTAGGCCTAGTCGAACAGTGATCTCGTAATCACTAATTTTAGGTTAGAGAAAATTATTTTCACATGTTATGCTATAACATGATTATAAGGGTGCATGAAAATTTTGGTGCCTTAATTTTAGCAATTTCTAGCTAAATTGTGAAAAGGACTAAACCATAAAGTGAAAGTTCTATTTTATTTGCTAGAGGTGCCAAATAGCTATGAATTATAAGTTCAAGGTCCCAAATGTGTAAATTGCCCTTATTTAAGTGAGTTGGGGCCATACTAAAGCATAGGGACAAGAGCATTTATTATGTTAAAAAGTTAGTGAGATTAGTTGGGAAAATGAATAAAATAAGATGATATAATAAAAGCTATCATCTTTTTCATTTATTCTCCTTCTCCACCGAAAATATCAGCCATAGAAGGGCTTTGGGACCTTGAAATTTCAGTAGCTTATTTTCTCTTCAAGTAAGTCCTTCTGATGCTCTTTCTTGATGAAAATTGCATTTTTGGAGTCCCCAAAGCTTAAGCTAGCTAATGGGGGGATTAATTTGCAATATGGCAAAAAGTTTAGAGATTTGCCATGTGAGATTATAAGTTGTTAGCTGAGTTTTTATGGAAGAAAATGAATGATAGGATGATGAGAAACAACTTTTGTGAAAGGTGTTGCCATGAAAACACCTAATTGGGGCTATAATGCAAAAGTTGTAATTTGTTCATTAAAGCATGAAATAGTTGAAATTAGAGATAGTTTTAAGAGGATTAAATGTTCAGCTAGGCTTTTTAACAAGAAAATGTGATAAAATTTATTTACGAGCCTAGGGGCAAAATCATAATTTTTAAAGTTAGAGGCAAAATGGTCATTTTTGCCTAAAGTGTGTATTATGGTATTTTATGATCTATAAATGAATAAATCAGAATTTCATTGTTCTAGATCAAAGAAAATGGGTTTTACCCAGAAGAACGGTGAAAAGAGATGTGGGCAAATAGTCCTTTCGACTATTATTTCGATAATGAGGTAAATTCACATGCAATTATTGAAATTATGTATGAGTTCATAATGATTTTGATGTGGTATTGAATGTATATTCACTCTATGGATGTATGAAATACCCTTGGATGAAATGCATGAAGAATGTTGAGATGATAGTTAAAGTCTCGATAAGACAATATTGGATTATGGCCTCGATGTAAGGATTCATAAGACCGTGTCAAGGACATGGCATATATGTTAATTCAAGTAAGACTCATCGGGTATGATTTCTATGTGATTTCATGAGTATGAGACTCAAGAGAGTTATTTTATAACTCGAGTATTTCAAAGTATATGTTGAAGTAAAGAAAGTCTGCGGTTGAGCTACGAAAGGCACAAGTATGTATTAGAATTGAATTGAGACGATTTCAATTTATATATATATATGATGAACCCCATTGCGATATGGGAAATTAATGCACCTTGTTGCATAAGTTAGATTTATTGTTATATTGTGGAAATGAATAAAATAGTGGAAAAGTTAAGCAAGAGTAGTAATGTGAGGGTGTTCTCGGATGAACAATTGAATTAAAGTATTACATGGGATGACTATTTATGAATGTATGATAATGGTGGGCTAAGCGAAACCACCAAAGATGAGTAGCTTATTAATAAGACTTGATGTGTTGTCTTATATGATTACATGATAATCAAGGCAGAATGGATTCTTTTGTAAACGAGCAATTAGCTCGTGGTACGAAGAGATAAAATGAGTTTTCAGAGTGGTTGAGTAAGCAACCATGAGTTAATGGAATGACCAAAGATAATATCTTGTGGTTATCTATATTTAATGAATATTAATATTTGCCGATTATGCGATGAACTTACTAAGCATTAGTGCTTACTCCTTTTCTTTTCTCATCTCTTATAGATTATGTTGACTAATACGGTTGGAGTCACCGGAGATGTTTTCACACTATCGGAAACATATTCGATTTGAGGTATCAAGTCTTTATGAGTCATGGCATGTATAGGACTAGAATTTAAGGTTTGTTAAGTTATTGTTAATGTGCCAAACTATGTTGGCCAAAATTTGTAGTTTAATTGTGCATATAGTGATGATGATGGCTAAGTGTGGTAATTGTATGATAGTAACACTTTTTCATGAATCAAATGTATAAATTCATGTGTTTTAGTCATTGATTTGAGACTTTATTGAATTAGTATATTAATGTATGAAATGTAGGATGGAAAAGAGCTTGGTATATAGCCTCTAAGTGTCCACACAGCTAGACACACAGGCAGTGTCCTGGGCCGTCGAACCTCGCACCTTATTATTAAATGTTAGAATAGCCACGGTAGATCCCATACCATGCATCAGCCTGTAAGACCCACGCCTTGGGCATGGGCGGTGCTCAGCCGTGTCGAATAAGTCTCGAGCTCCACACGGTTGAGGACACGGCGTGTCAAGGCCATGTCGATAAGTCAGAGTCTACACATGTTGGAGGACACGAGCATGTCAAGGCCGTATCAAATAAGTCAAGAGATCCCCACGGATGAGAAACATGGGCGTGTTCAGGGTGCACGAGGTTTCAAACCACACCGGTGTGTAACCTTTGATTTTGAGAGAGGATTTTCGATAAGTTCAAAAGTCCAACAAGTGTTTAAGGCCTCATATGACCATGATACGATGTCTAGATCAAGAAAGAAAGGTTTTAAGTCGAAATGAAATTTTATAGCCGATGAAGTGCTTGATTAAGTGAGTTCAAGCACGGTAATGTCTCGCATCTAGTCTTAGATCGGACCTAGGTACTGGTGTTACATTTAGTGGTGGTATCGAGCTATGGTTTAGTCTCTGCTAGGACTAACCTAGCGAGAATAAGAGTCTAGCTATACATGCCATATGTGGATCGTGATAGTGTGATGTCTCCTGCCTTAATGAATTTGTTTTATTAAGAAAGTGAGAATCACACTCGAGTTAAATCAAGAAGTTGTATGATTTCTAAGCTTTATGATTTCTATCATTGAATTGCTTAGTATAATGTACATTGTCATCATGAAATGTTTAATGTTTTGTGAATAAAGAAATCAATGAGATTAATTATGAGCAAGTCCCGATTGAATAAGAATTGCTCAAGATACTCGATCCATCACATGAGACAAGAGCCGTATAAGACAAAGTCAAGGCATGGCATCTAATCAAGAAGAGATCTTTCATGTAAGTCCAAGGCAAGCTTAGCATTGAATGAGATATTTCATAAGTCCAAGGCAAGCTTGGTATTGAATGATATTTCATGTAAGTCATGTAAGTCCAAGGCAAGCTTGGCATTGAATGATATTTCATGTAAGTCCAAGGCAAGCTTGGCATTGAATAGATATTTCATGTAAGTCCAAGGAAAGCTTGGCATTGAAAGATATTTCATGTAAGACCAAGGCAAGCTTAATCATTCAAGAAGAGACCTTTCATGTAAGTCCATGCCTGAGTATGGCTTTGACATCAAGTTCATGGCAAGAGATTTAGTATCCCTTAATTCACGTAAATTCATCGCAAATGAGTAAAGTTAAAATGAGATAGCAAGAAAGGTAGTAGTAAAGTTGATATTATGTCATGCTAGTTCAGATCGACCGACAAGTATAATTCATGCTATGAATGATAATGCTGAGATTATGCTCATATTAGTAAAGCATATTAATTTTTGTGATCAAGTGTTACAAGTACCTTGTTTACCTTACAAAAATGAGAATAGTAAGCACCATAATGTATGCGAAGCAAGAAGAGCAAGAAACCACCCATATTGTGGTATGGGAGCTAAACCGAGAAGTTTGATTAAGTAGAATGGAGATGAGTACGATCGCTCAACAATGAAAAGATGAATAAGACCATGGTTGGACCATGACAATGAGAGAGCGAAGGTAAGACCATGTCCGGGACATGGCATCGGCGTTGATATGTGTGCTAGTGTAAGACCATATTTGGGATATGGCATCTACAGATTATGAGTGCCAAGATAAGACCGTGTTTGAAACATGGTTCAGATTAAGACAAGAGCCGGTGTAAGACCATATCGGGATATGGCATCACATGGCATGAGTTCCATATAAGACCATATCAGGATATGGCATTGGTATTGATATGAGATTTCGTAAGACCATAGCGAGGCTATGGCATTGTGATGACATGTAAAGTAATAATGAGCTATGAGGATAAGATATTGAGTAAGACCAGTTGGACTATGGTAATCAAGTAAACGACGTACTCAAACCGTAAGGCATTCTTTAACTAATAAGTGACGGTAAGAGAAAGTAGAATTAAATGTTGAGTACTCAAGTAGATAGTAATGTAGAACTTGAGTAAGTGAATACATTATTCTAATTTATTTGTGATAGAAACAATTGGCGTGATAAATGTGAAAACTCACTTGAGATGAGTTGTATGACTATGATGATATTTTATCAATGATGAATCATAAATCATGAAACACCCAAACCCGACCCACGAGCCTCAACCGATCTAGCATGTCCCTTGAGTAAATCATTTCAAACACTTGTTTGTTAATTTGGGAAATTTGAGTGGTTTGAAGAAAATATGATTTGTGTTGTGATCAAATTGAAAACAAGGTTGCTCTTGAATTCTAGATTTTTATTAAAACTTTATTATTATCTTTCAAACCATAGGTTAAAAAAATAAAATGCCACGTTGTTTTAAGGTTTACCATTAATTTGAAAATCGATGTTTAAGTGTCAAAACATTTAAAGTTTATTTTAAGGAAAAGCTATTTAATCTTGATTTAATAATAATCGTATCATAATAAACCAAATAAAATGCATGCTTAAAATAGTCAATAGTAATGGCCTTATTACATCAAAGTAAACCCAAGTAAATCCAAATTTAAATAATAAAAAACCAACGAAAATAAAATAACTCGAAATGAGCATGGCCACCACTAAGTTCCCGCCAACCGGCCCATTACCGAGTGTCACGAAAAGATATCCCACAACGGGTGAGTCAATAGACTCAATGTAACAACCAACACAAACTCCCAATGATTTAGGCATAACAAATCATATATATATATATAACAAGTATAGCAATGATGCAATCCGAACCCAAACCTAAATAACCATCTCACACATCACCTGCATCACCAATCACACCGGGGATTACTAATCGACCCTCCATCCGCTACACACCATCAGGCAACAAAGGCATTTGATTGCACATCGCCTTATAAATCGTGGCATAGCCATCAGATAATGTGACAGAGTCACGATAATAATATGTGACATAAGTCACCACATTGATTATGTGACATGAGTCACCGATATTGTGGTAAAACCACCGATCACTTCCCTTTTCAATATCACCCATATGCCCCATGCGCCATACAAATCATGCGGATATCATGTCATATGCCTTATTTCATATTCATAACCAATTTCATATATGTCATATTCGTTCATATTACTATTAACAAAGTTAGAGGATAACGTTCGAATATGTCGTACTATTGAATGGTACCTTTAGCCACATCTTTCATATTCTTATTAACACATGTATTAAATTAATACCATAAATTAGGGAATTGTGTTGCACACAAGTTACTAACTTGTTTACCGAATCCCAAAGTCATCGAATAGAGTGTACTCCTCCCTAAAAATCAAAGTCGAATCCCAACATTAGTCACTAAATATGGCCTTGAAATCTCAAGATCTCCTCCTTATTGTCGACAACAACCAAATCCAAACCTCCTTCATAGTTTTGGCCAAAAGCAATAATGGGATTAAAGCCTTGATTTTTGACATTAGAGAAAGAAAATAATAAATCAACACGTAAGAGATTCCTTACCAAAAAGAAAGACCAAAATGCAAATGGCCAAACCTTCCAAGAAATCGAAAGAAGAACTTGCAGAGAAATCGCTTTTAGATGAGCAAGATAATCGGCCTGGTGCTTAGAAGAAATCGGTTCCAATGGTGACAAATGAAAAGAACTTTCTAGAAGAGAATAGTAAGGAGTTATAGATCTCTTGATGACAATAGAATCGCTCAACAAGAATGAAAAGGAAGAGTATGAGGCTTTTAGGAGAATCGGCAATGGCTAGGAGAATCCTACTTTTGAAGAATTGAAAAGAAAAGACAAGTTGAATTAGAGATTTCTAAAGAGAAAGATGAGAAAAGAATGAATTTGCACACCCTTCCTACTATTCCCAAAACCGAAAATACCATCCTCCTATGCCCCATATTCTACCAACTCCTCTTCCTTATCAACTCCTTCTTTTCCTACTTTTCCTCTTCTTACCCTTCAAAAATAATTTAAATAAATCAATAATTATCTCCCTACCTTAGCCAATTTTAAAAGGAATCACCACATCCAAGCTCATCCTTGGTGTCCCATTGACGCCCACCATTGCTCATCCTCGCTGTAATAAAAACTCCTATCGTCCTTTGTTGGTCGAACCTAAGCCCTCACCGTGACCGCCTTTGTGGCGCACTTACTAAGGCTTTTGTGGCACCTTCCGCCACTTTACCAAGCTGATTTTATGTCCAATTTCCCCAATTCTTCTTATGGCCTATCAAGCTTAGCCCTTTAATACTTAAAATTTGATATTTTCTAAGGCATTTACCTACACTCAAGTTCTCAAAATTCATACAACACATTCAAACACACATAGGCATGCTACTTCATACAATTAAGCAATAAGCCCAAAATCCGGATATTACAAATCATATGCATGTAGTCACAAGAGTTAAGTTAAGAGGCTTTTGACCTCACCCTCCTTACTAACTTTGAATTATGATGAGATGTTATGAGAGTCAAATTGAGTAAATTGTATGTGATTAATGCAGATTCGTGTTAGCATTTTGAAAATGCTTTGTATCACATTGATACATGATACTTTACTAGGTAGAGTAATTGTTGAACATAAAGTTGGAGTCCTAGGGACTATGCTAAAAGGGCTATTTAGATAAGAAATAGATAAAGTCCTGTATGAGACCATATTCGAGGCATGGCTTCGCACCAAGTTATGATTCCATATAAGACCATATCTAGAATATGGCTTTAAATGGATATGAGAACGAGTAAGACCATATTGGAATATGGCATCAATACTTGATGCGAAAGTCCATACAAGACCTTAATCGAAGATGGCATTGACATTTAAAGGTGACTCCATAAGACCACCTCGTAGAGATATGGCATTAGTTTCACTTACTTGAATGAACGATAAATTTGCGTCTTTAATTATCCGTAGTGATCAATGGAACAAATAGACGAGTCAAGAGGTAAAAATAAAATTGTACTAAAGTCATGTGAATGGGTAAACATACGCATTTTTGAACGTCATAAGAAGAAATGAGTACGACGTGTGGCAAAGAGGGTGCTTAATAAAGGCAATTGTAAGAAAGTATGTCCAAATGCTTTAACAATTGTATTGATTATAATGATATGAACAAGAGAAAGTTAGCCTAGGCTATTGACTCAAGTGAGTAGGAAGCTTTGAGGTGTATGTTTATCGAGATCTTCTTAAATTAATGTTTATTAATAAAAGGAATGGTTAAGGAGCTTGAGGACTAAGGTTAAAGAAACCATGTTTGAACGATGAGAGTGTTCAATTATGATAACCATAGTTGTATGGGTCATAATGATCTTCTTAAGTACTAGTGTTAATGTCTTTTGCCTCTCTGGTGATGTAGTTGTTTATCTTATGAATTGAGATTATGTGAGAACGTTATCGATTGTGAATATAGATCAAACGACGTCGAGTTAGTAATTTGAATTGACATTTCTTTATCTCCACGTAACCTCATTCGTGTACTTTGAGGAGGTGTTGGTGATGAATCTAATATAAGTGAAATCGTGAGTTTCACGTTGTGTGATGAGTATTCGCAAATCAATTGAGCCAATAATTTGATAAAGATGTCCTTCTATCGCGAGATATGACGATAGTAAAGGTTTTAAACTAGCATAGCAAGAGAAACCTTATAAGGTGTGCTAGAAAATGTTCTTGTGGGAAAAGAGTAGATTGTATTGAGATATGAATCAAGTTTTGTGTATGTTCGTGCATGAGTCAAGAAAGAGAATAATTTCAGTGCTGAAATGAGCATACATTTAAAATATGCTCATCGAAATGTTTAAGCCTCGATGGTTGAGTTGAAAGCTATAGAATGAGTTATCGATTGAAAGTTCTAGTATCGAGTTTAGTCCATTGAGAAAGATAGTTGTCGATTGGTAATCCAGGAGCGATCCTTCGATCGTATTATGAGAATTGGATGTGTGATGATCTTGGAAAACCAATGAGTATTTTCTGAAATTTTCTTAAGTGAGAACATCTTGACACCGAGATAGTGGAACGATTTGAACTATTACCATAGTGTATAGTTATTGTAATACTTCATGATGGTGGTCATTGTACGGTGTTTAGGAAAGTCATGTTAAGCAAATGAGTTAGCTAGTCGTTGATATCATAATTTTGAGATTAATGTCAAGAGCAAGTTTTCTTTTCGTAATGTAAGAGTTCGAGAGTGAGATAGCAAATGGTATTTTTGAGTAAGCTAAAAGTTAGTTTATTTCAAGATGGTAAAATAATGTTGCATAAGTTTTCTATTATTGAGATTTCTAAATAGAACCTGGAATGATGATGAATCCGAACTTATACAAAATTTTTGGCATGAGATTTAGTAGTAGCATATCTACTAATGCAAGAATAAGAAAAACAATTATATGCATAAATGTCCATAACAGAGTACCTTTCATAAGATGAATGAGCTTATAGTCGAAGTAGTTGACCACAAAAGTGAGTTTTCAAAGTGTTCAAATGAGATTGTAATAATTGGTGAATGCTTTAATGAGAAGGTAACGTAAAGGCTTATAGATTTCAAGTGTGATTGGACAAAATTCCAAGAAAGGAAATGACATTTGAGTTGTAGTAAATCGATTTATAAGGATCCGAATGATTATTCTGATTTGTGAAGAGTTCCAAATTAGTGGATCATTGAGTATATGCCCGGAGGAAAATGTACCTAGGTCGCAAGTGGTGCTTCACCTTATGTATGATAGCTAAAGATTGTTGTTAGAGGAAACTTGTGGACAAGTGAATTTGTGATTTTGAAGAATTTATGGAAGTTTTTAAGAATGTTGGTAACTCTCGATAAGATTTTTCGACGAAAATCTCTAAGAGGAGAATTGTACAAATTTCGATTTAGGGCTAGTGTAATGTTGATCTCGTAATCACTAATTTGAGGTTAGAGAAATTATTTTCATGTTATGTTATGCTATAACATGATTATAAGGGTGCATGAAAATTTTGGTGCCTTAATTTTAGCAATTTCTAGCTAAATTGTGAAAAAGGACTAAACCGCATAAAGTGTAAAAGTTCTATTTTATTTGCTAGAGGTGCCAAATAGCTATGAATTATAAGTTCAAGGTCTCAAATGTGCAAATTTCCCTTATTTAAGTGAGTTGGCTGGACATACTAAAGCATAGGGGACAAGAGCATTTATTATGTTAAAAGTTAGTGATATTAGTTGGGAAAATGAATAAAATAAGATGATAGAATAAAAAGCTATCATCTTTTCATTTATTCTCCTTCTCCACCAAAAATATCAGCCAGAAGGGCTTTGGGAGCTTGAAATTTTAGCGTATTTTCTCATCAAGTAAGTCCTTCCGATGCTCTTTCTGATGAAAATTGCATTTTTGGAGTCCCCAAAGCTTAAGCTAGCTAATGGGAGATTAATTTGCAATATGGTAAAAAGTTTAGAGATTTTCCATGTGATATTATAAGTTGTTAGCTGAGTTTTTATGGAAGAAAAGGGATGATAGGATGATGAGAAACAACTTTTGTGAAAGGTGTTCAAAACACCTAATTGGGGCTATAATGCAAAGTTGTAATTTGTTCATTAAAGCATGAAATAGTTGAAATTAGAGATATTTGTAAGAGGATTAAATGTTCAGCTAGGCTTGTTTAACAAGAAAATGTGATAAAAATTTATTTACGAGTTTGGGGCAAAATCATAATTTTGCCAAAGTTAGGGTAAAATGGTCATTTTTGCCTAAAGTGTGTATTATGGTATTTTATGATCTATAAATGAATAAATTAGTAAATTTCATTATTCTAGATCAAAGAAAATGGGTTTTGGACCAGAATAGTGAATGAGAAGTGGGCAAATAGTCCTTTTCGGGCTATTTTGATAATGAGGTAAGTTCATATACAATTATTAAAATTATGTATGAGTTCATGTAATATTTTGATGTGGTATGGAATGTATATTCACTCTATGGATGTATGAAATACCCTTGGATAAAATACATGAAGAATGTTGAGATGATAGTTAAAGTCTCAGATAAGACAATATTGGATTATGGCCACGATGTAAGGATTCGTATAAGACACATCAAGGACATGGCATCGATATGTTAATTCAAGTAAGACCCTATCGGGTATGATTTCTATGTGATTTCATGAGTATGAGACTCAAGAGTTATTTTATAACTCGAGTATTTCAAAGTATATGTTGAAGTAAAGAAAGTATACTGTTGAGCTATGAAAGGCACAAGTATGTATTAGAATTGAATCGGATTTCAATTTATATATATATGATGAACCCCTATTGGGATATCGGAAATTAATGCACCTTGTTGCATAAGTTAGATTTATTGTTATATTGTGGGAATGCGAATAAAAATAGTGGAAAAGTTACAAGAGTAGTAATGTGAGGGTGTTCTCGGATGAACAATTAAATTAAAGTATTACATGGGATGACTATTTATGAATGTATGATAATGGGCTAAGAAACCACCTAAAGATGAGTAGCTTATTACTAAGACTTGATGTTGTCTTATATGATTACATGATAATCAAAGGAATGGATTCTTTGTAAACGAGCAATTAGCTCGTGGTACTGCAAGAGATAAAATGAGTAAGCTTCTAGAGTGGTTGAGTAAGCAACCATGAGTTAATGGGAATGACCCAAAGATAATATCTTGTGGTTATCTATATTTAATGAATATTAATATTTGCAGATTATGCAGATGAACTTACTAAGCATTAGTGCTACCTTTTATTTTCTCATCTCTTATAGATTATGTTGACTAATACGGGTTGGAGGTCGGAGATGTTTTATATAAATTATATTCTGTTAACTAAAATAGTACCTAAACTATATCTCGTTATTCAAGTTATCCCAACCGTTAAGAAGATTTTTTTAATCAATCATTTTCGTGGCATGTGGTGATTTTAACTAAAAATCTAAAAAAAAAGTTAAATATTATTTCTTAAAGTATTGTTTTTAAAAACCTTATAAATTTATTAATCTCTTTTGTTTTTCACTCAAGAATAACCGTGATAAAAAATTCAACCCGTAGAAAAATTCATCCAAACCTAATTTCGGTGACAAAACCTATATTCTAACGAGTTTATTTTTCTTTTAAAATCTTAATTTTGATTCCTTTCTCACCCTAATTCAAACTCTATATAATTTTTCCTTAAAAACAATTTTTTTCGTTTGTCTCTGTATACTTTGCATAAATTGCTTACTTCTTAATGCGAAAAAATCAAATAAGGCATGAAATTGAAATACAAAAAGAAGCTGAGTAGAAAAAAATATTGGTAGGAAGGTTGCAAAAAAAATCTAACAGCTAAAAAAGCGCGCAGACTCGTGGGGAGGGAATGAGTGTAAAAAAAAAAAAAAAATGTTTTAATTTAGGTTGTATTTGATAAACTGTTGAAAATTTTTATTTGTAATAAAATGAGAATTTTCAACGTTTGATAATTATTTTAATTTTGTATAAGATAAAATTTTCAACAAATAAGTGTTAAATAAAATAAGTGGATGAGCAGTTATTTATTACTTAATGTAAAAATATTAAATTGATTTTATTTTATTTTATTTTATTAAAAATAAATGAGATATTCAAATTATCATATTTATCTTTCATCTTAAACTATCCACAATAATATAAAATATTATATTAATAAGTTTAAAATTTTTAAAAATAATCTTTTAAAATCAACATTTATGTTTATCAAACAATATAATTATATTTTATACTTATATTTACTAATTTACAAAACACTTTTCTAATATAAATTCAACACTTACAAAATTTTGTAGTAAAATTCAATATTTAATTTTTAGCACTTAAAGTTTCAGTTTATCAAACACACCATTAATTAAAGAAAATTTATCTCATTACACCACTTGTGGATTTTTTAGAGTTTACAAGTAAGTTGAAAGTGTTACATATGCCTTGTAAGGTATATTAAAAGGAAAATTATTTGATATACTACTAGTAAAATTTTTAGACTCCACAAGTAGAGTCAAGAAATTGACAAATGTCCTATAGGAGTATAGTAAAACATTAAGATAAATAAATATTTAAAAGAAAAAGATATCAATTTTTAAGGTTGCTTGTGGTATAAAAATACACTAAAATGTATAAAATATTCACCTATATTAAAAAATTCAAAAGGAAAAAGAACTCGCAAAATTTAAGTTTTCTTGCTGAAAACAAGATCTAGATGAATGTTTCGATGAGTTCTTGAATTTTCAATCACCAAATTCTTTGGTGAAGAACAAAAAAGATAAATATATTTATAAGTTTTTTAAAAGAATTAAAGAAATAATATTTAACTTTTTAGTTAAACATATTAAAGTGTCACAAAATAATTAGATATTTTAAACTGTTGTGATAATTGAGGTAATAAAGTGTTTAGGTACTACTTATGACAAAAAAATTAAATACCGAATTAAAAATTAGTATCATTTAAATATCATTTTATGACAACATTGAAGTACTTGGAGTATAAACATTCGCAAATATTAACTTGGTTGTGAAAAAAGAAGCTTGAAACTCAATTTGATATATTTGAGAATATTTTTAGTAAGTTTTGTAATTCAATTTAAAATTTCCTCAAATACTTTCATACCTCAGTTTTTTTTTGTTTTTTAAAAGCGTTAGTGAAACGCTAACACATGTAAAAAGCATAATTTTTTTAATATTTTAAAATTAACAGAAAATTTTAAAAATTAAATCCCAAAATTCAAAACTTCAAAAATCTAAAAAAACCCTGAAAATTTCATAGTTTATTTTATAAAATTATAAAAAAACTAAAACTAAAAAATTAAAAATATTTTGAAAATAAATTTCTAAAATATTCTTAAATTCTTAAAATTCAAAAATATATAAAAATTGAGAATTTTATTTTGAAATTATTGCAATTTGATATATTGAGAATTTTTTATCCAGTTTGGTGCATCAACCTTCATTCCTTCAAGCACTTTGGTGCCTCGTCATTTTCCATTAAAAAAACGTTACATCAGCCAAATAAACGCCACATGTAAAAAACAGTAAAATTCCATAATTTTTTAAAAGAATATAAGAAAAAATATATAAAATTTTAGTGAATTCTAAAAATGAAAAATTGATAATTTAATCATATAAAATTTTAAAAATAAATTTAAATATTATAACTATGCGTAAACATCTAAAAATGGTGAAAAAAATTTAAAAACCTAAAATACCAAATATATATAAACTGAGGATTTATTTTGAAATTATAAAAATGCAAAATAATATTAAAATATAAACCGTTAAAAAAACCACAAAAGAATCTTCAAATCATAAACGAAAGTTAATATGAATAAATGCATAATTTAGACTTGGATTTGCCCAAATTTATTAGGTTGATTCTAAATGTGTATTTTATAATTTTATAAATTCAAAAGATAATAATTAAAAAACTAATATTTTTAGAAATTTGGTCGAGGAATTTCTAGAAAATTTTAGTTTTAGTTTTCTAATTTTCTTATATTTTTAAGGTTTATGCACATAGCAACATTTCATTGGTTGATCAATATTTTACGAAAAATGATTAGGTACTAAAATGCTTCATGGAATGAAAACCCATGTACCAAACTAACCAAAACGATTTTTAAAATATCAAACTGAAAGTTTTATCATAATACGGGGACTAAAATAAGTATTAAGCCTATTGGAAGAAGCCAATAATTTATTATTATTATTATTATTATTATTATTATTATTATTATTATTATTTTTTAACCATAGAAGAAGCTAACAATTAATAGGTGAAGTTGAAATGGCATACAGAGGTGGGGTGGGCTGCCTTTCACATAATAATAATAATTAAATTTATTATTTTATATTATGTAATTTTATTTTTTAATAATTAACATTCAAGTAATTCGTATAATAAATTCTTTATTAATTAAAGGTTTAAAATCAAAATCATACTTAAACTATATTTATTTTTTCAAGTTGGTGTCTAAATATTTTTTACCATAAGTGGTACTTAAGCTATGCTTTATTACCTAAAATAGTACTTAAACTATACCCTGTTATCCAAATTACTCCAGCTGTTAAGAAAAATTTCTTAGTCATTTTGTAGCACGTGGCAAATTTTAACTAAAAAAATCAAAAATAAAGGGTTAAATATTATTTCCTTATTTTTTAAAAACCTTATAAATATTTTTTTTTTTGTTTTTCACCCAAGAATAACAGTGACAAAAAATTTAACCCGTAAAAAACTCATCCAAACCTAATTTCATTGACAAAACCCATATTCTAGTAAGCTTTTTCTTTCCTTTAAAAGCTCGGTTTCAGTTCTTTTTCATCCCAATTCAAAATCTATGTATTCTTTCTTAAAAATAACTTTTTTTGTTCTTTCTACAAACTTTGCATAAATTATTTAATGCTTGGTGAATTTCTATAATGAAAAATAAATAAATAAAGCATGAAATTGAAATACAAAGAAGCTGAGCAGAAAAAAAAATTGGTAGGAGGGTTGCAAAAAGAAATCTAACAACTAAAAAGTGTATTAAAAGAGAAGAAAGAATCGTGGGGAGGGCTGAGTGTAAAAAATAGAGAAGTTTTAATTTAGGTGTGTTTAATAAAACATTTCATTGAAAATGAAAATTTTCAACATTTAATATTTTAAATGTGTTTGATAATCATTTTAATATTTTACTTAATAAAATTTTCAACAAATAAGTGTTGAATAAAATAAGTACGTGGTAGCTACTTATCACCTAGGCCATGTTTAGTTGGAGGAATAGTAGCTATTCCTTCCTTATTCTTGGATGAACAGTTAAACTACAGTTTGGTTCATCGTTTTCTTCATTCGTGACGGCTATTCCTTTCCTATTCGCTCTAATTTCTTGAATCATCAATCGGTGAAGGGGGCTAAGAATAGCCTATTCAATAACTTATCGTAATAGCAAAATCCCCCTAGACAATTTTACCATGTATTTGTTCACCCATCGATTTCGTCAATTCCATCGTTATTGTAAAAGTGGTGCCTCCTTCGATTCTGTCATTGAGAACCATCGATTCATCTCTGATTCGTTCCCCACCTCCGCAAAGCTACCTCCTTTCCTTTGTGAGAACCTCTGTAAGTTCCATTTTTTTCTTCCCATTCTTGTTTCATAATTTTAACTATATTTGTATTATTGGTTTTGTTTTTCCTCTTCCTTTCAATTTTTTTAAATTATGATTGTTATAAGAATGACCCAAAAGAACATTGTGAAATCTAGTTCACATTAAGCAATTATTTTTCCATAATTTTCTTGAATTTTGAAGAAAAATGAATTTTTTTTAGTTGCAAAGACTATAATTGTAACAGCCCGATTTAGGGCCTAGTCGGAACAGTGATCTCGTAATCACTAATTTTAGGTTAGAGAAAATTATTTTCATGTTATGTTATGCGTTATAACATGATTATAAGGGTGCATGAAAATTTTGGTGCCTTAATTTTAGCAATTTCTAGCTAAATTGTGAAAAAGGACTAAACCACATAAAGTGCGAAAGTTCTATTTTATTTGCTAGAGGTGCCAAATAGCTATGAATTATAAGTTCAAGGTCCCAAATGTGTAAATTGCCCTTATTTAAGTGAGTTGGCGGGCCATACTAAAGCATAGGGGACAAGAGCATTTATTATGTTAAAAAGTTAGTGAGATTAGTTGGGAAAATGAATAAAATAAGATGATATAATAAAAAGCTATCATCTTTTTCATTTATTCTCCTTCTCCACCGAAAATATCAGCCATAGAAGGGCTTTGGGACCTTGAAATTTCAGAGCTTATTTTCTCTTCAAGTAAGTCCTTCCGATGCTCTTTCTTGATGAAAATTGCATTTTGGAGTCCCCAAAGCTTAAGCTAGCTAATGGGGATTAATTTGCAATATGGCAAAAAGTTTAGAGATTTGCCATGTGAGATTATAAGTTGTTAGCTGAGTTTTATGGAAGAAAATGAATGATAGGATGATGAGAAACAACTTTGTGAAAGGTGTTGCCATGAAAACACCTAATTGGGGCTATAATGCAAAAGTTGTAATTTGTTCATTAAAGCATGAAATAGTTGAAATTAGAGATAGTTTTAAGAGGATTAAATGTTCACTAGGCTTTTTAACAAGAAAATGTGATAAAAATTTATTTACGAGCCTAGGGGCAAAATCATAATTTTGCCAAAGTTAGAGGCAAAATGGTCATTTTTGCCTAAAGTGTGTATTATGGTATTTTATGATCTATAAATGAATAAATCAGTAAATTTCATTGTTCTAGATCAAAGAAAATGGGTTTCAGACCTAGAACGGGTGAAAAGAGAAGTGTGGGCAAATAGTCCTTTTCGACTATTTCGACAATGAGGTAAATTCACATGCAATTATTGAAATTATGTATGAGTTCATGTACGTATTTTGATGTGGTATTGAATGTATATTCACTCTATGGATGTATGAAATACCCTTGGATGAAATGCATGAAGAATGTTGAGATGATAGTTAAAGTCTCGTATAAGACAATATTGGATTATGGCCTCGATGTAAGGATTCGTATAAGACCGTGTCAAGGACATGGCATCGATATGTTAATTCAAGTAAGACCCTATCGGGGTATGATTTCTATGTGATTTCATGAGTATGAGACTCAAGAGAGTTATTTTATAACTCGAGTATTTCAAAGTATATGTTGAAGTAAAGAAAGTCTGCGGTTGAGCTACGAAAGGCACAAGTATGTATTAGAATTGAATTGAGACGATTTCAATTTATATATATATATGATGAACCCCTATTGCGATATGGGAAATTAATGCACCTTGTTGCATAAGTTAGATTTATTGTTATATTGTGGGAATGCGAATAAAAATAGTGGAAAAGTTAAGCAAGAGTAGTAATGTGAGGGTGTTCTCGGATGAACAATTGAATTAAAGTATTACATGGGGATGACTATTTATGAATGTATGATAATGGTGGGCTAAGTGCGAAACCACCAAAAGATGAGTAGCTTATTAATAAGACTTGATGTGTTGTCTTATATGATTACATGATAATCAGTGCAGGAATGGATTCTTTTGTAAACGAGCAATTAGCTCGTGGTACGGTAAGAGATAAAATGAGTAAGCTTCTAGAGTGGTTGAGTAAGCAACCATGAGTTAATGGGAATGACCCAGCATAATATCTTGTGGTTATCTATATTTAATGAATATTAATATTTGCCAGATTATGCAGATGAACTTACTAAGCATTAGTGCTTACTCCTTTTCTTTTCTCATCTCTTATAGATTATGTTGACTAATACGGGTTGGAGGCCGCTGGAGATGTTTTCACACTATCGAGCAGACATTCGATTTGAGGTATCAAGTCTTTATGAGTCATGGCATGTATAGGACTAGAATTTAAGGTTTGTTAAGTTATTGTTAATGTGCCAAACTATGTTGGCCAAAAGGGTTTGTAGTTTAATTGTGCATAGCCGTTGATGATGGCTAAGTTGTGGTAATTGTATGATAGTAACACTTTTTTTCATGAATCAAATGTATAAATTCATGTGTTTTAGTCATTGATTTGAGACTTTATTGAATTAGTATATTAATGTATGAAATGTAGGATGGAAAAGAGCTTGGTATATAGCCTCTAAGTGTCCATGATTAGCTAGACACACAGTGTGTGCAGGCCGTTCGAACCTGCACCTTATTATTAAATGTTAGAATAGGCCACGGGTAGATCCCACAGCCATGTGCATCAGCCGTGTAAGACCCACGCCTTGGGCATGGGCGTGTGCTCAGGCTGTGTCGAATAAGTCTGTAGCTCCACACGGTTGGAGGACACGAGCGTGTCAAGGCCATGTCAGATAAGTCAGTAGCTCCACACGGTTGGAGGACACGAGCATGTCAAGGCCGTATCAAATAAGTCAGTAGATCCCCACGGATGAGAAACATGGGCGTGTTCAGGGGTGCACGGGCGTGCCTCAAACCACACGGGTGTGTAACCTTTGATTTTGAGAGAGGATTTTCGATAAGTTCCGAAAGTCCGAACAAGTGTTTAAGGCCTCATATGACCATGATACGTATGTCTAGATCAAGAAAGAAAGGTTTTAAGTCGAAATGAAATTTTATAGCCAGTAAGTGCTTGATTAAGTGAGTTCAAGCACGGTAATGTCTCGCATCTAGTCTTAGCATCGGACCTAGGTACGGGGTGTTACATTTAGTGGTATCAGAGCTATGGTTTAGTCTGTTCTAGGACTAACCTAGCGAGAATAAGAGTCTAGCTATACATGCCATATGTGGATCGTGATAGTGTGATGTCTCCCGGCCTTAATGAATTTGTTTTATTAAGAAAGTGAGAATCACACTCGAGTTAAATTCAGTAAGTTGTATGATTTCTAAGCTTTATGATTTCTATCATTGAATTGCTTAGTATAATGTACATTGTCATCATGAAATGTTTAATGTTTTGCTGAATAAAGAAATCAATGAGATTAATTATGAGCAAGTCCCGATTGAATAAGAATTGCTCAGGATACTCGATCCATCACATGAGACAAGAAAGCCCGTATAAGACAAAGTCAAGGCATGGCATCGGCAATCAAGAAGAGATCTTTCATGTAAGTCCAAGGCAAGCTTAGCATTGAACAGATATTTCATGTAAGTCCAAGGCAAGCTTGGTATTGAACAGATATTTCATGTAAGTCATGTAAGTCCAAGGCAAGCTTGGCATTGAACAGATATTTCATGTAAGTCCAAGGCAAGCTTGGCATTGAATAGATATTTCATGTAAGTCCAAGGAAAGCTTGGCATTGAACAGATATTTCATGTAAGACCAAGGCAAGCTTGGCATTGATTCAAGAAGAGACCTTTCATGTAAGTCCATGCCTAGAGTATGGCTTTGACATCAAGTTCATGGCAAGAGATTTAGTATCCTCGGTAATTCACAGAAATTCATCGGGCAAATGAGTAAAGTTAAAATGAGATAGCAAGAAAGGTAGTAGTAAAGTTGATATTATGTCATGCTAGTTCAGACTGACTGACAAGTATAATTCATGCTATGAATGATAATGCTGAGATTATGCTCATATTAGTAAAGCATATTAATTTTTGTGATCAAGTGTTACAAGTACCTTGTTTACCTTACAAAAATGAGAATAGTAAGCACCATAATGTATGCGAGAAGCAGTAAGAGCAAGAAACCACCCATATTGTGGTATGGGAGCTAAAACTGAGAAGTTTGATTAAGTAGAATGCAGGAGATGAGTACGATCGTTCAACAATGAAAAGATGAATAAGACCATGGTTGGACCATGACAATGAGAGAGCCAGTGTAAGACCATGTCTGGGACATGGCATCGGCGTTGATATGTGTGCTAGTGTAAGACCATATTTGGGATATGGCATCGGCTGTATTATGAGTGCCAGTATAAGACCGTGTTTGAAACATGGTTCGGCATTAAGACAAGAGCCGGTGTAAGACCATATCTGGGATATGGCATCGGCATTGGCATGAGTTCCATATAAGACCATATCAGGGATATGGCATTGGTATTGATATGAGATTTCGTGTAAGACCATAGCGAGGCTATGGCATTGTGATGACATGTAAAGTAATAGCTGAGCTATGAGGATAAGATACGAGTAAGACCATAGTTGGACTATGGTAATCAAGTAAACGACGTACTCAAATCCGTAAGGCATTCTTTAACTAATAAGTGACGGTAAGAGAAAGTAGAATTAAATGTTGAGTACTCAAGTAGATAGTAATGTAGAACTTGAGTAAGTGAATACATTATTCTAATTTATTTGTGATAGAAACAATTGTAGCGTGATAAATGTGAAAACTCACTTGAGATGAGTTGTATGACTATGATGATATTTTATCAATGATGAATCATAAATCATGAAACACCCCAAACCCAACCCACGAGCCTCAACCGGATCTAGCATGTCCCTTGAGTAAATCATTTCAAACACTTGTTTGTTAATTTGGGAAATTTGAGTGGTTTTGAAGAAAATATGATTTGTGTTGTGATCAAATTGAAAACAGTGTTGCTCTTGAATTCTAGATTTTTATTAAAACTTTATTATTATCTTTCAAACCATAGGTTAAAAAAAATAAAATGCCACGTTGCTTTAAGGTTTACCATTAATTTGAAAATCGTTGATGTTTAAGTGTCAAAACATTTAAAGTTTATTTTAAGGAAAAGCTATTTAATCTTGATTTAATAATAATCGTATCATAATAAACCAAATAAAATGCATGCTTAAAATAGTCAATAGTAATGGCCTTATTACATCAAAGTAAAACCCGAAGTAAATCCAAATCTTAAATAATAAAAACCAACGAAAATAAAATAACTCTGAGCTGAGCATGGCCACCACTAAGTTCCTGCCGACCCGGTCCATTACTGAGTGTCACCTGAAAAGATATCCCACAACGGGGTGAGTCAATAGACTCAATGTGTAACAACCAACACAAACTCCCAATGATTTAGGCATAACAAATCATATATATATATATAACAAGTATAGCAATGATGCAATCCCGAACCCAAACCTAAATAACCATCCTCTACACATCACCACGTACCACCAATCACACCGTGGGGATTACTAAATCGACCCTCCATCCGCTACACACCATCGAAGGCGATCGGTGCATTTACTTGCACATCGCCTTATAAATCGTGGCATAGCCACCGGATAATGTGACAGAGTCACCAGATAATAATATGTGACATAAGTCACCACATTCGATTATGTGACATGAGTCACGAGATATTGTGGTAAAACCACCGATCACTTCCCTTTTCAATATCACCCATATGCCCCATGCGCCATACAAATCATGCGGATATCATGTCATATGCCTTATTTCATATTCATAACCAATTCTCATATATGTCATATTCAGTGTTCATATTACTATTAACAAAGCGTTAGAGGATAACGTACCTGAATATGTCGTACCATTGAATGGTACCTTTAGCCACATCTTTCATATTCTTATTAACACATGTATTAAATTAATACCATAAATCTATTAGGAATTGGTGTAGGGCTACACACCTGGTTACTAACTTGTTTACTGAATCCCGAAAGTCTACCGAAATAGAGTGTACTCCTCCCTAAAAATCAAAGTCAGAATCAGCCAACATTAGTCACTAAATATGGCCTTGAAATCTCGAAGATCTCCTCCTTATTGTCGACAACAACCAAATCCCGAAACCTCCTTCATAGTTTTGGCCAAAAAGCAATAATGGGATTAAAGCCTTGATTTTCGACAGTTAGAGAAAGAAAATAATAGTAAATCAACACAGAAGAGATTCCTTACCAAAAAAGAAAGACCAAAATGCAAATGGCCAAACCTTCCAAGAAATCGACAAGAAGAACTTGCAGGAGAAATCGTTTTAGATGAGCAAGATAATCGGCTCTTGGTGCTTAGAAGAAATCGGTTCCAATGGTGACAATGAAAAGAACTTTCGACTTAGAAGAGAATAGTAAGGAGTTATAGATTCGACGATAGACAATAGGAGATTCGCTCAACAAGAATGAAAAGGAAGAGTATGAGGCTTTTAGGAGAATCGGCAATGGCTAGGAGAATCCTACTTTCGCTTTTGAAGAATTGAAAAGAAAAGAGCACAAGTTGAATTAGAGATTTTCGGCTCAAAGAGAAAGATGAGAAAAGAATGAATTTCGGCACACCCTTCCTACTATTCCCAAAACCGAAAATACCATCCTCCTATGCCCCATATTCGGCCAACTCCTCTTCCCTTATCAACTCCTTCTTTTTCTCCTACTTTTCCTCTTCCTTACCCCTTCAAAATAATTTAAATAAATCAATAATTATCTCCCTACCTTAGCCGAATTTTAAAAGGAATCTGACCACATCTGAAGCTCATCCCCTTGGTGTCCCATTGACGTCCACCATTGCTCATCCTTGCTGCAAAATAAAACTCCTACTTGCGTCCCTTGCTGGTCGAACCTAAGCCCTACCTGCACTGCCTGTGGCGTCACTTACTAAGGCTTTAAGTGGCACCTTCCTGCCACTTTACCAAGCTGATTTTTATGTCCAATTTCCCCTACAATTCTTCTTATGGCCTATCAAGCTTAGCTCCCCTTTAATACTTAAAATTTGATATTTTCTAAGGCATTTACCTACACTCTGAAGTTCTCAAAAATTCATACAACACATTCAAACACACATAGGCATGCTACTTCATACAATTAAGCAATAATGCACAAGCCCAAAATCCCGGATATTACAAATCATATGCATGTAGTCACAAGAGTTAAGTTAAGAGGCTTTTTGACCTCACCCTCCTTACCACTGCTGAATTATGATGAGATGTTATGAGAGTCAAATTGAGTAAATTTGTATGTGATTAATGCAGTATTCGTGTTAGCATTTTGAAAATGCTTTGTATCACATTGATACATGATACTTTACTAGGTAGAGTAATTGTTGTTGAACATAAAGTTGGAGTCCTAGGGGACTATGCTAAAAAGGGCTACTATTTAGATAAGAAATAGATAAAGTCCTGTATGAGACCATATTCGAGGCATGGCTTCGGCACCAAGTTATGATTCCATATAAGACCATATCTAGAATATGGCTTCGGAAATGGATATGAGAATCGAGTAAGACCATATTGGAATATGGCATCAATACTTGATGCGAAAGTCCATACAAGACCTTAATCGAGTTATGGCATTGACATTTAAAGGTGACTCCATATAAGACCACCTCAGAGATATGGCATT
The DNA here is from genome assembly GCA_025506655.1 of Gossypium rotundifolium. NCBI lineage: Eukaryota > Viridiplantae > Streptophyta > Magnoliopsida > Malvales > Malvaceae > Gossypium > Gossypium rotundifolium. The sequence continues at coordinate 39,977,751 of CP106732.1, read as the reverse complement.
AGTTTCACACTTACTTGAATGACGATAAATTTGCGTCTTTAATTATCCGTAGTGATCAATGGAACAAATAGACGAGTCAAGAGGTAAAAATAAAAATTGTACTAAAGTCATGTGAATGGGTAAACATACGCATTTTTGAACGAGTCATGAAGAAATGAGTACGACGTGTGGCACAGTAGGTGCTTAATAAAGGCAATTGTAAGAAAGTATGTCCAAATGCTTTAACAATTGTATTGATTATACAATGATATGAACAAGAGAAAGTTAGCCTAGGCTATTGACTCAAGTGAGTAGGAAGCCTGAGGTGTATGTTTATCGAGATCTTCTTAAATTAATGTTTATTAATAAAAGGAATGGTTAAGGAGCTTGAGGACGGAAGGGTTAAAGAAACCATGTTTGAACGATGAGAGTGTTCAATTATGATAACCATAGTTGTATGGGTCATAATGATCTTCTTAAGTACTAAGTGTTAATGTCTTTTGCCTCTCACAGGTGATGTAGTTGTTTATCTTATGAATTGAGATTATGTGAGAACGTTAGCCGATTGTGAATATAGATCAAACGATTGCTGAGTTAGTAATTGGAATTGACATTTCTTTATCTCCACGTAACCTCATTCAGGTACTTTGAGGAGGGTGTTGGTGATGAATCTAATATAAGAAGTGAAATCGTGAGTTTCACGTTGTGTGATGAGTATTCGGGCAAATCGAATTGAGCCAATAATTTGATAAAGATGTCCCTTCTATCGCGAGATATGACGATAGTAAAGGTTTTAAACTAGCATAGCAAGAGAAACTCAGATAAGGGTGTGCTAGAAAATGTTCTCGGTGTGGAGAAAAGAGTAGATTATTGTATTGAGATATGAATCAAGTTTTGTGTATGTTCAGGCATGAGTCAGTAAAGAGAATAATTTCTGTGTGCTCGTGAATGGGGAGCATATTACGAAAATATGCTCATCGAAATGTTTAAGCCTCGATGGTTGAGTTGAAAGCTATAGAATGAGTTATCGATTGAAAGTTCTAATCTCGAGTTTAGTCTGTATTGAGAAAGATAGTTGTCGATTGGTAATCCCAGACGATCCCTTTCAGATTCAGATGAGAATTGGATGTGTTGTGATGATCTATGGAAAACCAATGAGTATTTTCTGAAATTTTCTTAAGTGAGAACATCTTGACACTGAGATAGTGGAAACGATTTGAACTATTACCATAGTGGGTATAGTTATTGTAATACTTCACAGATGGTGGTCATTGTACAGGTGTTTAAAGGAAAGCTTCATGTTAAGCAATGTGAGTTAGCTAGTCGTTGATATCATAATTTCAGAGAGATTAATGTCAAGAGCAAGTTTTCTTTTCGTAATGTAAGAGTTCGAGAGTGAGATAGCAAATGGTATTTTCGAGTAAGCTCCAGGTTAGTTTATTTCAAGATGGTAAAATAATGTTGCATAAGTTTTCTATTATTGAGATTTCCTCTAAATAGAACTGGAATGATGATGAATCCAGAACTTATACAAAATTTTTGGCATGAGATTTAGTAGTAGCATATCTACTAATGCAAGAATAAGAAAAAGCATTATATGCATAAATGTCCATAACAGCAGTACCTTTCATAAGATGAATGAGCTTATAGTCAGAAGTAGTTGACCACAAAAAGCTGAGTTTTCAAAGTGTTCAAATCAGGATTGTAATAATTGGTGAATGCTTTAATGAGAAGGTAACGTAAAGGCTTATAGATTTCAAGTGTGATTGGACAAAATTCCCAAGAAAGGGAAATGACATTTGAGTTGTAGTAAATCGACCTATAAGGATCCGAATGATTATTCGGATTTGTGAAGAGTTCCAAATTAGTGGATCATTGAGTATATGCCCGGGAGGAAAATGTACCTAGGTCGCAAGTGGTGCTTCGACCTTATGTATGATAGCTTAAAGATTGTTGTTAGAGGAAACTTGTGGACAAGTGAATTTGTGATTTTGAAGAATTTATGGAAGTTTTTTAAGAATGTTGGTAACTCCTGATAAGATTTTCGATGACGAAAATCTCTAAGAGGGAGAATTGTAACAGCCCGATTTAGGGCCTAGTCAGAACAGTGATCTCGTAATCACTAATTTGAGGTTAGAGAAAATTATTTTCATGTTATGTTATGCGTTATAACATGATTATAAGGGTGCATGAAAATTTTGGTGCCTTAATTTTAGCAATTTCTAGCTAAATTGTGAAAAAGGACTAAACCGCATAAAGTGTAAAAGTTCTATTTTATTTGCTAGAGGTGCCAAATAGCTATGAATTATAAGTTCAAGGTCTCAAATGTGCAAATTTCCCTTATTTAAGTGAGTTGGCTGGACATACTAAAGCATAGGGGACAAGAGCATTTATTATGTTAAAAAGTTAGTGATATTAGTTGGGAAAATGAATAAAATAAGATGATAGAATAAAAAGCTATCATCTTTTTCATTTATTCTCCTTCTCCACCAAAAATATCAGCCATAGAAGGGCTTTGGGAGCTTGAAATTTTAGCAGCGTATTTTCTCATCAAGTAAGTCCTTCTGATGCTCTTTCTTGATGAAAATTGCATTTTTGGAGTCCCCAAAGCTTAAGCTAGCTAATGGGGAGATTAATTTGCAATATGGTAAAAAGTTTAGAGATTTTCCATGTGATATTATAAGTTGTTAGCTGAGTTTTTATGGAAGAAAAGGGATGATAGGATGATGAGAAACAACTTTTGTGAAAGGTGTTGCCATGAAAACACCTAATTGGGGCTATAATGCAAAAGTTGTAATTTGTTCATTAAAGCATGAAATAGTTGAAATTAGAGATATTTGTAAGAGGATTAAATGTTCAGCTAGGCTTGTTTAACAAGAAAATGTGATAAAAATTTATTTACGAGCCTAGGGGCAAAATCATAATTTTGCCAAAGTTAGGGGTAAAATGGTCATTTTTGCCTAAAGTGTGTATTATGGTATTTTATGATCTATAAATGAATAAATTAGTAAATTTCATTATTCTAGATCAAAGAAAATGGGTTTTGGACCGAGAATAGTGAACAGAGAAGTGTGGGCAAATAGTCCTTTTCGGCTATTTTGATAATGAGGTAAGTTCATATACAATTATTAAAATTATGTATGAGTTCATGTACGTATTTTGATGTGGTATGGAATGTATATTCACTCTATGGATGTATGAAATACCCTTGGATAAAATACATGAAGAATGTTGAGATGATAGTTAAAGTCTCGTATAAGACAATATTGGATTATGGCCACGATGTAAGGATTCGTATAAGACCTGTCAAGGACATGGCATCGATATGTTAATTCAAGTAAGACCCTATCGGGGTATGATTTCTATGTGATTTCATGAGTATGAGACTCAAGAGAGTTATTTTATAACTCGAGTATTTCAAAGTATATGTTGAAGTAAAGAAAGTATACGGTTGAGCTATGAAAGGCACAAGTATGTATTAGAATTGAATTGAGACGATTTCAATTTATATATATATGATGAACCCCTATTGGGATATCGGAAATTAATGCACCTTGTTGCATAAGTTAGATTTATTGTTATATTGTGGGAATGCGAATAAAAATAGTGGAAAAGTTAAGCAAGAGTAGTAATGTGAGGGTGTTCTCGGATGAACAATTAAATTAAAGTATTACATGGGGATGACTATTTATGAATGTATGATAATGGTGGGCTAAGTGCGAAACCACCAGAAAGATGAGTAGCTTATTACTAAGACTTGATGTGTTGTCTTATATGATTACATGATAATCAAGGCGAGAATGGATTCTTTTGTAAACGAGCAATTAGCTCGTGGTACGGTAAGAGATAAAATGAGTAAGCTTCTAGAGTGGTTGAGTAAGCAACCATGAGTTAATGGGAATGACCCAAAGATAATATCTTGTGGTTATCTATATTTAATGAATATTAATATTTGCAGATTATGCAGATGAACTTACTAAGCATTAGTGCTTACCTTTTATTTTCTCATCTCTTATAGATTATGTTGACTAATACGGGTTGGAGGTCGCTGGAGATGTTTTCACACTATCGAGCAAACATTCGATTTGAGGTATCAAGTCCTTATGAGTCATGGCATGTATAGGACTAGAATTTAAGGTTTGTTAAGTTATTGTTAATGTGCCAAACTATGTTGGCCAAAAAGGGTTTGTAGTTTAATTGTGTATAGCCGTTGATGATGGCTAAGTTGTGGTAAATGTATGGTAGTAACACTTTATTTTCATGAATCAAATGTATAAATTCATGTGTTTTAGTCGTTGATTTGAGACTTTATTGAATTAGTATATTAATGTATGAAATGTAGGATGGAAAAGGCTTGGTATATAGCCTCTAAGTGTCCACACATTTAGACACACGGCGTGTGTTCGTCGCATAACCCTAGACCTTACTATTAAATGTTAGAATAGGCCACGGTAGATCCTATGGTTGTGTGCATGAGCCGTTTAAGACTCACGCCTTGGGCATGGGCGTGTGCTCAGGCTGTGTCGAATAAGTCAGTAACTCCACACGGTTGGAGGACACGGGCGTGTCAAGGCCGTGTCAAATAAGTCAGTAGCTCCAAACAGTTGGAGGACACGGGAGTGTGAAGGCCGTGTCAGATAAGTTAGTAGCTCTGTAACATCCTGAAAAGGGCCTATGCATTTTTGGTTTAATTATACGAAATAACATGTCTTATGTGTTATGAATGTATTTTGAACATTTTGGAAACCAGGAATGTATGGAAATGTTAAGTTTAAAGTGAACATTTTAGAAACACGAAAATGTAAGGAAATGATTTAGAAATGATTCAAAGAGGAAGTGAACATTTCGAAACTTGGAAATGTAAGGAAATGTCAAGTTTAATGTTTAAAAGAGGAAACGAGGCAAGGTGGCCTTAAGAGAAAAGGTATGTGAAATTTGACACACAACAGGCTTGGAAAAGTGGCTCTGGAGATGCCACTTAGGGCCTCCGTGATGGCGCCACATACAAGGGAATTGGGCCTAAGTTCGAGTCACATGGGAAGCAAATAAAAGAAGTTTTATTTTTGCTTCCAGAAGCAGAGAGGTGGACGGCATTAAGGCTCTTAAAAGAGGAGTTTTATTCTCTTTAAATTTTGGCTAAATAGAGGATAAATAATAGATTTATTTTAGATTATTTTCAAGAGATAAATAAGGATTATTCTTTAATTTTTTTTAAGGAGATAAAGCTATCAAAATAAGGAAGAGTGGTGGCCAAGTAAGGGACTCTAGCTAGTAATTTCGCTACTAGAAGAGAAGAGGCCATTCATCCATTCACTTTGTCAATTTCTCAAGAAAATTCTCTCTCTCTCTCTCTGAATTTTCCTTGGCCAAGTAGCCTCTTTCATCGATTCTTTTCCTCTCCAAAATCCTTCTTTTCTTCTTTTCTTCCTTTCTCTTCTACTGTCAAAGCCGAAACCTTTTATCCCTGTCTAAGTCTCCATAGCCGAACCTTGGTGGGACTTCAAACAAGGGTGTGTCGACTTCCTCAAGTAAGGGTAAGGATCTATTACTATTATTTTCTTTCTTCTTTAAACCGAAAGTCAAGGTTCTAATGCCATATACATGTTGGCCGAAACTTTGAAGGAAAGCTTTGGGATTCTATGACTGTCGACTACAAGGAGGAAAGTTTCGGGATTTCTAAGATCTAAGGTAAGGCAAGTGTTGGCCAAGGGCCATTTATTATGTTTTAATGTTAGAAATTGGTCTAACATGTGACAATGTGATTTCGACAGATACCAAGGGTAAATAGCACTTTTTGGGATTTGAAAATCACAAGGTATGTGTTTAAGACATTCGACCAAGGCCTATTTTAAGTGTTTGGATTTATTCTCAAAAGCCGAAAAATTAACAAGTAAGTGACATAGTAGTGGATCGATTTCAAAGGGAGCATAACAAGGTCTCGGATTTGGCTAGCAATCAAATCGACAAAGAAGGTAAGGGTTTTTCCTTTAGGATTTAGTTTTAAAGCGAATAGGTTTATTAATATGTTTAAATGATTGGTCGAATATAGAGTTAACGGATCTAAAGCATAGATCAGTTTTTTCGGGATTTCAAGGAATTCGTTAAGCAAATTAGGTGTGTATTCCATACTAATTCTTAATATGTTTTATGGCAATATTTAATATGTGTATGTTTGTAGGAATGTGAATATGGCTAAGGTACCGTGTTACGGTACAAAGTACTCAGGTACGTTTCCTACTCCTACTAGGATTACGAAATATGTTATATTTAACATGTGAAAAGTGACATGAATGTGAATTTAAGCATGATATGCATGATATGAATAATATGGGGCATTCGGATTATATGAGAAAGGGAAGTGAATGTGGTGACTTGGTCACATTATCCTAATGTGGTAACTTCTTACATTATTCGAATGTGGTGTCTCATGACACAATTATTTAATCTAGTGGCTATGCCACAAATTTTATATATGCGATGAGCACGCCGATTGCAAATGACGCCTTCAATGGTGTGTGGCGGATGGAGGTTGACTTAGTAGTTCCACAAGTGTGAGTGTTGGTGCAGGGGATGTGTAGCGGATGGCATCTAGGTTTGGGTTCGAGATTGCATCATTATCTTGAATTATTATGTGAACATGATATGTATGGTATGCCTAAATCTATTAAATTTTAGTGTTGGTTACACATTGAGTCTGACTGACTCACCCTGCTAGGGCACATGTTTGTGATGAATGTGATGGACCGGGACTACGTAACTTGTGGTGGCCATGCTCACTTTAAAGTTTTATTTAATTTGGACATTTTATTTTATTTAAGTACTCTACAATTTTATTTTGGATTTTGTTTTATGTAATAAGGCCATAGTGATGATTTTATTGTTGTTTTAATTACTATGTTTCAATTTATGTTATTTAAAGATTAAGTCAATTTAATTTAAAATAAACTTTAAATATTTTGTCACCAAATAAATGGGTTTTCAATATAAAATAAACTTGTTTTCAACTCGAGCCCAACCCACAAACAAACTATCTTCAAAACACACAGCTTTTCAAAGTAACAAAAGAATTTTGAACCGGTTTACATCGGGAACATACGAGATCCGTCCAGGCTCGTGGTAAAGGTGGGTGGTGTTTCGATTTGATATCGAGCCAGCTTTTAAACTCTCGACACGTGGTCTAAGGCCCAAAACATTTTCAAATCGAGCCCAAATGAGTTTTATGGAAGTATTTCGAAAATAGGCAGGTTTGATGGCATGGCACCTAAGTCTCCGACCCACAGTCCACCAGGTAAGTACCTCTAACCATCTGTGTGATTATGTGATTTCTAGAAGGGTAGAAAAGGAATGGAACGTAGAAAAGGATGATAGGTACTTGAACCCTAGGACTAGTCTACCTCAACTACTACATAAAACTTAAATGCCTAACTAAACAAACCTATGGCTAAGTCAACCGAGTTAGGGTGTGGTAACCCTTGTGCACATGTTCAGGATTGGATCCCAAGAGCACGGTATTTAAGCAGTCCTAGTGACTCACCTCCTCTTCGCAGAATCCTACAGGTGCGTAGTTTCTGGCTCACCCAACCCATAGAACTTAGTGGGTGTGGTAACCTCCTGTGCGCATGCCTAGGAATGGTTTCAATGGGAGCTTGGTACTTAAGCGATGCATGTGACTCACCTCCTCTCACTGAATCCTACACTGTGCGTAGCTTTGGTTCACCCGACCAAGAAGACTTCATAAAAGTTGAACCCAATAACTAAAACCCAAAGGAACTAGCCATGTTTTTTTATATAAGAACCCTAATTTTAAAACTCTTAAAATCATTTTTCTTTAATTTGTGAAAACTATTTTTACACAATTTTTCAAAAATTTTCGATTTATAAAATTACAAAAATACCCTAGTGGTAAAATTACAAAAAATGCCCTTGGTTTATAAAAATGTCTAAAATACCCATAGTTCTAATCAACATTTTCATTATTTTCCAAAAACCCTTATTTGCCAATTATCAAAATACCTTGATTTTGGAAAATTACAAAATTACCCTAACTTACTAAAATTTCCAAATGACCCTAATTTCCAAAATTTTTGCAACTTCATCGTTTTGGAAAATAAATTTCAAAAAGAACCCTCAAAGTTTTGCAAATTTTGAAATATCCTGAATTATTAAACTTTACAAATTTACCTCGGTTTATTACCAAGATACCCTCGAAATTCAAAATTACCGAAATACCCCTAAAATTTTCAAATTTATCGAAAAGCCCCGGATTTTAAGATTTCCAAAATACTTTTGACAAAATCACCAAGGAACTTTTTTTCTTTTGAAAATTACGAAAATACCCAGAGGACAAATTACGGAAATACCCCTCAGTAGTGGAAAAATAACAACAATGCGAACTACAACATTTCTCAAATGAACGAAAGTTCATAATTGTTTGATGGAGGTATGTATGAATGTAAAGATCGTGTGCATGTATGAATACGAAAGAACCACTCCTAAAATTCCTTTCATAAAACTTCTTCGGTAATCAAGTGAAATAAGGACTAATTCATAAAACTTCTTAATCGGATCAGCGGTGTTAGAAATGAGCTCTAGAGGGCGGGTCGCCGTGGACGAGGTAGAGGAAGGATGACCGTGTCGAACACATTAGATCGGGGTAAGGGTCCGACAATGAAATACCACCGCCACCACCACCCCAAATTGTTGGTGTTGAGCGGCAAGCTCAGACGGGAAGATCTTTGTGTCGCTACCGTCTTTGTGAGTTTTGAGTTGGTGGTGGTGCGGAGGAAATTCGAGAGCTCGAAAGTCAGGCTCGAAAGCTGGCTCCGTGCTAATGGAGTGAAGTGTTTCGTGGCGTGTCTGGTGTAGCTTTTCAGTGCAGTAGAATATTGGTTGGAGGCAACCGCGCATTATGGATGAGATTGATCGACCCCGAGGAGAAGTTAAAAGGAATGGTGGCATCGCTACGCGATGAAGCGTCACTGGATGGTGGTTAATCGTCCGGATGGTGCCACAGCTTGAGGATCCGACACAGGATTATGTTAAGGAAGCATATCGGAAGAAATATGTCGGCACAAGGTATCTTGATGAGCAAAGAAAGGCTTTTCTAGTTTGGTTCAAGGGAACAAGTCTGCTGCGTAATATGAAGTCAATTCGAGGTTGAGCCGATATGCTCGAGGAGCGAGTAATGTGAGCATGGCGTTGTGTCCGCTTTGAGGATGTACTAAGGGATGATTTGAGATTGTTGATAGCACCGCATCGAGCGGAGTTTTCTCGCTTTAGTGGAAAAGGCCAAGGTAGCCGAGGGAATTAAGGATGCTACAAAATAGACTATGGATTGGAATAGGCTAAAAAGAGGTTTTGGATCGTCTAAGAAGGTTCAAAAGAGGCCTAGAGTTGATGGGCCGCGAAATCAGCAAGCTGGTAAAGGATGGCAGTATCGTCCTTATTATCATTGTGTAAAGAAGCACTTAGGGGAGTGCTGAAAAAAGACGGGAGGATGTTTTAGGTGTGGGTCTAAGAACCATATGCTCAAAGATTGTCCTAAGAAACCAGATGAAAGTTAATCAGCAGCTCAGAATGTTAATCAGGCTGGTAGAGGAGGACAGCAGCCTCAACGAGGTCGTGGTTCGAATAACAGAGGTAATGGTGCTGGCAGAGGATGTGGAACACAAGGCAGAGGTGCTGCTAACACTGAGGCAAGGTAGCCGGGTTTGGTTATGCAGTTCATCGGAGGGAGGATGGTGACGCACCGGATATTATAGCCGGTACGTTCCTTATTTATGGCAAGCCTTATTATGCCTTAATTGATATGGGCTTGACCCATTCTTATGTTGCATGTAGTGTAATGGAAACACTAGGCCTAGACTCAACTTTCTCGATAGGCGATGATTGTAGTAAGCCCATTAGGCCAAACCGTAGTGGTGGATAAGATCTTTCGAGTGTACCTTTAGAGATTTAGGGAGTGAACTTTCTGGTGACTTAATGGAACTACCCTTTGGGAGTTTAAACTCATACTTGGAATGGATGGCTAGTAGAGCACCGAGCAGTGTTGGATTGTGCGCTAAACGAATGGAACTAAGGACCCCAGGAGGATAAAATAGTGGTAATGATCGGAGAAAGAAGAAACTACACCGCTAACGTAGTTTCGGCATTGAAGGTCGAGAAAATGGTTAGGAAAGGGTTCAAGGCATTTCGCTTTCGTCGATCTTGACGCAAAAGAAGGGGAGTTAGTGGAGTTAGAATAGTAAAGGACTTTAAAGATGTATTTCGAGAGGAATTACCAAGAATACCCCAGACGGGAGGTGGAATTTGGAATAGATTTGCTCACGGAACAGCTCCTATGTCAATCGCTCCATACCGAATGGCGCCAAAGGAGTTAGTGGAGCTCAAGGCTCAAATCCAAGAATTACTGGATCGTGGGTTCATTCGACCTAGTGTGTCTCCATGGGGAGCACCGGTCCTGTTTATAAAGAAGAAGGATGAAACTATGCGTATGTGCATAGATTACCATCAGTTAAATAAAATGACCATTAAGAACAAGTATCCTTTGCCAAGGATCGATGACTTGTTCGATCAGCTGAAGGGGGCCGCATTATTCTCAAAGATAGACTTGAGGTCGGGATATTATCAGTTGAAGGTGAAGGAGGCAGATATCCATAAGATAGCTTTTAGGACAAGATACGCCATTTTGAGTTTGTAGTAATGCCGTTTGGGTTGACAAACGCCCACCTGCGTTCATGGATATGATGAATCGAGTTTTCCAACCTTACTTGATAGGTTCGTCGTTGTGTTCATCGACGATATTTTGGTGTACTCAAGTCCAAGAGGAGCATGATGAGCATCTCCGAGTTGTTACGCAAGTGTTAAGGAGAAGAGCTCATGCCAAATTCAGCAAGTGTGAATTTTGGCTCAAGGAGGTGGCGTTCTTAGGGCATGTGGTATCCGCAGGGAATAAGAGTGGATCCTAGGAAGATCGAAGCGGTGTTGGATTGGAAGCGACCTAGGTTCGTGGTCGAGATCCAAGTTTCTTAGGTTTGGCAAGCTATTACGGAAGGTTTGTGGAAGGGTTCTCGTCAATAGCTGCGCCTTTGACAAGGTTATTGAGGAAGGAAGTACCCTTTGAATGGACGGATAAGCAACAAGAGAGCTTTGAAAAGCTTAAGAGGGTGTTGACGGAAGCTCCAGTGTTAATTCAGCTGGAGGCAGGGAAGGATTTTGTGGTGTACTGTGATGCTTCGCATACGGGATTAGGATGTGTTCTAATGCAAGATGGAAAAGTAGTCACTTATGTGTCTCGGCAGTTAAGGCCGCATGAGGTTAACTACCCAACCCATGACTTGGAATTGGCAGCAGTGGTTTTCGCCCTTAAGGTGTGGAGGCACTATCTCTATGGAGAAAGGTTAGTGATCTACACAGACCACAAGAGCCTTAAATATCTGTTGACTTAGAAGGAGTTGAACTTGAGGCAGCGAAGGTGGGTGGAGTTATTGAAGGATTATGACTGCTCGATAGAGTACCACCCGGGCAAGGCGAATGTGGTAGCTGATGCCCTAAGTCGGAAGGTTGTGTCGAATCTAAGGGCTATATTCGCTCACTTAAGTTTGTATGATGATGGAAGCCTGTTGGCAGAGTTGCAAGTCAAACCTACATGGCTGAATGAGGTGAAAAGGGGACAGTTGACTGATAAGGACCTAAGTGCTAAGTTACAGCAAGTACAGAACGGAGAGTTAGAGGATTTTGGCGTTAATAATGAAGGAGTATAGTGCTACAAAGGAAAAGTCTATATGCCGAAGGACAAGGAGTTAAGACAGAGGATTCTTCGGGAAGCGTATAGTAGCCCTTACGCTATGCATCCCGGAGGCATTAAGTTGTACAGAGATCTAAGAGAACAATTTTGGTGGCCTGATCTTAAACGGAAGTTATCAATTCTTGGGAAAATGTCGGCGTGTCGACAAGTTAAGGCTGAACACCAAGTTCCATCGGGATTACTTCAGCCAATCGAGATTTCGCAGTGGAAGTGGGAAAGAATTACCATGGACTTCGTTAGTGGGCTTCCCCTTATGCCTATTAAGAAAGACTCGGTATGCGTAATAGTGGATCATTTGACTAAGTCCGCACACTTCATCCCGGTAAGAGTGGATTATTCCTTGGGTTAGCCAAAGTATACGTGGTGGAGATTGTAAGGTTACACGAGTGGTGTCAATTATTTGGATAGAGACCCAAGGTTCACATCTCGCTTTTGGAGGCACTTCATCAAGCTTTAGGCACTAAGTTGGACTTCACTACGGCTTTTCATCCACAATCGACGGGCGATCTGAACGGTAATACAAGTGTTGGAGGATATGTTGAGAGGTCAGTGATGGATTTTCGAGGAAGTTGGGAGGATTACTTGCCTTTAGCGAGTTCGCCTACAACAACAGCTATCGAGCTAGCATTCTGGATGGCACCATATGAAGCATTGTACGGTCGGAAGTGTCGAACTCCTACTTGTTGGACGAGTTAGGAGAACGTCGAGTTTTGGGACCGAGTTGGTGGCGTAAACGAAGAGAAGGTTGAGATATCCGAGCACAGTTAAAGGAAGCCTCGATAGGCGTAAGTCTTACGCCGACCTCAAGCGAAAGGAAATAGAGTTTGAAGTGGGAGACCAAGTGCTTCTGAAAGTCTCGCCTTGGAAGAAGGTGATGATGTTTGGTCGGAAAGGAAAGTTAAGCCCAAGGTTTATAGGGCCATATCGAGTACTAAAGCGAGTTGGGCGGTGGCATATCGCCTAGAGTTGCCACCAGAGTTGCAATGATGCACGACGTATTCCATGTATCCATGCTACGTCGCTACCGACGGATCCATCTCATGTGGTACCAGCTTGAAGAAGTGAAGCTAAGCCGGACTTATCCTACGAGGAAGAGTCGATTCAGATATTGGAACGTTATGTGAAAGTGTTACGGAGGAAGTCAGTTCCTCTAGTCAAAGTGTTATGGCGCAATCATAGATCGGAGGAAGCTTCGTGGGAACTAGAGGAGGCAATGCGACAGTAATACCCTCAATTATTTTAGCTAGGAAATTTCGAGGACGAAATTATTTTAAGGGGTAGAAGCGTAACATCTGAAAAGGGCCTATGCATTTTCGGTTTAATTGTACGAAATGACATGTCTTATGTGTTATGAATGTATTTTGAACATTTTGGAAACACAGGAATGTATGGAAATGTTAAGTTTAAAGTGAACATTTTGGAAACACGAAATGTAAGGAAATGATTTAGAAATGATTCAAAAGAGGGAAGTGAACATTTCGAAACTTGGAAATGTAAGGAAATGTCAAGTTTAAAGTTTAAAAGAGGAAACCGAGGCAAGGTGGCCTTAAGAGAAAAGGTATGTGAAATTTGACACACAAGCAGACTTGGAAAAGTGGCACGAGATGCCACTTAGGGCCTCTAGTGATGGCGCCACATACAAGGGAATTGGGCCTAAGTTCGAGTCACATGGGAAGCAAATAAAAGAAGTTTTATTTTGCTTCGAAGCGAGAGGTGGACGGCATTAAGGCTCTTAAAGAGGAGTTTATTCTCTTTAAATTTCGCTAAATAGGATAAATAATAGATTTATTTTAGATTATTTTCAAGAGATAAATAAGGATTATTCTTTAATTTTTAAGGAGATAAAGCTATCAAAATAAGGAAGAGTGGTGGCCAAGTAAGGGACTCTAGCTAGTAATTTGGCTACTAGAGGAGAAGAGGCCATTCATCCATTCACTTTGCCAATTTCTCAATTAAATTCTCTCTCTCTCTCTGAATTTTCCTTGGCCAAGTAGCCTCTCTTTCATCGATTCTTTCCTCTCCAAAATCCTTCTTTTCTTCTTTTCTTCCTTTCTCTTCTCTTTGTCAAAGCCAAACCTTTATCCTCGTCTAAGTCTCCATAGCCGAACCTTGGTGGGACTTCAAACAAGGTGTGTCGACTTCCTCAAGTAAGGGTAAGGATCTATTACTATTATTTTCTTTCTTCTTTAAACTGAAAGTCAAGGTTCTAATGCCATATACATGTTGGTCGAAACTTTGAAGGAAAGCTTCGGGATTCTGTGACTGTCGACTACAAGAAGGAAAGTTTCGGATTTCTAAGATCTAAGGTAAGGCAAGTGTTGGCCAAGGGCCATTTATTATGTTTTAATGTTAAAATTGGTCTAACATGTGACAATGTGATTTCGACAGATACCAAGGGTAAATAGCACTTTTCGGATTTGAAAATCACAAGGTATATGTTTAAGACATTCGCCAAGGCCTATTTTAAGTGTTTGGATTTATTCTCAAAAGCCAAAAATTAACAAGTAAGTGACATAGTAGTGGATCGATTTCAAAGGGAGCATAACAAGGTCTCGGATTTGGCTAGCAATCAAATCGACAACAAGGTAAGGGTTTTTCCTTTAGGATTTAGTTTTAAAGCCAAATAGGTTTATTAAAATGTTTAAATGATTGGTAGAATATAGGAGTTAACGGATCTAAAGCATAGATCGGCTTTTTTCTGGATTTGAAGGAATTACATTAAAAATCGGTGTGTATTCCACACTAATTCTTAATATGTTTTATGGCAATATTTAATATGTGCATGTTTATAAGAATGTGAATATGGCTAAGGTACAGTGTTACTTGTACAAAGTACTCAGTGCACGCTTCCTACTCCTACTAGGATTACGAAATATGTTATATTTAACATGTGAAAAGTGACATGAATGTGAATTTAAGTATGATATGCATGATATGAATAATATGGGGCATTCAAGGGTTATATGAGAAAGGGAAGTGAATGTGGTTACTTGGTCACATTATCCGAATGTGGTAACTTCGATTACATTATCTCAATGTGGTGTCTCATGACATAATTATTTAATCCGGTGGCTATGCCACGAATTTTATATGGGCGATGAGCACGTCGATCGCAATGACGCGCTTCGATGGTGTGTAGCGGATGGAGGTTGTAACACCCCAAACCCGCCCAAACATTACGAATCGAATCTGGTATGTTACAGAAGAAAATTTGTTGAAAACCCTCTTTTTAATTACTTTAAATTTTTGGTAAAAAGAATATAGTTTTGTTTAAAACATTTGAGGTGTATAAAAGACAACACGTAGCTTTGTTATTTTAAGTCATGTTGTTACCAATTACATCAATGTACTTCGATGGTACGAAAGAAAATCATTTACGCTTGAATTTAAGAAACTTGTGTAACCATTTTAAAGTCATTAAACAGTTTAAATAATTCATCCAAAACATGTAAAATAGCAAAAATAAAATCTTAGGAGGCCTTATTACAACTTGAACAAATAAAACCAAAAATAAGATAAAAATAATTCAAAGTTCGTCTAATCCATATTTTCAATGCATGGCCACCTCGAGTCCACCTGGCGCCTCATCCGCGATCTACGAGTCACCTGAAAAATATTAAAGGAGAAGGTGAGTCACCAAGACTCAATGTGTAACCCTTCCCCAATTTAGTGCAACATCATACACAATTTATAACTAAATTTAATATGCACTAAGTTTAACATGCACCCAACCTAGCCATCCAAAACACCTTTCTCTACCTCGTGTGGTACCAAACCACTGGTGGTGCCAAACCACTGGTGACTCAAAGTCACGATATCCATCAACATTGTGGTGCCAAACCACCGGTGACTCAAGTCACATATAATAAGTTGGGGCCAACCCACGTGTGATACCAAATCACTAGCGCCGATCCCATAATATCATCCGTGGGGCCAACCCAACGTGGTGCTAAGCTCTTCGACAAGACGCTATGAGGTGCCAAACCTCTGGTGACCGTAGTCACGAAATGTGGTACCAAACCACTAGTGTCCGTCGACACGAATATCACTTCCCCCTCCACTCACTTAACCCACACATTTATGATATGCATAAATCATGCCAAACATGTTTATTTAATAACATATACTGAGTTTATCAAAAGCCATCTTATATGCCACATATACCAAATATGTCAAGCATCATAAACAAACTCATATTGACAAGAACTTACCTGGATCCTTGCTTATACCTTTATGGTATTAAATCCAAATCTACACAATCCAGTTTAGCATACACAATATATTCAGCACATTAATTAGTTATAAAGTGTGTATGTACACACCTGTTACTATCGGTAGCCCTAAATCCCAAAGAGTCAATCGGCCACACTAGACTTCTTGCCCCTATATTCGGCTATACATGAAAGTTAGTGCCCCAGACCATTCGGCCAACCCAAAATAATTCCAAAGGGTTTCACATGAACCCAAAACCTTACCTACACGTCCTTTGAATATTAGCCACCACACACCAAGTGTTTCTGCTTCCCTATAATTGGCAATCACATACCCATATTAATAGCCTTCAGCTTTTGAACACTAAATACATAACTTACTAAAATAGATCCTTACCACCACCTACCAAGTTCGATTGCTAACAAATGGAGGCTTGATTGAATACTTCAGAATCCCAGAGTACCTAGATAGAATCGGTTTCAACACTGATTAGCCACCAACATATTTCGGCTTTTCCCAATCATCCAAGTCGATAGTGAACAAAAGAATATGGAAAAGAAAGTTTCGGCCACCACTTACCTTCACCAAACGATTGCAAAAGAAATCTCGAAGAGATCTATACCACCTTTAATATTTGGCCAAGGTGAGTTTAATAGGAGGAAAGGAAATTTCAGTCACCAAGATGGGGAATAGATTCGGTTAGAGAGAAAGAAAATAATGGGAAAAAGGAGATAGAGGTTTCGGCAAAAAAGTTTGAAAAGAAGAAAGAAAAGTATGAGGGAAGAGTAACAAATGGAAGAAAAGAGAGGGATAAGAGGGTAGGTGATTCGGCCAAGGGTCAAAAAAGAAGAAAAGATGAAGATGGCAATGGGGTTTCGGTTTTAAGAGAGAGTGAGAAAGGAGAGAAAGAAATAAAATCAATGATGAAAGAGTAGGGAAATTTGGCTACTTGCAAATGGAGAAAAGAAAAAAATAAAAGATGAATAGGTGCCTTAAGAAAATTCGCACTCCTCCCTACATAGCTCCCTTGCTCACTCCTCTCCGGAGTTCAAATTTCAGCCAACACCTTGAATCACTCTTGGCCAATAGTTTAAAATTATCACAAAAGAGTTTGAATTAACAACCGCCTACTTTTCCTCCTTGCCACCCTTTTAAAATTAATCAAATAAAATCCAATTAAAATCATTATTATCCTTATTATCCTGAAATCTAAATTGAGCATTTCTCTCTCTCTCTCTTACCGTCCAAAATAAAGAGCAAAAAGGGGAATTTCGCAACTCGAACCTAGGCTCCCCTTGCTCCTCTTGTGGCTTCAATTCCAGCTCCTAAGTGGCCTCCCTTTTGCCACTTTTCCAAGGCCTTTTTAGTTTCTAATATTCCCTCATTTAGCTTGTAACCCCTACCTACTAAGGCTCCCTATCTTTAAAGCTTGCAAATACAATTTTTCCTACTATCCGAGCCTACTTAAGATCCATAATTAAGTCTTATTACACCACGAATAACACCACAGCAATCCAAACACAAGAAAAATAATTTAATCACTAATAACCTTAATTTTAGGATGTTATAGTTCTACCCCCTTAAAATAATTTCGGCCTCGAAATTACCTGATCAGAAGAGGTGGGGGTATTGCTGTCGCATCACATCCTCAGGTTCCCATGTAGCTTCCTCCGCATCATGGTTTCGCCACAGCACTTTCACCAAAGGTACTGACTTCCTACGTAAAACTTTGACATCCCGATCTAAGATCTAAACTGGTTCTTCCTCGAAAGATAAGTCTGAGTTTACCTCAATCTCTGCCACTGGCACAACGTGTGATGGATCTAACTGATATCATCTAAGCATCGACACATGGAAGACGTCATGAATCTATCTCAACTCTGCCGGCAGCTCGAACTGATAAGCTACCGGTCCCACTCGCTTTACTACTGTATATGGCCCGATAAACCTTAGGCTTAGCTTCCCTTTTCGCCCAAATCTCAATACCTTTTTCCAAGGTGACACCTTCAGAAAGACTTTATCTCCTACTGCATATTCCATTTCCTTACGCTTAAGATCAGCATAAGATTTTTGTCTATCTGACGCTTCCTTGAGACGAGCCTGAATCACTTTAACCTTATCTTCAGTTTCTGTTACCAATTCTGGACCCACAACTTGTCGTTCACCCAACTCTGTCCAACATGTAGGGGTACGGCATTTTCGTCCATACAGTGCTTCATATGGTGCCATCTGGATACTCGCTTGATAACTATTATTATAAGCGAATTCGCCAACGGTAGATACTCCTCCCAACTGCCACTGAAATCCAGAACACAACCTCTTGGCATATCTTCTAAAATTTGTACGACCCTTTCCAATTGCCCGTCAGACTGTGGATGGAAAGCTGTACTAAAATCCAATCGTGTACCGAAAGCCTGATGCAACGCTTTCCAGAACCTTAACGTAAATCTGGGATCCCTATCTGAGATGATCGATACTGGCACCCCATGCAACTTCACTATTTTCGACACATACAACTTAGCTAGCTTCTGAAGTGAGTAATCCACCCTTACCAAGATGAAGTGAGCTAATTTAGTCGACGGTCCACAATCACCCAAATCAAGCGTCCTTCTTCGGGGCGTGAGGGTAGCCCATCGACAAAATCCATAGTGATCCTCCCATTTCCACCGAGGATCTTCACCGGTTGAAGTAACCACGATGGCAACCGGTGTTCACCTTAACTCACCGACACGCCGACACCTTCCCACAAATTCGCCATTTCACGCTTGACCCCGCCACTGTAATCGTTGTAAATCTCCATACATCTTGCTACCTCCGGGATGCATAGCGATGGGCTGCTATGTGCATCTTGAAGAATTTTTGCCTCAATTCAACATCCTTTGGCATACAAGCTCGCCCTTGAAAACATAATACTCCATCACCAGGCAAACTATACCCTTCCAAACCACCCTCTTGAACTTGCAATCTCCACGCATTCAAACTTTCGTCTACCAACTGTTTTTCCTTAAACTCCTCGATCCAAGTCGGCTTAACTTGTAGTTCTGCCAAAAGACTTCCATCATCGTATAGACTGAGGTGAACAAACATCGCCCTTAAGTCTGTCACAACTTTCCGACTCAAAGCGTCAGCTACCACGTTAGCTTTGCCTGGATGGTACTCAATTGAATAGTCGTAATCCATCAATAGTTCAATCCATCGACGCTGTCTCAAGTTCAACTCCTTCTGAGTCAAGAGATACCTCAAACTTTTGTGATCTGTGTAGACTATCGACTTTTCCCCATACAAGTAATGCCTCCATATTTTCAAAGCAAAGACTACTGCCGCTAATTCCAAGTCGTGAGTCAGATAGTTAACCTCATGCGGTCTTAGTGACGGGATGCATAGGCCACTACCTTCCCTTCCTCATCAATACACATCCCAACCCCAGATGGGATGCATCACAAGAACTCAGAACAACTTCCCTACCTCAGTCAGTACGTAACCGGAGCTTCCGTCAAAATCTTCCTTAGCTTATCAAAACTTTCCTGCTGCTTCTCCGACCATACAAATGGAACTCCTTTTCTTAATAACTTAGTTAGTGGTGCTGCGATTAAAGAGAACCTTCCACAAATCTTCGATAGTACCTGCCGCACCCAAAAACTTCCAATTTCTGCCACTGACTTAGGCGGTTTCCAATCCAACACCGCTTCAACCTTGCGAGGGTCCACTCTAATCCCTTTCGCTGACACCACGTGACCTAAGAATGCCACCTCCCTAAGCCAAAATTTGCACTTACTGAATTTGGCATATAACTGCTTCTCCCTCAGTACTTGTAGAACTATACGTAAATGCATGTCATGCTCCTCCTCCGTCTTTGAATAAACCAATATGTCGTCTATAAACACCACGACAAATTGATCCAAGTACTGCTGAAACACCCTATTCATTAAGTCTATGAACGCTGCAGGTGCATTGGTCAACCCAAATGGCATCACTAGAAACTCGTAATGCCCATACCGAGTACGGAACGCCGTCTTGTGAACATCACCCTCCTTTACCTTAAGTTGATGATAACCCGACCTAAGGTCTATCTTCGAGAAAACTGATGCACCATTCAGTTGGTCAAACAAGTCATCAATCCGGGGTAACGAATACTTGTTTTTGATCGTTAACTTGTTTAGCTGACGGTAGTCAATACACATCCGCATTGACCCATCTTTCTTCTTGACAAATAGCACAGGTGCTCCCCACGGGGATATACTTGGTCGGATAAACCCTCGGTCTAAGAGTTCCTGAATTTGAGCCTTCAGCTCCACTAATTCCTTTGGTGCCATTCGGTAGGGTGCTATAGACACAGGCGCCGTTTCGGGTAATAAGTCTATACCAAACTCAACTTCCCAATCTGGTGGCAAACCCAGAAGTTCTTCTGGAAACACATCAGCGAATTCCCCTACCGTTTGAACCTTCTCAACTGCTGACTCCTTAGCCTCCAAGGCACATATTTGGACCAAAAACGCCTCACACCCTTTCCTGACCATCTTCTCCGCCTTCAACGCAGACACCACATTGGATAGGTAATCTCTTCTATTAGCTATCATGACCACTTCATCACCCTCAGCCATCTTTAGAACCATGAGCTTAGCAGCGCAATCCAACTTTGCCTGATACTTAACCAACCAGTCCATTCCAAGAATCAAATCGAACTCCCCAAATGGCAGTTCCATCAGATCAGCCACAAACACTACCCCTTGGAGTTCTAAGGGTACATCCCTATATAGCTTGTTTACAACTATAGAGTGACCTAGAGGGCTAATTACTGTCATCTCCCTAGAAGCAGTCTCAAAGTCTAGGTTCATAGTCTCTACCACACTACTAGCAACTATGAATGCGTCAAACCCACATTAATTAATGCAACATATGGAAGACCAAAAATTAGGAACGTACCGATTATGACGTCCGGTGCGTCACCCTCCTCTCGACGCCTTGCTGCATAGACTAAACCAGGCTGCCTTGCCTCTGTGTTACTTGCACCTCTGCCTGGAATTTCGTGACCTCGACTAGAACCATTGCCTCCTCTACCATTACCACGACCCCTCTGTGGTGGTCCTACATTTCTAGCCTGAGCATGATTCTGACCCTCTGGCTGGTTCTTAGCTAACTTCTGAGGACAATCCCTTACACGGTGATCCAAAGATCCACATTCAAAGCATCCCCTTTCACCGGTCTAACATCCTCCCCAATGTGATTTCCTACAGCGATTGCACTGAGCTGGTCTCTGATTAGTAGCCATGGGCCTTCCTGCCTGATTCGGCCCACTCTGCCTAGCCCTCTTCTGTGCATTACTACCCGATCCAGACGACCCAAATCCTCTTTTCTGCTTGTTCCTATCGTAATTCTGTCTCACGGACTCCTTGACCCCTTCGACTACTTTAGCCTTTTCTACCAAAATAGCAAACTCACGCTCCTGCTGTGGAGTAATCAGCAGCCTCAAATCATCCCTAAGTCTGTCTTCAAAGCGGACACACCGTTCATGCTCTATTGACATAATTCTCCGAACGTAGCGGCTCAGCCTCAAAAATTTCGCTTCATACTCTGACACAGTCTTATTTCCTTGTACCAACCCCAGAAAGGCTTTCCTCTACGCATCAGTGTAGCTGGTGCCCACATACTTCTTCTGATAAGCAGCTTTGAAATATTCCCAAGTAAGGTCATCTACCGTGGCACCATCCCGAACCGTGAGCCACCACTGATATGACTCATCCTTTAGAAGTGACATCGCTCCCTTCAGCTTCTCTTCACTTGTCAGATCGAGATCATCCATGATCCTCTCAGTCGATTCTAACCAATATTTCGTCGCACTAGGTGCCACTCCTGATACACCCCGGAATACCTCAGCCCCGTTGGATCGGAGTCGCTCGGGTACAGATTTCTGAGCTCCCATACCTCCACTTGCCCCAGCCACCATCTCAAGGACTCGCAACATAGCTTGTGACACTGCCTCACCTCCCGTTTGATCCTGCTCCTCAGCACCAAAAGTCGGGGGTGGTGGTGACGGTGGTACCTCATTCTTAGACCCCTGACCCGACCTCATGGGTTCTGACACGGTCATCCTCCCCTACCGCATCCATGATGGCCATGTCCTCTAGAGCTCATTCTTAACTATTGCGCTTTAATCTGATTAAGAAATTTTTATGGATTAGTACTTGTTTCACTTGGTTACCCAAGAAATTTTATGAAGAGAGTGTAATAGAGATTCTTTCGATCAATCAAAGTTTTAAGTCCTCTATCCTAGTTCACACAGAAAGCACATCCATTCCTAGTACCTTTCATACACACTCACTCTTTCGGACATTTCATCTGCTTTCTATCCTAGGGGTATTTTTGTTATTTTCTTACAGGGGTATTTTCGTAATAAACCAAAATTTTTTTTAAAACTTTACTAAATCAGGACATTTTGAAATTTCCTAAAACTGGAGGGTATTTCTAAAATTTGTCAAATTAAAGGTACGACAGAATTTTTTTTAGAATCTAGGGGTATTTTGGTAATTTTGTCAATCGAGGTAATTTTGTAAATTTCAAAAGTCGAGGTATTATTTTGAAATACTGAAATTTTGGATACTTTTGCAAAGTAAGAGAATTTTATTGAAATCGGGTAGTACAAGAATTTTAGAAACCAAGGGCATTTTCGTAATTTTGCCACTAGAGGCATTTTGGTAATTTTGGTAAATTGAAAATGTTTTGAAAATTTTCCAGAATTAAATTTTTGTTACTATTTAAAGGAGTATCGTAATGATTTTTAAAACTTAGAGTTTTCATAAAACATGGCTAATCCCCTTCGGGTTTTATTTATTGTGTTTGGCCTATGACCGAGTCCTCTTGGTTAGGGTGAACCGAAGCTACGCACCAGGTAGGATTCCTGCGAAGAGGAGGTGAGTCACGAGGACTACTTAAGTACCTTTCGGATCCAATCCTAGACATGCGCACCAGGGTTACCACACCCTAACTCGGCGACTTGGTCGTAGGTTTGTTTACTTAGGCATTTAAAGTCTTATGTCTTTTGTTGGGGTAAACTAGTCCTAAAGTTTAAAGCACTTATCATACTATCTACGTTCCATACCTACCCTTCTATAGATAATAATTCACAAAGAAGTCAGAAGTACTTACATGGGCGGATTGGTGCTTGGAGACTCGGTGCCATGTCGTTCAAAACCAAAATATTTCAAAAGGCCTACTAAAAACATTTTGGGCCTTGGGCCCCACAATGAGCATTGAGTGGGCTCGATACTAATTTTGTAACACCCCAAACCCGCCCAAACATTACGAATTGAATCGGTATGTTACAGAAGAAAATTTGTTGAAAACCCCCTTTTTAATTACTTTAAATTTTTGGTAAAAAGAATATAGTTTTGCTTAAAACATTTGAGGTGTATAAAAAGACAACACTTAGCTTTGTTATTTTAAGTCATGTTGTTACCAATTCTGTCAATGTACCCGATGGTACGAAAGAAAATCATTTACGTTTGAATTTAAGAAACTTGTGTAACCATTTTAAAGTCATTAAACAGTTTAAATAATTCATTCAAAACATGTAAAATAGTAAAAATAAAATCTTAGGAGGCCTTATTACAACTTGAACAAATAAAACCAAAAATAAGATAAAAATAATTCAAAGTTCATCTAATCTATATTTTCAATGCATGGCCACCTCGAGTCCACCCGGTGCCTCATCCGCGATCTACGAGTCACCTGAAAAATATTAAAGGAGAAGGTGAGTCACCAAGACTCAATGTGTAACCCTTCCCCCGGTTTAGTGCAACATCATACACAATTTATAACTAAATTTAACATGCACTAAGTTTAACATGCAACCAACCTAGCCATCCAAAACACCTTTCTCTACCCTGTGGTACCAAACCACTGGTGGTGCCAAACCACTGGTGACTCAAAGTCACGATATCCATCAACAGTGTGGTGCCAAACCACTGGTGACTCGAAGTCACATATAATAAGTTGTGGGGCCAACCCACGTGTAATACCAAATCACTGGCGTCGGTCCCATAATATCATTCGTGGGGCCAACCCACTGGGACAAGACGCTATAAGGTGCCAAACCTCTGGTGACCGTAGTCACGAAATGTGGTACCAAACCACTGGTGTCCGTCGACACGAATATCACTTCCCCCTCCACTCACTTAACCCACACATTTATGATATGCATAAATCATGCCAAACATGTTTATTTAACAACATATACCGAGTTTATCAAAAGCCATCTTCTTATATGCCACATATACCAAATATGTCAAGCATCATAAACAAACTCATCTTGACAAGAACTTACCGGATCCTTGCTTATACCTTTATGATATTAAATCCAAATCTACACAATCCAGTTTAGCATACACAATATATTCAGATATTAATTAGTTATAAAGTGTGTATGTACACACTGTTACTATCGGTAGCCCCAAATCCCGAAGAGTCAATCGGCCACACTAGACTTCCTTGCCCCTATATTCGACCATACATGAAAGTTAGTGCCCTGCACCATTCTACCAACCCAAAATAATTCCAAAGGGTTTCACATGAACATAAAACCTTACCTACACGTCCTTTGAATATTAGCCACCACACACTAAGGGTTTCGCTTCCTATAATCGGCAATCACATACCCATATTAATAGCCTTGACTTTGAACACTAAATAAATAACTTACTAAAATAGATCCTTACCACCACTTACCAAGTTCGATTGCTAACAAATGGAGGCTTGATTGAATACTTGAAATCCCGAGTACCTAGATAGAATCGCCAACAACAGCGATTAGCCACCAACATATTTCAACTTTTCCCAATCATCCAAGTTGACAGAGAACAAAAGAATATGGAAAAGAAAGTTTCGGCCACCACTTACCTTCACCAAACGATTGCAAAAGAAATCCCGAAGAGATCTATACCACCTTTAATATTCGACCAAGGTGAGTTTAATAGGAGGAAAGGAAATTTTGGTCACCAAGATGGGGAATAGATTTGGTTAGAGAGAAAGAAAATAATGGGAAAAGGGAGATAGAGGTTTCGGCAAAAAGGTTTGAAAAGAAGAAAGAAAAGTATGAGGGAAGAGTACTTTCGATTTAGCACAAATGGAAGAAAAGAGAGGGATAAGAGGGTGGGTGATTCGGCCAAGGGTCAAAAAAGAAGAAAAGATGAAGATGGCAATGGGGTTTCGGTTTTGAGAGAGAATGAGAAAGGAGAGAAAGAAAGAAAATCAATGATGAAAGAGTAGGGAAATTTGGCTACTTGCAAATGGAGAAATAGAAAAAAACAAAAGATGAATAGGTGCCTTAAGAAAATTCGGCACTCCTCCCTACATAGCTCCCTTGTCATTCACTCCTCTCCGGGAGTTCAAATTTACCAACACCTTGAATCACTCTTGGCCAATAGTTTAAAATTATCTCAAAAGAGTTTGAATTAACAAATGCCTACTTTTCCTCCTTGCCACCCTTTTAAAATTAATCAAAGAAAATCCAATTAAAATCATTATTATCCTAAAATCAAAATTGAGCATTTCTCTCTCTCTCTCATCCAAAATAAAGAGCAAAAAGGGAATTTCAGTAACTCGAACCTAGGCTCCCTTGCTCCTCTTGTGGCGTCAATTCCAGCTCCTAAGTGGCCTCCTTTGCCACTTTTCCAAGGCCTTTTAGTGTCTAATATTCCTCATTTAACTTGTAACCCCTACCTACTAAGGCTCCCTATCTTTAAAGCTTGCAAATACAATTTTTCCTACTATCCGAGCCTACTCAAGATCCATAATTAAGTCTTATTACACCACGAATAACACCACAGCAATCCAAACACAAGAAAAATAATTTAATCACGAATAACAAGGGTTGACTTAGTAGTCCCCACGGTGTGCAGGTTGGTACGGGGATGTGTAGCGGATGGCATCTAGGTTTGGGTTCGGGATTACATCATTATCTTGAATTATTATGTCAACATGATATGTATGGTATGCCTAAATCTATTAAATTTTAGTGTTGGTTACACATTGAGTCATTGACTCACCCGTTAGGGAACATGTTTCGGTGATGAAGTGATGGATCGGGACTGGCGAGAACTTGTGGTGGCCATGCTCACTTTAAAGTTTTATTTAATTTGGACATTTTATTTTATTTAAGTACTCTACAATTTTATTTTGGGTTTTGTTGTATGTAATAAGGCCATAGTGATGATTTTATTGTTGTTTTAAATACTATGTTTCAATTTATGTTATTTAAAGATTAAGTCAATTTAATTTAAAATAAACTTTAAATATTTTGTCACCAAATAAATGGGTTTTCAATATAAAAATAAACTTGTTTTCAACTCGAGCCCAACCTACAAACAAACTATCTTCAAAACACACAGTTTTCAAAGTAACAAAAGAATTTTGAACCGGTTTGCATCGAGGAACATACTAGATCCGGTCCAGGCTCATGGGCCGGGTGTGGGGTGTTTCAAGCTCCCCACGGATGGGAAACATGGGTGTGTTTAGGGGTGCACGGGCGTGCCCCAAACCACACGGGCTTGTAACCTCTGATTTTGAGAGAGGATTTTCGATAAGTTCTAAAAGTCTGAACAAGTGTTTAAGGCCTCGTATGACGATGATACGTATGTCTAGATCAAGAAAGAAAGGTTTTAAGTCGAAGCGAAATTTTATAGCCAGTAAGTACTTGATTAAGTGAGTTCAAGCATGGTAATATCTCGCATCCAGTCTTAACATCGGACCTGGGTACGAGGTGTTACAATAATCTAGGGATAGGGAGAGAAATTGTAGATTTTGGTATTAGGACCAAATGCAGATCGGTCATTTGAAGAAATTCATGAGTTACAAGTGAGGTATTTACTGATATCATACTATTAGCACATTTATTTAGTTATCTAAATGTGAAGTGTCTTGTTTAGATGTTCCCTCAAACTTTTTTTATGTTGTGTAAAACTACAGAATCCTCCTTAAATTCTTGAGACAAAAACAAATTGAGGCAAACCAAGGATAAATTTCCAAAGCCAGGGTCTTGGATTAGGGAAGGTAGGAAAGCTCTAACACAACATGCTAGTGAATTCCTTCAAAATATGGGACAAGAACTAGATGCATTAGCTATGAAGTATAAATCATTGCTTGAGGGTTTCTTAACTCAGTTGCTTGTTCGACAACATGTAGATTTGAATTTCCTCCTTTTCCAGTTAGATTTCATTGAATTTTATAATCGACAGCATGCTACCAGGTAAAGCTATCAACACGTATGGGTTTAAGGAGTTGCTGCTCATATTTGAGATATAAATGTAGTTATTCAATTCACCAATGTCATTTTCACAACGCTCCCACTTGAAAGAACAATCTCCTGGACTCTTGGTGAACAATTATTGTAACGACCCAAAATTTACGATTATCGAAAAGTGTATTTTTGGGTCTCTATTTTCGTAAATTAGATTCGTAAATATTTATTAAAAATATTTACAAAGTTAGTTGTGTGGTTAATTAGGTTTTGGTAAGGTGAGTTGTGTGGTTAATTAGGTTTTGGTAAGGTGAATTTGTCTAAATTAAGAGTAATAAGGTATAAGGACTAGATTACAAATAGAATAAAAGTTGAATTATAGAATAGAGAAATTTAAAGGACTAAATAAGCAATTAAACCAAAAGTTGACAAGTGTTTGGTAATAAACATGACATGTGTAATATTTATATACATATATTAGTAATTATTATATATTTACTTATAATTTAAGTAAATATTATTATATTATTATATTACATTAATTAAATAAAAGATAGAAAAGATAGAAAAAGAATGAATAGGGGACGAAAAGAGAAGGAAAAGGGAAAGAAAAAGAAAAAGAAAGAAAGAAAGAAAAATTTAGGGTTTCAAGTTTAATGGTTTAATTGGTAAGTCATTTTAGTCCCTTTTCTTGTAAGAATCCTAGAACAAAATACTACTTGATTTATTTTGAAATTTTAGAAGTTAGTGGATTTTCGAAGTTGTTCATGTTGAATAAATTGAAGCGTTAGGGGTTAAATTGATAGAATTTCAAGTTAGAAGTGAAAAAGGATTAATTGTAAAATAAATTATAAGTTTTGAAGTAATAGGGACTAAATTGTAAAATTTTGAAATTAGGGTCTTATGTTGAAATTAGAGAGTTGAAATTAGTCTAAAGTGTAAATTGAATAAGATATGGAAATAGTTTTGGTTAGGGACTAAATTAGAATTTATGCAAAAGTTGAATATAAATTGAAATATTCAATATGAAATTGTGTGTATTGATGATTTTAAATTGTTTTAATTTCTATAGCTAACGTTGTGTCGGAGACCTCGGCTAAGAAAGGAAAAGAGAAAGTCGACGAGAAGTGGTTCGGAAATTACGGTTTGTATTTCTATAATCTGAACTTAATAATTAATTGTTGAATTTATTACTTGATATGTATGATAAGTGGATTGAGGTGAGTAATTGATATTGTGATATTGAATTGAATTGAATTGATTTATGAGCATATGTGAATATTTGAATTAGAATAAATATTGCTTGAAATTGAAAAGTGAATTGAAACCCTATTAACTATATCAGGCTAAGTCAGATATAGTTGGCATGCCATAGGATTGGAAGAGTTAAGGGATACTTCAACTTCAAGTCGATGAGACACTAGGTGTCAAACTATTACTTTGGATAAATTCAATGAGGTACTAGGTACCAATTTACTTCGGCATGGCCGATGAGACACTGGGTGTCAATCTATTACTTTGAATTATCCGATGAGGCACTGGGTGCCAAACTGGTGTGTTTTGGTTGGATCCGTATTCGTCCGGAGTCCGAAGTCATGTTAATAGGGGTAAATAAATGAATTGGTAATATGAGTGATTTTGAAAGATTTTGAATATGAAATTGGAATGGGATATGGAATTGAATTATTCAAATGAAAAGCATGAATCATGGATTCATGGAATGGATATTGATATTGAAAATGAATTGTGTATCCTATTGAGAAAAGCTATTTGAATAGCACTTATGATATTGAAATAGCAAGAGATGATAATTGAAAGTGTTATGAATGATGTGTTTATGAAATTGATTATTTGTTTGAATGATCTTGTTATGTGTGATTATATATAAATATTATAAATTATTGCTTAAAAAGTATTCGGATTATAGAAATACCATTGAGTTTATACTCAGCGTACGGTTTATTTTCCGTGCGTAGGTTAGGTACTTAAAGTTGATCATCGAATCAGCATCCACAATGATCCCGATCTTAAAACGTGGTGAGGTTTATTTCTTTTTGGTAATGGCATGTACCTAGGATGTTTTATGTTGGTCATTCGAAAAAAATGTTTGTAAATGATATTATAAGATGTTATTGGTTGGTTATATACAAATATATATATGTTATGTTGAGTTAAAGATGTGGTATGTTTAAGTTGATACCTAAGTGGATATGAAATAGGCAAAAAATTAAGGTTGAAATGGTATGAAAATTTGAGTTAGCTTGAATGATGTTTTAATGGTTTGTTTGGACAATATATGTAAAGTACCTATGAGTATACATTGGATAGGTCATTAGGTTGATATTTTTGACATGTTTTAAAGATGTTTGATTGTGTTTTGAAGTGGTTGAACGATTGTTTTTGAGTTGCTTGTTGTTTAAGTTTGCGGGGTTGGTATACTTGATGTTTAAGGTTCATTTTGAGTCCACACGGCCAGACACACGGGCCTGTGACTGGACCGTGTGAGACACAAGGCTAGCACACAGGCATGTACTTCGGCTGTGTGAAAACTGCACTAATTTTTGAAAAATAAATTGACCGCACAGCCTAGCACACGGGCGTGTGACTTGGCCATATGAGGTAAGTCAGAGAGTTACACGGGGTAGGACATGGCCTGAAGCACGAGCATGTTATAGGGTCACACAGGCGTGTCCCTTGGCCACGCGAGCATGTGTTCCCTGCACCTAGGAAAATTTTGAGGTTTTAAGAAAAATTCTCAAAGAACCCGAATTAGTCTCAATTTGTTATGTTCGTATTTGATATGAAAAGTCTGGTAATGCTCCGTAACTCTGTTCCGACGACAGATAAGGGTTAGAGGGTGTTACAATTATACTAACCAATTTTGTACAACATCTCTTCGTTTTTAGGTAAGACAACTTGTATTCTTCTGTCAGTTTTGTTCTATATTTTTACAAGTATTTGGCATTGTATGTTATATTTCATACGTCTTTCGGATGGCTTGTTTGGAATGTTGTAGTTGATTTGAAGGCATTTTGTTTATGGTGTTTATGTAATGTATAAGTTTTGGATCTAATAGTCCAAGATTATTGGTGTTTTCTTACAGCTCTTACAGATAATATGTCCAAAGGTTGTATATTTGTACCATATTTCTCTATTTGTTAATTTATGAGCAATTCATGCTATATGTTTGATTTTTATCCCTCTTATTTTAACTTAACCATTTATTGTGTTATACCTTTAGGGACTTTATTGTGGCACTAAGATGTGGCTTTTATCTGGGGTTTTTTTCCATAATTTTATACTAGAGGGACCTTTAACCTACTTGTAATATCTATCCATTTTCATGTTCCTTTCCAATTTTTTGCATGGAATAGAAATCAGTAAGTACTAGATTTTAAAGTTCAAAGTATGACTAGTAATCTAGAAAGAACCTTTTACAATTTTATTTTTAGGTAGTAGAAAATTAATAATATTTAAATGTAACCAAGATTTTATTGTCTTGACAGGGATGAAATATGTTTTTGTTCATTATTTTGTTGTGTTCTGCTGTGGAACACAAATAGATTATATATCCAATAGTTTTGGATTATTTACACAATGCTCATGTCAAGTGAACCTATTCCTCAACCATGATCTTAATTTTGTATGCTCCCCCTTAAAACTGCTTTAACTACAAAGGGTTTTTCAAAAGAGCAAAATCCACATTACCAATGATGCTAATAACATCAGGTAGTTCGGTTTTTACAATGTCAAAGTGAAAATTCTTATTCTCATGGCTTATCGTTATGGTTTTACCCATTGATAAGCAATAAATTTTAGATTCGAGATGCCAAGGAAGTCAATGGTGTATGAGGTGAACTGAAATCCTCTGTCCCTTCTGCTTGCTCTTATTCATGGCCCACTAATCTAATTGGTCCATGTGTTAGATTGAATGTTATATTTTTACTTCTTATTAACACCGTGAACTCTCTTTTTCTTCTCCTCCTTAAGTTTCATTTACTATTTTCTTTCTTTTACTTCCTATCAACTATTTGTTCTCTGATTTCTCATGTTCATGTGTATTATTAAAGGATATAGTGATGATTTATTTATTTATTTTTATGCTTGTCTTCAAGTCCTTATTTGAGTAGAATTTTTTGCATGTTCTTACGAGTTTTGACCTTCCAATTTCTAATTTTCTAGGTTTTTATATTTATTTATTGGAGTAGGTGTGATTCTATTTTGGTTGTATTGGTGTTGGAAAATAATTGTTGAGTGATGAATGATAAATTGATTAAACAATTGTATCTATTGGTTTAATATTGCATTTTTCATATAGTTGTATCTTTTGAACAATTGTATCTCCGGGTTTAATATTGCATTTTTTTCATTTATTGTCTCTATTCACTTATATCTATTAATTTTTCAACAAAACTCTTCATGAATCGGTCTAGATCTCTTCATTCATTTCCTTTCCTCTATATAAAGCCAAGTTAGGAGATTTCAAGAACACATCATTAAAAAACCACCAATATAAAAAATTCCTTCTAAATTCATTTCTCTTGGTAATAGAAAAATGCAAGATTGTGTTCGATTGATCACTGCTGTTGTGCTATTATTGTGATCATTTGTTGTTATATCTTGGGAGACGATGTCCAACGTTACTCAAAGAACTAAAGAGAGGTCAAATCTATCTTAAGGAAACTGTTCATACAGGCCTCAACAAAATTCTTCTTCTAATTTTCAACTCTGCTAGATTACTGATATTACATTGTGTGTTATTACTCTTGCATTGTATTGCATTATCATTATTCTTGACATATTAATATTACATACGATATTATATTTTCTTACAATCTTAAGACAAAATATTTGTTGTAGTTTTAATCCAAGGCGTAGAAATTACCATCATAAAAACTTATTTAAGATTGGTTTATACTTCTGCTTCAGATTTTAATTTATTTATAAATTCTAGTTCTTCATTCTAAATACAGAAAAATGTCTCATACGTTAAATAAATTATCCAATTCAAAGATTGAGGCTATTGTCGCTACTCAGGCTCAAGATGCAAGGCAAACGTTACCTGTGACTATGAGTCATAATGAAAATCCTACAAAATTCATTGGAGAGAATTTTAAAACATGGCAACAGAAAATGTTGTTCTATTTGACCATGTTGAATATGGAAAATTTTCTAAAGGATGATCCTCCTATTTTTAGAGAGGATGAGGAAGATGCTATTACCGCCTTCAACATTGCTGAAGCATGAAACAACTCTGATTTCCTATGTCGTAACTACATTTTGAACAGTTTATTGATGAACTTTGTAAAGTATACAGATCAAGAAAACGACTAAGGAATTACGGGAATCGTTGGACCATAAATACAAGACTGAAGATCTTTGGTGGTAAGAAATTTTAGTTGCCAAGTTCTTAAACTTTGTAATGGTTGATTCTAAAGTCATTGTAAATCAAAAGTGAAATTCCAACTTATCATTGATGGTATTCTCGTAGAAGAGATGGATATAAGTGAATCCTTTCAGGTGGCAGCCATTATTGAAAAACTTCCCCTTGCTTGAAATGACTTTAAGAACTATCTTAAGCATAAAAGAAATGAAATAACAATGGAAGATTTGATTGTTAGACTTTAAATTGAAGTAGACAATCGGGGTGCGGATAAAAGGCTAAACAAAGAAACTAATCCTAACTTTTCCAAGGCAAACGTAGTGGAAGTCAAGGACTCCAAGAAAAGAAAACATTCTTAGACTAGGTCTAAACTAAGACCAAAAGGCGGTGTCTTCAAGAAGCCAAAATTTGAATGAAAAAGCTTTAATTACAATAAGATGGGGCACAAGTCATCTAATTGTAGGCTTTCAAAGAGGGTCAAAAAAAATGAGGCCAATGCTGTGGAAAATATTTCTAAGGAAGTATCTGATCTTGACCTCTACGCTATGATTTCTAAAGTCAACTTGGTTGATTCAAATCCAAGAGAATGGTAGCTTGATACTGGTGCCACATGTCATATTTACTGTGACAAGGACTCTTTTGTTGAGTTGGTTCATTGTGAGAAAGGGGAGAAACTCTATATGGGTAACGCTGCAACTTTCAAGATCAAAGGGAAAGGCACTATGATTTTGAAGGTGACTTCTGGCAAAGAGTTGAAACTTCAAAATGTGTTGTATGTTCCTGACATACACAAGAATCTTGTCTCTAGGACCCTCCTAAGTATGCATCGCTTTAGGATGGTAGTTGAATCCCAAAATTTAGTTTTGTCAAAAGGGGGAACATATGTAGGAAGGGGATATGTATTAAATGATATGTAGAAACTCAATGCTATCCCTGTAAAAGCTAATACTATGAATAAGAATGATGCTTCTTCTTCTATTTATATGCTTGAGTCATTTGATTTATGGTATGGTCAGCTTGGACATATTAATTTTAATAATTTACATAGATTAATTAACTTAGAGCATATTCCTTAATTTCACATTAATTATAATCATAAATGTGAAACATGTGTTGAGGCAAAATTAATAAGATCGTCATTTCAATCTGTTGTAAGAAATATTGAATCACTTGAATTAATACATGGTGATATTTGTGACTTAAAGTTTATTCAAAGTAGAGGAGGAATAAATATTTTATTACCTTCATTGATGATAGCACAAGATATTGATATGTATATTTTCTTAAAAGCAAAGATGAAGTTATAGAGAAATTTGTTCTCTATAAGCAAGAAGTTGAAACCCAACTTAATAAAAGAATTAAGAGGGTGAGAAGTGACCGTGGTGGTGAATATGTTGAACCATTTGGTAAATTTTGTGCATAACATAGTATTATTCATGAAGTGGCACCACTATACTCTCATCAATCCAATGGAGTAGCAGAGCATAAAAATTGAACCATAAAGGAAATGATGAATGCAATGCTAGGAAGTTCTAGGTTGTCACAAAACATATGTGGGGAAATTGTTTTATTAGCGAATTACCTTTTAAATAAGGTTCCCCACAAAAAAAAGAACAAGACACCATATGAGTTATGAAAGGGCAAGAAACCTTCCTACAACTACTTGAAAGTGTGGGGGTGTCTTGCAAAGGTAATGGTTCCTTTACTGAAGTAAATGAAAATAGGTCAAAAAACGGTAGATTGTATTTTCATTGGTTATGCACGCCACAACAACGCATATCCTTTCTTGTACATGAATCAAAGGATCCTAAAATTTACAAGAACAAAATATTGGAATCTAAAAATGCCTCATTCTTTGAAAATATATTCCCTTGTAAGACTAGGGAAAATGGGTCTAGTTCAACAAAATGAACTTCAGAGATTATTGATAGTCAAGACTTTCAACAAGAAGTTGAAGTCGAGGCAGAACCAAGAAGAAGTAAAAGGGTAAGAGTGGAAAAGTCACTTGGATCAGATTTTCTAACCTATATGCTAGAGACTGAACCTTAAACTTATAGTGAAGTTATATGCTCATTTGAAAGCATTTTTTTGGAAATATGCTATCAAGAGTGAAATTGATTCCATCATGAAAAATCATAAGTGGGAATTAATGGATCTACCTAAGGGAATTAAACCACTAAACTCTAAATGGTTTTTCAAATGAAAAATGAAGCAAATGGAACAATTGATAAGTATAAGGCTAGATTGGTTATAAAAGGTTATAGATAAAAGGAAGGCATTGATTACTTTGATACATTTTCTACTGTACCAAGAATTAATTCTATAAGGATGATACTTGCTATTGCCGCTTTATGGAATCTAGAAGTTCATCAAATGGATGTCAAGATAGCTTTTCTAAATGGAGATCTTGATGAGAAGATTTACACGGAACAACTTGAGGGTCATGTAGCTCTAGGGCAAGAAAGAAAATTCTCTAGATTGGTAAAGTCTTTGTATGGACTTAAGCAAACACCAAAGTAGTGGCATGAAAAGTTTGATAATGTCATGATACCAAATGGATTTAAAATTAATGAGTGTGAAAAATGTGTTTATGTCAAAACCACTATTGATGGATATGTAATTCTATGTTTTTATGTTGATGACATACTCATTGTTGGAAGTAAGAATGAAATGGTAAAACGTACCAAAAACTTGTTAAATTCAAGATTTGACATGAAAGATATGAGACTTGTTGACATGATTTTGGGCATCCAAATCAAAAACGTCATCTGAAAGTCTCATATTGACTTTATCACACTACGTAGACAAGATTCTTGAGAAATTTGGCAAGGATGATTTTGGTGTAGCCGGAACTCCAATAGATATAAATCAACATATGTCCAAAAACAAAGGTGAAATTATTGACCAAGTGGAATATGCTAGAGTCATAGGCAGTCTAATGTACCTTATGAGTTGCACTAGACCTGATATTGCTTTCATTGTAAGCAGTTTAAACAGATTCACAAGCAATCCAGGGGAGAACCACTGGAAATCGATTGTGAGGGTACTGAGATATCTCAGATATACTTAGAACTACAGATTATATTATTCTAGAGATCCTTCTTTGTTAGAAGGATTCTCCGATGCCAGTTGAATATCTGATATTCAAGATGCCAAAGGCACAAATGATTACATTTTCACATTGGAAGGAGTTGTGTCATGGAAATCCTCAAGGCAAACGATTATAACCAGATCCACAATGGAACTTGAGTTTGTAGCTCTAAACAAATCTGGAGAAGAGGTAGAATGACTACGAAACTTTTTAGAGGATATTCCTGAATGGCCAAAGCCTATGCCCACTGTCGAAACCATTTTTTTATCTTTTTTTTTTTTAAATGGGGATCAACTTTAAAAATGAAAATGGAGTCGCCACCAATCTTTTTGACGTGTGATTGGGTCACCTTAAGATTGATTGTTAAAACATTTGATTTATTAAAACGATAGTTTTAGTCTACGAAATTTAAAAAAATAGGTTCGGGAGTCGATTACGCACGAGAAAGGATTAGCACGCTTATGACGCCCAAAATTGGTACCTAATTGATTATTTAATGTCCTGATGTTGAAAATTTGAAGAGATTCCAAAATACGATTCTTTTTATTTTAAAGGAAAACTTGAATAAAATATGAGTGATAAGGCCCTCTTATTTCAAGGAAATAAAATGTCACACCTAGGAGTTAGGGTACAACATTTCAAATTCCCGAAACTGAGCTTATCCTTTAACTTTCAAAATTACTGTGTTTAAATCAGAAGGATATTCAGTTATTTGAGGCCTAATGAAAAATTGAAACCCAGTAAGTTAAGGCTCGATTTCCCAAAATACCAAATATAGAATATTGCCTTTGCTTTTTTGAAATCCTTATCCAGAGATAACAAAACGTCACATCCAGTGAGTTAGGACACGACAATTCTGAATTCTCGAAAATAAGTTTTTATTTAACTTTTAAAAAGAAAGTAATAGGTTCTTTAGACTCAAAGAGAA
Source organism: Gossypium rotundifolium (assembly GCA_025506655.1). Taxonomy (NCBI): domain Eukaryota; kingdom Viridiplantae; phylum Streptophyta; class Magnoliopsida; order Malvales; family Malvaceae; genus Gossypium; species Gossypium rotundifolium. The sequence goes on along the minus strand of CP106732.1, from coordinate 39,941,122 downwards.
AAATTGAAACCTGGTAAGTTAGGGTATGATTTTCTTTCGATCCTTAGAACGCGGAGTGTTTGCTTATTTTGAAAATCGGATAAAATGTAATATGATTGTAGTAAAATGGAAAATGAATTTAAAATAAAATGTAAAACGATTTACAATGCTAGCTTGTATAACAACATGGTGATGATAACATATAATAACAATAATAAAGGTAGAAATAAAATACAATAAAGCAAAAGCAAGATAAACAAAAGAAATGAAATAAAAGAGAGTAGCAACAAAAATGGAAGCTATATACAATAATAAAAATAGAATAATAATAATAGTAACAAAATGCAATAATAATAATAATAAAATATATTAGTAAACGAATAATAGTAAAAAAATAGTAATAATAATATTATAATGTTGATAATAATAATAATAATAAAGTTAATTATAAATAAAATAATAAAAAATAATAGTAGTAGTAATATTAAAATAATAATTATAATAGTAAAATAATAATAATACTAAATTAGTAACAATAATAGTAATAATAATATTAATAGTAAATGAAAATAATAATAAAAGTAATAGTAAAAATAAAAATAGTATTAATAATAAAATAGTAGTAATGATATTGAAATTAATAGTGATTAAAAATAATAGTAGTAAAGAATAATATTAGCAATAATTTAAAGTAATAATAATAATATTAATAATAATAAAGATAATAATAACAAGAATTTAGAAAATAAAATTAATAATGAAATAACAAAAATCACAAAAAAGGATGAAATTGAATACAAAACCAAACATTTGGGGAGAAATTAAAAAAAAGATAAAAGCGAGGGACCTATCCGAACGCGCGCATAACATGGAGGGACTAAAGGGGAAAATATTCTCTCCCCTCCAAAACGACGTCGTTCGAATAAGGGCCCGATTGGAATTGTGACGAATCATGGGGCTAAATTAAAAAAAAACAAAAAAAACTTGATTATAAATTAAAAGAAAAGCAGAAGGGCTAAAAGTGCAATTAGCCCTTCCAAAGAAAACAAGCGGATCTTGAGGCGGATCGGTATTATCAAAATGATGTCGTTTCAACAACCTTATAAAAGCCAAATTTTTCAAAAAAATTCATTCTTTCCTTCGGTTTTAAAAAAAAATTCGGACCTTCAAAAAAATCCTCTCTTCTGGGCAATTTTGATTGAGACACCGTGACCGCCGCCCAATACGCTCCAAATTGACCACCATACACGGTGGTCGAAAGACCCAAAAACACCCCAAATTGACCGTCTTGATCCCTACACCTCTTATCCACCCTAAAATGTCTAAAAGAGTCCTCGAAGATCCCTAGAAGACTGAAGACTCTTGGCTTCCTCCTTCCGCCACCAATGAGGTAAGGTTTCCTTATTTGTTTTTTTTTCAATTTAAAGTAAAACAAAACGAGAAATAGAAATAAAAATATAAAATAACCTATGTATTTCTTGAAGTCTGCTCTTTTGATATTAATCGATATTCGTGTATTCTCTTGTGTATTTGTAAAAAAAGTCCCTTGTATTCGTAAAAAAAAGTCTCCTTTTACAATAATTTTGATTGGTTTTTATAACCAAAGTAAATCAATTGCTAATAAATACAAAAATCCTATTTTGCTGCTACTGTCTGCGTTTTTTTCCTTGTTTTGTAGGTGAACGAAAAAAATCCCGAAGCAATTCGCGCGTTGATGGTGGCGCGATGTCCGGTGACGAAGGCTAGTACAGCGGGTAGTGGCGTGAGGAAGGAACCCTAGGGTTCGTGTTTTCAATTCCTGAAACAAAATTTGGGCCATTGGGCCATTTAATTTTGTCTTTAGGTATTTTGGGTTAGTGGGTCTTATGTTGGGCTTTGGGTAGTTTAATATTGTAATTTTTGTTTTATTGGGCTATAAATGGACTGGACATTTTGGTTTAAAATTGTTTTATTTTCTATTTTTGGGTTTGTATGGGCCCGGGCAAATTGGGCCTATTACAGCTGCCCCTCTTTGCTCATTGTCCTGTAACGGGAATAGAGCAAAGACTATAAAAGGACCAATTTTGCCCGATCTTGTCGAGTATTGACTTCTTAGTCCTCGTCTTCTCCAAATGGCTTCCAACCCAACTGCAACTTTAGGGGTATTAGACTTTCAACTTAACTTTACTTCTTTGCATCTACTGTAACTTTAGAAGTATTGGACTATCTGTTCTACTGCTCTTTCAGGGAAACAAGTCTGACGGCTTCAATTTGCTTCACTGCAACTTCAGGAAAATAAGATTTTCCATAAGATTTGCTTTCTTCGATCTACTTCACTACCACTTCAGAGAGGCAAGGCTAGTGTCTTTGATCTGTTTCACTGCAATTTCAGGAGGATAAGATCTGCAATCTTTAGTCTGCTCCATTGTAAACTCAGGGCGGTCAGGCTGATGTCTTCGATCTGCTTCACTGTAATTTCAGGAAGACAAGATCTGAAATTTTTAGTCTGCTCCTCTACAAAACTTAGCGAAACAAGCTGGTGTATTCGATCTGTTTCACTGCAACTTTAGGAAAATAGTATCTGCTATCTTTAGTCTTCTCTACTGCAAACTCAGGGATGCCAAACTGATGGTTTCGATCTGCTTCACTGCAAACTCAGGAAGACAAGATCTACTATCTTTAGTCGCTCCACAGTAAACTCGTGGATGCCGATCGTATCTTCGATCTGCTTCACTGCAAACTCAAGAAGACAAGATCTGCTATCTTCAGTCTGTTCCACTACAAACTAAGGGATGCCAGACTAGTATCTTCGATCCGCTTCACTGCAAACTCAGGAAGACAAGATCTACTATCTTCAGTCTACTCCACTGCAAACTCAGGGATGCCAAGCTGATGTTTTTGATCTACTTCATTGCAAACTCAGGAAGACAAGATCTGCTATCTTTCCTCTGCTCCACTGCAAACTCAGTGATGCCAGACTGGTATCTTCGATCCACTTCACTGCAAACTCAGGAAGACAAGATTTTCTATCTTCAGTCTGCTCTGCTGCAAACTTAGGGATGCCAGACTAGTATCTTCGATCCGCTTCACTGCAAACTCAGGAAGACAAGATCTGCTATCTTCAGTCTGCTCCACTGCAAACTCAAGGATGCCAGGCTAATGTTTTTGATCTGCTTCACTACAAACTCAGGAAGACAAGATCTGTGATTTTTAGTCTGCTCCACTGCAAACTTAGGGATGCTAGACTGGTATCTTCGATCCGCTTAACTGCAAACTCAGGAAGACAAAATTTGCTATCTTCAGTCTGCTCCGCTGCAAACTCAGGGAAGCCAAATTGATATCTTCGATCCGCTTCACTGCAAACTCAAGAAGACAAAATCTACTATCTTCAGTCTGCTCCACTACAAACTCAGGGATGCCAGGCTGATGTTTTCGATCTGCTTCATTACAAAATCAGGAAGACAAGATCTGTGAATTCACCGATGTTGTGAAATCGTCCTCTGGGGGACCTATCCTGTAAAAACAATTTTATGTGTTTATGCTTATGCAAAATGGTTAGGATGCCATGATCTGAATGAATCAACTACTCTTAAACGAATGACATATGTACAAATGCAAAATTTCATGAGGAAAGTCTTTTTTAATAATTAGGATGTCACAACTTGTTGCTCATCAGGGCTCTATTATTAACGTAGTACACTGTCTTCCTACTCGGCTGGCATTTGACAGAAAACCTGAAAACATTTTTGCTCAACTAATTTGCCCCACTAACTTTAGGGTCCTTTCCACTATACCTTAGGGACATGAGGCTTGTACCATTTTCAAACCATCTTACTGCAGTTCAAGATTATAGGATTTGAAACTTTTTTAATCCGTTCCCACTGCAATTCAAGGGTATAGGACTTGTATCTTTTTCAATTCATCCTACTGCAACTTTGGGGTATAGGATCTGTAACTTGTTCCATCCACTGATCACTCTTTAGTGACCCGACCAGATCTATATACATGATACTCACATGGATGCAAAATGTCATTTTTTTTCTTTTCGAGAATGATTCCTTCTACACTTGGGTTTTCATTGCTTATTTTCTGTCGGGTTTGTATCACCAACGCAATATCTAGTCTTTTGATCAACCAACGACTTGACAGAAATCAAGAGATAAACTCACTTTGGGCTCAAATATTTCCAACCCTTAAGCTTGGTGAGTTCTAAACAATAGTCTTATTTCAGATTTCTCATATTATTTAGAAGCTTCCAGAGTAATATGCAAAACTCCTTTTATGAAAGTATTATTAGTCCATTAATCGTTATTTTAATATAAAATGCTTGAAAAAGATCACAACAATGGACGAGAAAGAAATTAATCAAGAGCATAGCTCGAAACAAATAAGTTAATCAAAGCTAACCAAGGTAATAAAAGAAAATTGATTGGGGTGTATCTTGAAAAGAATAAAGTAATCAAAGATAGAAAATTCAAAATGGGTAAGATAGAGGCTAGGTACCCTAGATTTTGCAGCCTGAGCTTCTCTGTACAAACTTCTTCAGGACCATTTTGAGCTCAATACATGTTTAGAGGATCCAGAGTACTTTGTCAATGCTCCAAGACGTAATATGCTTCCTCATTGTTAATTCAAGCATAGCAAGACTACCACATGCCCTATCTTTGATCAAAATTTGAGTAGCCCTTTTTAGGTTTTCGACTCAAAACCCTTTTAGTCTCAAAGTGCCCTTTGCGATTTTCGCCTAGGCCTCTCCTCTTTTTTTTTTTTGAATTTGATCTCAAGGCGCCCTTTACGGGTTTTCACCTTGGCCTTTCCCCTTTCAGATAAAATACTTCTTGACTGAACCTGAATTCGCTAAATTGGGTAAGTCTTCGCCATCTGTCTCGATCAATATCAATGCTCCTCTAGAACAGGCTCTTTTTTACTACATAAGGTCTTTCCCAGTTTGGCATCTGCTTTCCTCTGAAATCCTTTTGTATAAGAAAGATCTTTTTCAACATCAGGTTCCCCTCGTGGAATTCTCTAGGATGAACCTCTTTGTCGTAAGCTTGCATCATCTGACCGTGATGGATAACTTTTGACCTTTTCTTTGATTAGGTTTAATTGGCAAAAATGCTTCCATTCCATAAACCAATAGGTAAAATGTTGCCCTAGCAAATGCCTTGGCCAACATTCGACAATCATAGAGGATAAATGGTAACTTCTTTATGCCAATCTTTACAAGTCTTGGTCATCTTTCCTACAATCCATGTTTTGTTTTTTTTTTCTTTTTGGCTGTCTTTGTTACTCTATGATATGGGGTCTGATCTTTGAACAGACTACAAACTTTTGACATTATCCTTTTTGGCATTCTTTTTCAGCGCCTGATCTCTTTTTATTTTATTTTATGTGTGACCTTGTAAAATTAACATGTGAAGCTACTTTCTCCTTCTTAGTAAAGTAATCAACGACCACCAAGATAAATCGATGTATACTAGAAATTTTGCCGAGATTGGTCTACCTCACATAGAGAAGTCTGAGAAGAAATTAATGAGGCATATGAATCTTGTCTCCTTAAATACAACATAACTGATGCCATCCTCTTCTATGGTAGACCAACAGTGCCCGATCCTCATGTTTAGCCTGGCCATTGTAAAACCATTAGCATGTGTCCTTCTGACATCCTTTTGGACCTCTTTTAAGATTTCAACGTACCCGCGTCTCAATAGCCCAGGCATGTCCTGATTTGATTGTGCAAAAACATCTTTAAATTCTTGAAAATAACTCAATGATGTCTCATCTTATTTCAATAGTGAGCTAGACTACAATCTTCACCTATTTTCTAGGCTCATAATATCCACTGACCCTATAGTAGGGTCTATTTTTTATCTTGTTCTACCATTCTTAACAAATCAGAAGATAGGTTACAATCTCCGTTATCTTCAAAGTTCTGAGATCCCTCTAGACACATATCTTACTCGAAAGGAGACTCTGAGTCAGTAGCAACATTGCTCACATCGTTGATTCTGGAGACCTATTGTAGGTTCGAAGGAAGATTCCAAAGAATAAATGATTCAAAGAATGATTATTTGTATGATCATGAATGAAGAATGAAAGAATACTTGAAAGAAAGTCCAAAGAACTAACAAAAGAAAAACTAAGAACAATTGTTTATACAGTACGAAAAATAAAAGAATATTTGCTCAAAAAGATGCATTTTATTGAAATAGAAATTCTAGACACAAGCCTATTTCACAAAAGGGTTCTTATTGACTCTAGGCTTAAGGCAACAAGCGTGTTTTGAATGTTACTTTAGATTAGCTCTAAAAATACAAGGATCTCTTCCATAGTCCCATTGTTCAAAATACTCCTAAGTATGTAAGGGCAGATGCTTGGAAAAATCTAGTTTTTTCTTCAGATATGTTGTTAATATTCAGATTTTTCAATATTAGGTCTTGTACTAAAGCCCTAAACTCGATGCATTCTTGGATCTCATAGATCTCATACTATTTATCCCTTAATCTAGATGGTTAGGTGACAGATAATCTACCCCAGAGGGATCATCGAATTTGACAATACCCATTTTGACAAGTATTTCGATCATCTTTTTGAAAGCGGTGCAGTTCTCGATCGAGTGTCCTGTGATTCCCGCATGGTATTCGCATTGGACGTTCGTGTCATACCATTTAGGGTATAGAGGTCATATACATTTTAGGTAGAAAGGGGATACTACATGTGCATCAAACAAAATTCGGTACAGCTCCCTATACATGATTGGGATGGGCGCAAATTAGGATTTTTCTGAGTTCGGTTTTGGATTGGGTTCTTGCCTTGAAGATACTTGATGGCTAGTAGTTGACTGTCCTATGGTATTTGGTTTTAAATAACCCTTGCTATACATACTCGTGTTATTCGCCTCATTTTCTTTTTTCTTCGGGGCCCTTAAAGTATTAACTTGGGAGCTCCAGTTTCGCTTTTTCCTTTTGTAACGGTCTTCACATTGTTTTGGGATATCCACACTAGCCTTCCTTGTTTCTTCTATACTAGCCAGAACAATGACAATGGGATTGGTTGGATTGCCCTTCGGATTGGGACCTGAGCCTATCGAGTAGTTTATTGGTACCGACATACCAGCCTGATGCTGTTGGGGTCTGATAGTAACAGGTACCCCTTTCGGATGTGCGTCTGGTTGAGTTTGGATGCTTATTGGAGTAAAACCTGGGGGATAGACGAGGTCTTCATTATCATCCCCACTGTTGACTATTGGGCCTTTCCTCTCTTCAAGCCCTTCGGCTAGTAACTGACTTAACTGGCCAATCACATTCTTTTGGAATTTTAACATTTGATCCCGTATGTCTTGTTGAATTCTAGTCAATTTCTCTTGCATCTGTATTTGCCTTTGCTCTAATCTCTCCAACCTTTGTTCCATGTTTTCCAGGTTAACTTCTCCTTCTCTCTCTCTCTGTAATAACTTTAACTAATTAGGGTCTATCTATGGATTTAAATGCATATGATGTAATGCAAATGCATGAATGCAAAAAGACATCGATTCTGATTCAATTTCATTTAAAAAAACTTTATTAGAAAACAAAATCCTTTCCATAAAATGGACTACAATATGCTTTCGCCTTAATACCTAAAGTCTTAACTTTCCTAAACAACAAGGCTAACTCTTGACCACGATCTAACTGCAGCTCATATTTCATGCTCAACGTATCAATTTGTACTGCCAGGGTCTGTAAATGATCAGCTACCTCTCAAATTTGAGCTATGGCTTCACCCATGAGATAATCCCTATTTCTATCTTGATCATGAAAATGGTGAAGCTCTTCCTTCCAACGCCCTTCTCTTGCTTCAAGAAGCTCGATCCAGAGTTCACAGTTTTGTAATGCCGATTCTAACTCTTCGATCTTACCCTTCATTTCCTCAATCTTGTTCAGACTTGACTTTAGCTTGATCTCAGAATTATGACTTTGATAGTGATGAAGAGACCGTCCAAGTTCAGCCACTCTAGCTTTTAATTCTCATTTTTCATTTTGGTTTTCTGCCAAACTCTTCTCTAGGGTCTCATTTTGCGCTTGCATTTCTTAAAACTTTCTCTCCCATTGGTCAGCTTTGGCCTTTTCTTCTTGAATCTCTCTTTGCCATTGCTCTGACGTTTTTCCCAATCCGGCGTTCATTGATAGATGCAGTTTCTTGTAATCCACTTTCAAACTACCTAGGCCTTCTTCTACTTCATTCTTTCTTTTCTTTAATTTCTCGACTTCTAGCTTTTGAACATCAGCATCTAACCTCAAATACATTTTCTCTTCCTCTAACTGTTCTATCTTCTCCTCGAGCTCTAAATTCCTCCTTTCAAAATCTTTCCTTATGATCTCTAGCTCTGATGAGACCACTTGCAAGTATTCCTCTCTTGATCGGGCACCTTCTAGATTCAGCTCAGGGATGTTATGTAACATTCTAGATTAGGGGTTATGCGTTTGTGCATAATTCCTGAGTAGTAGCTTTTGGCAGTGTTTGGAAGTGAATTAAGGGTTTTTAAAATCCTAGGATGGAAGAGAAAGCTTTGGACAATTATTGGTTTTTAAGTTAAAAACAAGAAGTGATGTGGAAAAGTGGAAAGGGACGCCACCTAAGGTGCAAGGGTTATGGCATCAAGTGAAGTACTTTGAGGGAAGAGGTTCGAATCCCATTGTGTGCATTTTTGCTTAATTTTATGAAATAGCATGTTTATTGTGACATGTGGTGTGCATTTTTAGAACCTTGAAAATGTATGGAAATGTAAGGAAATGTATGGAAATATATGGAAATGTAAGGAAATGTATGGAAATGTATGGAAATGTATGGAAATGTATGGAAATGTAAGGAAATGTATGGAAATAAATGGAAATGTAAGGAAATGTATGGAAATGTAAGGAAATGTATGGAAATGCTAAGTTAAAAAGAGGAAAGTGAACATTTATGGAAACTAGGAAAATGATTTAGAAATGATTCAAAAGAGGAAAGCGAACATTTATGGAAACTAGGAAAATGATTTAGAAATGATTCAAAAGAGGAAAGTGAACATCTATGGAAACTAGGAAAATGATTTAGAAATGATTCAAAAGAGGAAAGTGAACATTTCTGGAAACTAGGAAATGTAAGGAAATGTCAATTTTAAAGAGCCAAACGAAAATTTTTGGAAACTTAGAAATGACTTAGAAATGTCGAGTTTTAAAGTTTAAAAGAGGAAATTAAGGCAAGGTGACCTTAAGAGAAAAAGTATGTGAAATTTGACACACAAACAGGCTTGGAAAAGTGGCCTGGAGATGCCACTTAGGGCCTCTGGAAATGGCGCCACATACAAGGGAATTAGGCCTAAGATCGAGTCACTTAGGAAGAAAATAAAAGAAGTTTTATTTTTGCTTCTAGAAGCACAAAGGTGGACGGCACAAGGCTTGCAAAAGAGGAGTTTCATTCTCTTTTAAATTCGGCTAATTAGGGGATAAATAATGGATTTATTTTAGATTATTTTCAAGAGATAAATGAGGAATTATTCTTTAATTAGGAAAATAAGGGAAAAGTGATGGCCAAGTAAGGGATTCTAAGTTAGTAATTTCATCTATAAAAGGAAAAGAGAGGCCATTCTGCATTATTTTCTGTTCTTTGAAAGCCTCTGCCGAATTCTCTTCACCAAATCTTCTTCTTCTTTTATTTTTGCCAAGCCGAAATACCTTGTGTTCTAGCCGAATCCTCCATCTTTATTCTTCCTTCTCTTTTCTTTCTAATCCCTCCAAAAGCCGAAAGTTGTGAGATCATCATCTAGCCATAACCGAATCTCTGAAGGTTGAAGTGAAGGTGCAATCGATTTCTTCAAGTAAGGATAAGATCTCATTCGGTTTCATCCTTTTTTCTTTTAAGATTTGCCGAAATCTAGGACTAACCCCATTAATATCTTGTTGCCAAAACTTTGAAGAGATCTTTTCGGGATTTGTTTAAGTCAACTACAAGAAGGAGAAGTTCTTTTCCCGAAGGTACACCATAGGCCGCGTGTTCCCTAGTTATTTGGTGAATTTCGGGATTTAAAATCCACAAGGTAAGCACATAGGTATGTTCGGCCAAGGCCTATTTTGGATATCTAGATCTATTTCATAATTGTTGAAAAGTCAAAACTAACCTATGTAGAGATCCAGTGTTTGGCCGACTACAAGGAGAAGAATAACAAAGTTTTCGGGATTTGAGTAATAAGCAAATTGATATTAAGGTAAGTTTTAGTACACAAATCCTACTAGGATTTGGTTTTATGGCCGAATGAGTTTTTCATTAAATATTTAATATGGGCTGAATGTAGGGAGTTAAAGATCTAAGATCGAAATTCGGCATTTCAAGTGAAATCGTTAAGCGAATTAGGTATGTACCCTACCCTAAGTTTTAATACATTCATGGCTATGTTTTAAATTAAATGTGTTAATATGAAAGTGTAATAATATGGCTAAGGTACCGTGTGTACCCCTACACTACTTTTAATAAGATTCATGGCTATAATAAATAATATATGCATGCTTATAAGAATGTGAATATGGCTAAGGTACCATGTTATGGTACAAAGTACTCGTGCACGCTTCCTACTCCTACTAGGATTACGAAATATGTTATACATAACATGTGAAAAGTGATACTGAATGTGAATTTAAGTATGATATGCATGATATGAATAATATGGGGCATTGAGTTATTTGAGAAAGGGGAAGTGAATGTGATGACTTGGTCTCACTATCCAATGTGGTGACTTGGTCACATTATCTGAATGTGGTGACTTGGTCACATTATCTCGAATGTGGTGACTTGGTCACATTATCCGAATGTGGTAACCCGGTTACATTATCTCAATGTGGTGTCTCATGACACAATCATCGGTGGCTATGCCACGAATTTTATATATGGGCGATGAGCACGCCGATCGCAATGATCGCCTTCGATGGTGTGTAGCGAATGGAGGTTGACTTAGTAGTCCCCACGGTGTGCGTGGATGGTATGGGTGGAGTGTAGCGGATGGCATATAGGTTTGGGTTCGGATTGCATCATTATCTTGAATCATTAAATGTGAAATTACGATACATATGAATATGATTTGTTATGCCCGAATTTGTTAAGACTTAGTGTTTGTGTACACATTGAGTCTGCTTTGACTCACCCTGTGGGAACATATTTCGTGACGATTAGTGATGGACCGGTTCGCGAAGCTTAGGGATGGCCATGCACAAAAAGAAATTTATGACTTGGACTTTTATTTAATTTTAAGTAATTTATAGTTTATTTTGGTTTTAATTTTGGAAAATTATTTGATGTAATAAGGCCGTAGTAGCGTTTACTTTACTTTTATTTATTGAGCATACAATCTTTATATTTATTAAAAGATTAAGTAAAATTAATTTAATTCAAAGCCCAACGTTTTGTCACCTAAATCAAAAGGATTTTAATAACGAAATAAACCTGCTTTTTCAACTCAAGCCCAACCCAAAACAAACTTTCTTTAAAAACACACAAGTTTTTCCTAAGTAACAAAAGGATTTGAAACAGTTTACACCGGGAACATACCAGATCCGGTCCAAGGCTCGTGGGCTGGGTGTGGGTGTTTTAGTTTGGTATCGAGCCCGCTTTAAACTCTCGGCCTTGGGTTTAAGGCCCAAACGTTTCAAAGTTAAGCCCAAAAGGAATTTTGTGAATTAGCAGATTTTCTTGCATGGCCCACTAAGTCTCCACCACATCCACCGGTAAGTACTTCCGACTTACAAGTGATTTGAATATGTGAAATGTATGGGCTTTTATGGAACGTAGAATAGAGATTAAGTACTTGAACCCTAAGACTAGTGTACCCCAACAAAAACATAAGACTTAAATGCCTAACTAAACAAACCCATGATTAAGTCAGCGAGTTAGGGTGTGGCAACCATGGTGCGCATGTCTAGGATTGGTTTCAGTGGGAGCTTGGTATTTAAGCAATCACGTGACTCACCTCCTCTCCACTCGAATCCTACAGTGCTTAGCCTCGGTTCACCCTAACCAAGAGGACTTATACACTGCTAAACCCTAACTAAAACCCGAAAGGACTAGCCGTATTTTATGGAAACCCTAGTTTTAAAATTTCTAAATTATTTTCTTGATTTGAAAAGATTATTTTATAAAATTTTCTTGAAATATTTCAGATTTATAAAATTACAAAATACCCCTAGTGGTAAAATTACAAAATGCCCTTGGTTTATGAAATTTTCAAAATACCCACGCTCCTATCAAAATTTCATTACGTTATAAAATGTTCAAAAACCCTAATTTGCAAAATGACAAAATACCCGATTTTAGAAAAGATTACAAAATTACCCCTACCCCGCAAATTACCGAAAATACCCTCGAGTTACAAAATTACCGTAATCGACCACGATCTTCAAAAATTTTTGCAACAACACCGATTTGGAAAAAATTCTCAAAAAAACCCTCAAGTTTTGTAAATTCAAAATATCCGTGATTTATTAAGATTTACAAATTCACCGGTTAATTACCAAAATACCTCGATTTCAAAATTTTCCAAAATACCCCTAGAATGCAAAATTTCCAAGATACCTCATTGACAAAACACCAAGGAACCTTGTTTCGATAAATTGTGAAAAATACCTCAGTAGGATAAATTACGAAAGTACCCACAGGTAGTGGAAAAACAAAACAATGAAAACTACAACATTTCTCCGAATGAACGAAAGTTCATAATTGATTGATGGATGTATGAATGTAAAGACTGTGTGCATGTATGAATCTGAAAGAACCACTTCTAAAAATTCTTTCCATAAAACTTCTTCGTGGTTAATCAGTGAAACAAAATTTTTAATACATAAAACTTCTTAACCAGATTAAATCGCGACGTTAGAAATGAGTTCTAAGGGACGTGAACTTAGAGATTGTGCCTGGAAAGTATGATGGTTCTATTAAGATCGAGTCTTGCAGTAAGCATAGTGCGTGAGAAGGATTGTACAATCATTAGTAAGTAATTTCGAGGACGAAATTATTTTTAAGGAGGGTAGAACTGTAACATCCTAGATTAGGGGTTATGCGTTTGTGCATAATTCATGAGTAGTAGGTTTTGGCAGTGTTTGGAAGTGAATTAAGGGTTTTTAAAATCCTAGGATGGAAGAGAAAGCTTTGGACAATTATTGGTTTTAAGTTAAAAACAAGAAGTGATGTGGAAAAGTGGCAAGGACACCACCTAAGGTGCAAGGGTTATGGCATCAAGTGAAGTACTTTGAGGAAGAGGTTCAAATCCCATTGTGTGCATTTTTGCTTAATTTTATGAAATAGCATGTTTATTGTGATATGTGGTGTGCATTTTAGAACCTTGAAATGTATGGAAATGTAAGGAAATGTATGAAAATATATGGAAATGTAAGGAAATGTATGGAAATGTAAGAAATGTATGGAAATGTAAGGAAATGTATGGAAATGTATGGAAATGTATGGAAATGTAAGGAAATGTATGGAAATATATGGAAATGTAAGGAAATGTATGGAAATGTAAGGAAATGTATGGAAATGCTAAGTTAAAAAGAGGAAAGTGAACATTTATAGAAACTAGTAAAATGATTTAGAAATGATTCAAAAGAGGAAAGTGAACATTTATGGAAACTAGGAAAATGATTTAGAAATGATTCAAAAGAGGAAAGTGAACATTTTTGGAAACTAGGAAATGTAAGGAAATGTCAAGTTTAAAGAGCCAAACGAAAATTTTTGGAAACTTAGAAATGACTTAGAAATGTCGAGTTTTAAAGTTTAAAAGAGGAAATTAAGGCAAGGTGGCCTTAAGAGAAAAAGTATGTGAAATTTGACACACAAACAGGCTTGGAAAAGTGGCCTGGAGATGCCACTTAGGGCCTCTGGAAATGGCGCCACATACAAGGGAATTGGGCCTAAGATCGAGTCACTTAGGAAGCAAATAAAAGAAGTTTTATTTTTGCTTCTAGAAGCACAGAGGTGGACGGCACAAGGCTTGCAAAAGAGGAGTTTCATTCTCTTTTAAATTGACTAATTAGGGGATAAATAATGGATTTATTTTAGATTATTTTCAAGAGATAAAAGAGGAATTATTCTTTAATTAGGAAAATAAGGAGAAGTGATGGCCAAGTAAGGGATTCTAAGTTAGTAATGTCGGCTAAGTAAGGATAGTTGCTGAATTATCTTTTATTTTAGGTGATAATTAAAGAGATAAACTTATCAAAATAGAAGAGTGATGGCCAAGTAAGGGATTCTAAGTTAGTAATTTCAGCTATAAAAGGAAAAGAGAGGCCATTCTGCATTATTTTCTATTCTTTGAAAGCCTCTGCCGAATTCTCTTCACCAAATCTTCTTCTTCTTTTATTTTTGCCAAGCTGAAATACCTTGTGTTCTAGCCGAATCCTCCATATTTATTCTTCCTTCTCTTTTCTTTCTAATCCCTCCAAAAGCCAAAAGTTGTGAGATCATCATCTAGCCATAACCGAATCTCTGAAGGTTGAAGTGAAGGTGCAATCGATTTCTTCAAGTAAGGATAAGATCTCATTCGGTTTCATCCTTTTTCTTTTAAGATTTGCCGAAATCTAGGACTAACCCCATTAATATCTTGTTGCCAAAACTTTGAAGAGATCTTTTCGGGATTTGTTTAAGTCAACTACAAGAAAGAGAAGTTCTTTTCCAAGGTACACCATAGGCGCGTGTTCCCTAGTTATTCAAGAATTTCGGATTTAAAATCCACAAGGTAAGCACATAGGTATGTTCGCCAAGGCCTATTTTGGATATCTAGATCTATTTCATAATTGTTGAAAAGTCGAATGAAACACCCCAAACCCTACCAAAAAGCCTAACCGGATTTGGTATGTTCCTCGAGTAAAACTTTAGCGAAACACATTGTAAAATAACTTTGTCTTTTGAAATATTCTTTTAGGATGAATTAATAAAATCAAAAGGAAACCAAACTTAAGAAAATTTCCTTGAAAACATTTATATATTAGAGACAAAAACCTTTTAAATAATTATCGAAAACCAATTTAGTTATTTAATAGATATTTGTTCATGTCAAAATAAAAGTAAATCCAAACACGAAATGAAAGATAGTTTATAGTGGCCTTATTACATAAAATTGGCAAATTCATAATAAAGTCTAAGTAATAAAATTTAACTTAAAGAGTTTAAGTTGGAAAATCTCCACAATACTTGATACGAAACCGCCACCTCAATTCCTTCTTTGCCTCGATCCATCGCACTATGAGTCATCTGAAAAGTTATCCCATAAAATGGGTGAGTCATAAACTCAATGTATAACACATACACTAAAAAGCTCATTTTATCATATGCTTTCAAGCCCAAAATTTCACATATGGCCATAGGCCCATTTAACTCTTATTTAGCCCAAGGCCCATTTAGCTCATATTTAGCCCAAAGGCCCATTTAATTCATATTTAGCCCAAAGGCCCATTTCATATGATCAAGTAATAAACATACAATATTACATAATTATGTACATGAAATGAAATGCAAGCCCTACCCAACCTAAATATCCATCCGCTACACACCCCGTACCAACCAACACACCGTGGGATTACTAAATCGACCCTCCATCCGCTACACACCATCGGCGCGATTCTTTGCGGTCAACATGCACATCGCCCTTATTGTGGCAAAGCCACCAAAAGCAGATGTGACCAAGTCACCGACCAAGTCCAAATTTCAAATACATGACCAAGTCACCGGAGCCAAATATGTGACCGAAGTCACCGAGCCAAATATGTGACCGAAGCCACCGAGTCAAATATGTGACCGAAACCACCGAGTCAAATATGTGACCAAAACAACCGAGTCAAATATGTGACCAAGTCACCAATTTCACATATGTGACCGAAGTCACCGTAATTGTGGTAAAACCACCGAATACTTCCTCCTTTATTAAACATACCCATATGCCCATGCACATACATATCAAATCGATTTTCATGCTATTTACCCACAAATCATAATATAGTCATGCTTATTTCATATTGATGCATGTAGCAAAATAAACGAAATATTGGGTAACATACACAATTTTGTATACCAATGATTGGTATCCACAAACAAAACATACTATCATATAATCACTTTTTAACAATATAAATCTATGGAAATTTTTAATGTATGGTTACACACCTAGTAATGGTGAGAATAATACCCTCTTGCTCGTCAACACCTAATTGATTAACACACTTGGTTAGTATAAACTATTGTTAACCAAACTATACTTATTGACAATAGATCTAAATCTTTACCCTCAGTTCACGAGCAGCGAGTTATTTGTGGTTTTCTCCACTAGATGGATCAAAACCATGATATTCCACCAACGTAAAGTGGTTCGGTTGTACGCACTACTTGAATAACCGATCTTTATTAGCAAAAGGTCCAAAACCGGTGGAAAGTCTCTAACCGCCGATACAAATTTCTTCGTTTGTAGTTCGATGGTAAAGGAATACCTCCTCTCTTCCAAACACTTCGCACAAATTTCTTTTCTTACCTATCTTGTTGATCTTAAATCGCCCTAAAATAACGAGATTAGTGATCCATCTAAAGAAATTGATATTATCTAAAATAGTAACCTTACCTTGATGATTCGAATGGTCACTTAAAGGTTGTCTTCAACAAAGATCTTTGAAAAATCTTTTCAAAAGATTCGCCTAGGAGAGAAAATAAAAGATTATAGTTCTAAATTTACTAAAGTGAAAGGAAATGATAAAAATAATTGATAGAATTCTTACTTGAGTCCTTCAAGATTCGGCTTTAACAAAAGAGAAGAGAAATGGTGGTTTTGGTTTGAGGAAAAGAAGAAAGGAAAAGAAAAGAGAAGGAAAGGAAGAAGGAAGAAAGAGAAAGAGGAGAAGAAGATGATAATGGTGATTTCTCAAAGAAAAGAGATGATTAGGAACTTTTGCACATTCTTAAGGAGGAAATTCTTGATCCTATGTGGTTTCGACAATGAGAGGAAGAGAAGAGAGAAATAAAGTGAAAAGAAAAGAAAGGAGAATTGATCAAAGAGAAAGGAGATTGATTTTGGAGCTTAGATGCATTCGGCAAAAGGGAGAGAAAAATGAAGAAGAAAATGGTGCTTAATCTTTGTAGTTTTGGTTTCAAAAGAAAATGGGAGAAAGAAAGTAGTATTTGGTTCAATCAATTGAGGCTAAATCAAAGCACAATTGTACCAAAGTGCCTAAGGTACATTCGGCCAAGGTAGGGGTTTTGGAGAAAATTGATCAAAAGAAAGTTAAAACAAAGAGAAGATCTTTACCTAAATTCAATGACAATTTCGGCTATGAGAGAACTTTTGGAGAAATTGAGAAAAGATGGACAAAAGAATGTGCAAGACTTTTGGCTAACTCCCCCCTAATGGCAAAGCACAAATTCGGCCAAATCAATGCCAACATTATCCCTTTTTCCTCCTTGTTTCTTCCCTATCCACTCTTGATTTGCTATCAAAAAATAAACCACTCCCTTTAGCCTCCATGCCGTCTAGGTTCATGGTCAAATGACCATGAACACATCCCCAAAACATAGCCAAATATCATGCCTTTGTCCCCTTCATCTTATCACCAACTTATGATCCCATGCCATAAGTTCCTAACTTCCTTTTTCACATGGTCAAATAGCCAAAATTAAATGAATTCTCATCCACTCTAGAATATTCTTGGCCGACACTTATAAGGAAGAAAACAAAATTTAAAATCCTCCCCTAATGCTAGCTAGAGATTCAACCTTACACCTCAAGCACACATCCATACATCTTAACCACTTTGCCAATTACTTAACTTATGCTTGAAACTCCTTGTCATTAATTCTTAAGGCCTAATTTACTTAGCTCTCTCTCTTAATTAATAAAATTAAAAGTTTTACTAAGCCTTCACTTAATTAATGAAGCTCAAATAACTTCCAAAATTGCACTTAATAATGATTAAGCATGCAACATCATTCAATTAAGTAAAATGCATAACACCTAATTATCGAGGATGTTACGCTTCTACCCCTTAAAATAATTTCGTCCTCGAAATTACCTCGGCTGAATAAGTGAGGTATTGTTGTCGCATCGCTTCCTCCGATTCCCATGAAGCTTCTTCTGATCCATGATTACGCCATAATACCTTGACGAGAGGAACTGATCTTTTCCGTAAAACCTTTACATCTCGTTCTAAAATTTGAATTGGTTCATCTTCATATGACAAATCTGATCTTAATTCCACCTCCTCAACTGGTACTATATGAGATGGATCCGAATCAGTAACGGCGTAGCATTGAAACATGGAGCACATCATGCATTTGCTTCAACTCAAGGTAAATCTAACGATATGCCACAGATCCGACTCGCTTCACAATCCGATAAGGTCCATGAACACAGGACTTAGTTTCCTTTGCGTCCAAATCTCATCACCTTCTTCCAAGGTGAAACTTTAAGGAAAACTTGGTCCCCACAGAAACTCTATTTCTTTCCGCTTAAGATCTGCGTCGATTTTTATCTGTCGGATGCTTCCTTTAACCGAGCCCGGATTACCTTAACCATTTCTTGATTCACCACTATCTCGGACCCAAAATCGGCGTTCCCTAATTACATCCAACACGTAGGAGTGCGACACTTCCGTCCATATAGTGCTTCATATGGTGCCATCCGAATCTTTGGATTGAAAATGTTGTTGTACATAAATTCCGCCAACGGTAAGAATTCCTCCCAACTTCCTTGAAATCTATCACACACCCCTTAACATATCTTCTAATACGGATTACTCTTTCGGATCGACCGTCCGATGAGGATGAAATGCCGATGAAGTCCAATCTGTGCCCAAAGCTCGATGCAATGCTTTCCAAAATCGCGACGTAAATCTCGGATCTCCGTCCAAATTATCGACAACGACACTCCATGCAATTTCACAATCTCACCACATATAACTTTGCCAATTTACGCAAAGAGTAATCATCCCGAATCGGGATAAAATGTGCGATTTCATCAATCGGTCCACTATCACCCAAATGGAGTCTTTCTTAGTAGGCGTAGAGGAAGCCCACTAACAAAATCCATGGTGATTCTCTCCCACTTCCATTGCGGAATCTTTATTGGTCAGTAGCAATCCGAAGGTACTTGATGTTCACCTTAACTTGTCGACACGTCAAGCACTTCCCTACAAATTCCGTAACTTTTAAGCAAGTCCGAGCCACCAAAATTGATCTCGCAAATCTCGGTATAACTTACTTCCTCCGGATGCATAGCATAGGGGCTACCATGCGATTCTGAAGTATCTTTGCCTCAACTCGATCCTTTGGCATACTGATTTTACCTTTAAAACACAATACTCAAATCCTTTATTAATACCAAAATCTTCCAATTTCCCACTCTACACCTGTCGAAGCTTTTCATTCAGATCTTCATCTACCAACTGCCTCTCTTTCACTTGACTTAACCATGTCGGCTTAACCTGAAGTTCTGCCAACAAGCTTCCGTCATCGTAAAGGCTAAGATGCGCAAACATCGCCTTAAATCGACACCACTTTACGACTTAGGCGTCTGCTACCACATTCGCCTTGCCCGGGTGGTACTCGATAGAACAGTCGTAGTCTTTCAACAACTCTATCCACCTTCTTTGCCTCAAATTCAGTTCTTTCTGAGTCAGTAGATATTTCAGACTTTTGTGGTCCGTGTATATTACTGACTTTTCCCCGTATAAGTAATGTCTCCAAACTTTAAGAGCAAGGACTACAGCTGCCAACTCCAAGTCATGCGCCGGGTAGTTAACTTCATGCGGCCTCAACTGCCGAGACGCATATGCAACTACCTTCTCGCCTTGCATCAGAACACATCCTAAACCCGTGTGAGAAGTGTCACAATACACAACGAAATCCTTTCACCTCAAAGTTGGATCAAAGCAGAGCTTAGTCAAAACTTTCTTGAGCTTCTCAAAACTCTCTTCTTGCTTATCGGCCCACGAAAGGTACTTCCTTTCTCAACAATTTCGTTAAAGGTGCAAATTATCGATGAAAATCCTTGACGAATCTTGGTGAGTATCCGCTAAACTCAAGAAACTACGAACCTCGATTCACGGACTTAGGTGGTTTCCAATCTATACGACCTCAATCTTCCGAGGATCCACCCTTATTCCTTCAAAGATACCACATGGCCTAAAATGCAACTTCTTTCACCAAAATTCACACTTGCTAAATTTGGCGTCAGCTTCTTTCTCTTAAGACTTGCAACACAATTCAGAGATGCTCATCATGCTCCATTTCAGACTTAGAATATACTAGGATGTCATCTATGAAAACCACGACGAACTGATCCAAGTAGGGCTGGAAAATCCGATTCATCATATCCATAAACGCAGCTGGGACATTCGTTAATCCGAATGGCATTACCAGAAATTCATAATGCCCATATCTAGTTCGGAAAGCCGTCTTATGGATATCCGCTTCTTTCACTTTAAGCTGATGATACCCCGACCTTAGATCAATCTTTGAGAATACCGCAGCTCCCTTAAGCTGATCGAACAAGTCATCGATCCTGGGTAAAGGATACTTGTTCTTGATGGTCAGCTTATTCAATTGCCGGTAGTCTATACACATCCTCATCGATCCGTCCTTCTTTTTCACGAATAGGACCGGTGCTCCCCATAGAGACACACTAGGTCGAATGAATCCACGCTCAAGCAACTCCTGAATCTGAGCCTTCAACTCAACCAACTCCTTCGGTGCCATTCTATATGGAGCAATAGAAACTGGCGCCGTTCCAGGTAATAAATCAATTCCGAACTCTACTTCACGATCCGGAGGCAAACCTGGAAGTTCTTTCGAAAAAACATCTACAAATTCCTTCACAGTCCTGACTTCATTAACAGTTGCTTCCTTAGCCTCCAACGCACTCACCAACATCAGAAAGGCTTCACATCCCTTTCTAACCATCTTTTCCGCCTTAAGAGCGGATACTACATTAGATAAGTAGTTCCGTCTCTCGCCCATCACTATAACTTCCTTGTCATCAAAAGATCTTAATGACATCCGTTTAGCAGCACAATCCACATTTGCACGGTACTTCACAAGCCAGTCCATGCCTAAGATAAGGTCGAATTCTCTGAACGGTAACTCCATTAAATCAGCTGGAAACTGTATCCCTTGGACTTCTAGAGGCACTTCCTTAAAAAGTTTGTCTATTTCTCTTTATGCATCCTAGAGGACTAAGTACATCATCTTCCTAGGTACGATTTGAAGTCACATGCAAAGTCCCAGATACTTCACTAGCGATATAGGAATGAGTTGACCCTATATCTATCAAAGCAATAAAGGGCAACCCGAAATCAAAAAGCGTGCCGTGATAACATCGGTGCATCACTTTCTTCTGATTTAACCGCATACACGGACACGGTTGTCTCGCCTCAGAGCTACCACTTCCTCTGCCTGAAGTTCCGCGACCTCTACCGGAACCATTGCCCCTTCCATTTGGACCACGACCTCTTATCGATTCTTGTCCATACATCGGCTGATTAGCACCTGACTTCTTGAACGGTTCTTCTCTGAGTTCATCGGACAATCTTTGATCATATGATCCTTTAAACCGCACTTGAAACATCCGCCGGTCTTCTTCCAGCATTCTCCCGAGTGCATTTTCCCACATTGAGAACAAGTACGACTTTGTACACTCGTAGCAGTCTGTTGACTTCGCGGTCCCTCATTTCTTGATTTCTTCTGAAAGTTTCGGCGTCCACAAGACCCAAAGCTTCTCTTATTCTTACTCGACCTCTGTCCGGTTACATCTCTCGGTCAGTTTAGCCTCTTGACAATTCTTGCCCTTTCCACTAAGATTGCAAAATCTCTTTCACGGTGTGGAGCAATCATCACTCTTAGCTCATCTCTAAGTCCATCTTCAAATCTGATACACCGTTCATATTCGTAGCCACTATCCTCCGCATAACGGCTAAGTCGCAAAAATTCGCTTCATATTCATTTATCGACTTGTTTCCTTGTACGAGATTGAAATGTCTTCCTCTCGAGTCGATGTAGCTAGCTCCAACATATTTTCCTTGAATTTAATCTTAAAATACCCCAATCCGCACGATCCACGGGGTACTTTCCTTTATAGTGAGCCACCACTGGTAGGCTTCATCACGAAGAAGTGAAATAGCACCTTTCAATTTCTCTTCATCAGTGCAGTCTATATCGTCCATGATCCTCTCGACTGCTTCCAACCAATATTCGGCTACATTAGGAGCTACTCCAGATACTCCCCTGAAAACCTCAGCTCCATTCGATCTTAGTCTCTCGATTCTGAGACTTTCGAGACCCATTTCCAGAACTAGCTTCGCTAGTCATTCTAAAACTTCATGACCTGACTTGTGATCTGCGTCACCACCTTCATTTTGTTCTTGAAAGTCGCCCCAATAGCGGTGGTGGAGCTTCATTCTCGGAACCTTGACCAGATCGAATGGTTCCAAAAGTCATCCTTCCTCTTCCATGTCCACGATGACCTCGTCCCTAGAGCTCATGTCTACTATGTATCTTTTTCTGCTTTTTCTGAAAAGTCTTATGTATTAGAATCTTTTCACTTCTTATTAAAAGAAAGTCTTATAAAATGATATATCAAGTGGTTTCAGTAGTAGCACACATACACCTAGGGTCCATGTCTCTAAGGTTTCCTTAGGCTTATCAAACATTCATATTACTTATTAAATAAAGGTACATACCTGATGGATCTGGGCCGAGAATTCCGAGTGCCATGCTCTTATAAAACCATTTAACTTAAGAAAACTTTCAAAAAGTCATTTGGGCCAAACTTTGAAAACGTTGTGGGCTTTAAAACCCAAGGTCGAGAGTTTAAAATTGGGCTCTGATACCAAGCTGAAACACCCCAAACCCGGCCCAAAAAGCCTAACCAAATTTGGTATGTTCCTCGAGTAAAACTTTAGCGGAAACACATTGTAAAATAACTTTGTTTTTTGAAATATTCTTTTTAGGATGAATTAATAAAATCAAAAGGAAACCAAACTTAAGAAAATTTCCTTGAAAACATTTATATATTAGAGACAAAACCTTTTAAATAATTATCGAAAACCAATTTAGTTATTTAATAGATATTTGTTCATGTCAAAATAAAAGTAAATCCAAACACGGAATGAAAGATAGTTTATAGTGGCCTTATTACATAAAATTGGCAAATCCATAATAAAGTCTAAGTAATAAAATTTAACTTAAAGAGTTTAAGTTGGAAAATCTCCACAATACTTGATCTGAAACCTTTGCCACCTCGAATTCCTTGCTGCCCCGATCCATCGCACTATGAGTCATCTGAAAAGTTATCCCATAAAAATGGGTGAGTCATAAACTCAATGTATAACACATACACTAAAAAGCCCATTTTATCATATGCTTTCAAGCCCAAAAATTTCACATATGGCCATAGGCCCATTTAACTCTTATTTAGCCCGAAGGCCCATTTAGCTCATATTTAGCCCAAAGGCCCATTTAATTCATATTTAGCCCAAAGGCCCATTTCATAACAGATCAAGTAATAAACATACAATATTACATAATTATGTACATGAAATGAAATGCAAGCCCGGCCCAACCTAAATATCCATCCGCTACACACCCCCGTACCAACCAACACACCGTGGGGATTACTAAATCGACCCTCCATCCGCTACACACCATCGAAGGCGATTCTTTGCGATCAACATGCACATCGCCCTTATTGTGGCAAAGCCACCAAAATAGATGTGACCAAGTCACCGATGAAGTCCAAATTTCAAATCGTGACCAAGTCACGGAGCCAAATATGTGACCGAAGTCACCGGAGCCAAATATGTGACCGAAGCCACCAGAGTCAAATATGTGACCGAAGCCACCGGAGTCAAATATGTGACCGAAGCCACCGGAGTCAAATATGTGACCGAAGTTACCAATTTCACATATGTGACCAAAGTCACCGTAATTGTGGTAAAACCACCGAATACTTCCTCCTTTATTAAACATACCCATATGCCCATGCACATACATATCAAATCAGATTTTCATGCTATTTACCCACAAATCATAATATAGTCATGCTTATTTCATATTGATGCATATAGCAAAAATAAACGAAATATTGGGTAACATACACGAATTTTGTATACCAATGATTGGTATCCACAAACAAAACATACTATCATATAATCACTTTTAACAATATAAATCTATGGAAATTTTAATGTATGGTTACACACCTAGTAACATGAGAATAATACCCTCTTGCTCGTCAACACCTAATTGATTAACACACTTGGTTAGTATAAACTATTGTTGACCAAACTATACTTATTGACAATAGATCTAAATCTTTACCCTCGGTTCTGACGAGCGACAGTTATTTGTGGTTTTTCTCCACTAGATGGATCAAAACCCGATATTCCACCAACGTAAAGTGGTTCGATTGTATGCACTACTTCGAATAACCGATCTTTGTTAGCAGAAGGTCCACAACCGGGTGGAAAGTCTCTAACCGCCGATCATGACCCTTCGTTTGTAGTTCGATGGTAAAGGAATACCTCTTCTCTTCCAAACACTTCGCATGACCCTTTTCTTACCTATCTTGTTGATCTTAAATCGCCCCTAAAATAACGTAGATTAGCGATCCATCTAAAGAAATTGATATTATCTAAAATAGTAACCTTACCTTGATGATTCAAATGGTCACTTAAAGGTTGTCTTCAACAAAGATCTTTGAAAAATCTTTTCAAAAGATTCGGCCTAGGAGAGAAAATAAAAGATTATAGTTCTAAATTTACTAAAGTGAAAGGAAATGATAAAAATAATTGATAGAATTCTTACTTGAGTCCTTCAAGATTCGGCTTTAATAAAAAGAGAAGAGAAATGGTGGTTTCGGTTTGAGGGAAAAGATGAAAGGGAAAAGAAAAGAGAAGGAAATGAAGAAGGAAGAAAAGAGAAAGAGGAGAAGAAGATGATAATGGTAATTTCTCAAAAGAAAAGAGATGATTAGGAACTTTTGCACATTCGGCCAAGGAGGAAATTCTTGATCCTATGTGGTTTCGGCAATGAGAGGAAGAGAAGAGAGAAATAAAGTGAAAAGAAAAAGAAAGGAGAATTGATCAAAGAGAAAGGAGATTGATTTTGGAGCTTAGATGCATTCGGCAAAAGGGAGAGAAAAATGAAGAAGAAAATGGTGCTTAATCTTTGTAGTTTTGGTTTCAAAAGAAAATGGGAGAAAGAAAGTAGTATTTGGTTCAATCAATTGAGGGCTAAATCAAAAGCACAATTGTACCAAAGTGCCTAAGGTACATTCGGCCAAGGTAGGGGTTTTTGGAGAAAAATTGATCAAAAAGAAAGTTAAAACAAAGAGAAGATCTTTACCTAAATTCAATGACAATTTTGGCTATGAGAGAACTTTTGGAGAAATTGAGAAAAGATGGACAAAAGAATGTGCAAGACTTTTGGCTAACTCCTCCCTAATGGCAAAGCACAAATTCGGCCAAATCAATGCCAACATTATCCATTTTTTCCTCCTTGTTTCTTCCCTATCCACTCTTGATTTGCTATCAAAAAAATAAACCACTTCCTTTAGCCTCCATGCCGTCTAGGTTCATGGTCAAATGACCATGAACACATCCCCAAAACATAGCCAAATATCATGCCTTTGTCCTCTTCATCTTATCACCAACTTATGATCCCATGCCATAAGTTCCTAACTTCCTTTTTCACATGGTCAAATAGCCAAAAATTAAATGAATTCTCATCCACTCTAGAACATTCTTGGCCGACACTTATAAGGAAGAAAACAAAATTTAAAATCCTCCCTAATGCTAGCTAGGAGATTGAACCTTACACCTCAAGCACACATCCATACATCTTAACCACTTTGCCAATTACTTAACTTATGCTTGAAACTCCTTGTCATTAATTCTTAAGGCCTAATTTACTTAGCTCTCTCTCTTAATTAATAAAATTAAAAGTTTTACTAAGCCTTCACTTAATTAATGAAGCTCAAATAACTTCCAAAATTGCACTTAATAATGATTAAGCATGCAACATCATTCAATTAAGTAAAATGCATAACCCCTAATTATCAGGATGTTACATCGAAACTAACCTATGTAGAGATCCAGTGTTTGGCCGAATACAAGGAGAAGAATAACAAAGTTTTCGAGATTTGAGTAATAAGAAAATCGATTTTAAGGTAAGTTTTAGTACACAAATCCTACTAGGATTTGGTTTTATGGCCAAATGAGTTTTTCATTAAATATTTAATATGGGCCGAATGTAGGGAGTTAAAGATCTAAGATAGGAATTCGGGATTTCAAGTGAAATCGTTAAGCGAATCAGGTGTGTACCCTACCCTAAGTTTTAATACGTTCATGGCTATGTTTTAAATTAAATGTGTTAATATGAAAGTGTAAGAATATGGCTAAGGTACCGTGTGTACCCCACACTACTTTTAATAAGATTCATGGCTATAATATATGCATGTTTATAAGAATGTGAATATGGCTAAGGTACCATGTTATGATACAAAGTACTCTGTGCGTTTCCTACTCCTACTAGGATTATGAAATATGTTATACATAACATGTGAAAAGTGACATGAATGTGAATTTAAGTATGATATGCATGATATGAATAATATGGGGCATTGGTTATTTGAGAAAGGGAAGTGAATGTGATGACTTGGTCTCACTATCCTGAATGTGGTGACTTGGTCACATTATCCGAATGTGGTGACTTGGTCACATTATCTCGAATGTGGTAACCCGGTTACATTATCTCGAATGTGGTGTCTCATGACACAATCATCACAGTGGCTATGCCACGAATTTTATATGGGCGATGAGCACGTCGATTGCAATGACGCCTTCGATGGTGTGTAGCGGATGGAGGGTTGACTTAGTAGTCCCCACTTGTGCGATGATGAATGCGGGTGGAGTGTAGCGGATGGCATATAGGTTTGGGTTCGGGATTGCATCATTATCTTGAATCATTAAATGTGAAATTACGATACATATGAATATGATTTGTTATGCCTGAATTTGTTAAGACTTAGTGTTTGTGTACACATTGAGTCTGTTTGACTCACCGTTGTGGGAACAAGTTTCAGGTGACGATTAGTGATGGACCGGGTTGGCGAAGCTTAGGGATGGCCATGCACAGCAAGAAATTTATGACTTGGACTTTTATTTAATTTTAAGTAATTTATAGTTTATTTTGGTTTTAATTTTGGGAAATTATTTGATGTAATAAGGTCGTAGTAGCGTTTACTTTACTTTTATTTATTGAGCATACAATCTTTATATTTATTAAAAGATTAAGTAAAATTAATTTAATCCAAAGCCCAACGTTTTGTCACCTAAATCAAAAGGATTTTTAATAACGAAATAAACCTGTTTTCAACTCAAGCCCAACCCAAAACAAACTTTCTTTAAAAACACACAAGTTTTTCCTAAGTAACAAAAGAATTTGAAACGGTTTACACTGGGGAACATACCAGATCCGGTTAAGGCTCGTGGGCCGGGTGTGGGGGGTTTCATGTTATCATTAATCCTTCAATCCTCCATCTGCTGTATTTTAGGGTCGTCATTGGGCCTACAGATAATCTCTTCATCCTACGACTCTTATTTCAAGCACTAGAAATCTCTTTAACCCTCTTTTTATAGTTATCCCCTTTGTACGAGAACTCACATTGAGCCAGCCCATGTGCTACTGGTACAAACTATCTTGATCCATATTGCCTTTGTACGAGCAAAGGAGCATTCCCAACGTCTCCCCAGATTCCAAGTAAAGGAACCCAGTCAAAACTCCCACACCGATAAAGAATTTCATCGGGGATCATCCAATGAGCCCTCCACTCGATGTATTTCTCTTAAAGGTTTTGAAGGAGTGCCATCCAGTTTTCCTCAGACACATCTTCTCTCCTTGGTGTAGCCACTATCTCTTTTAATGGAGAATAATTCTTAGAGAAAAACCGATAAGAAACTTTCTCCACCTTCTAGAAATGACTGTGAAACCAAGTTAATAACAACTGTATGCATCCGATGAACCTACCCTCGCCTGCTCTCCGACATTCATTCAAAGATTTGAACGTCTCAGCTAAGATCGTAGGTACAGGTGTGACCTTTCTATCAAGTCGATCGAATAAATCAGTGACTGCTTCATCTACATGTCTTAAAGCTTTAGGGAAAATTACCAAACCATAAATACACAAGGCAAAAATGTCAATCTTCTTCTTTACATTTGGATGTGCTAAGGTCAGGTCCCTCAAACTCACCCAATGAATGCATTTTTCCTCACCTTTCTTTTGAATTCTGGCTGCAACCAACTGTTCACTCATCCCCGTGATATTCATTAACTTCTTCACAAAAGTTGAGACATTAGCGGCCCTAGAATAAGCTTTGTCGACTTGGATCCTTGGACAGTGAAGCAAGGTTGTAAATTCTTCCACTGTAGGCACTAAGTCTACTTTCTCGAAAGTGAAACAACTATAGGCAGGGTTCAAAAACTGAGTCATAGCCCGGAACAGATGCTTGTTTACGTTAATGTCAAGCAAGTAGGGTAGATCGCCATAATTACTATAGAATAGCTGCTTAGCCTCATCATCCCACTGGGTCCATATTTCCTTCAACTCTTGGAACTAATTTTGCGTCATGCTAATACCAGTGAAATCTCATAGTTCTGATACATACCCATCAGCTAAGCTTTTCCCTTTCTCTAATTGCGTTTACTCTGGCCACATGTGGACGACTACTTTGTCTTCCACTTTATCAAGAAATTCGTCCTCCATAACCAGCTCTCTAACTTAGAAACTGAACGTGAATCGGTACCTCTTAAAATATGAAATGACATGCACCAAAATAAAGCACAACAAGTTAGTACCATGAAATAATACATAAAGCAAATAAAATAAACAAACACCTATCTAGGTGACCACTAAGGTTTGGCATAAATCTACTTAGGGTGAGTCCTTACGTTTTCTATGTGTGGTTTAGCTCTAAATTTGAGGTACCTGAACCAGTAGATTCCTCGATCCTCACCCATTATAGGCTCATACGGACCAAGTTTAGCTTAGGGGAATACATTTTCCTATGGCCATGCGGAAGTGAAAACCTCACAAAGACATAGGTACAAATGTATCCCGGAAGCAATCCGCTAGCCTATGCGGAGGTGAAAACCTCACTAAGGCATAGTTTCTCACTCTCACTTAAAGGTGCGACCACAACGGTCATGTAATGCAATGTGTGCAAGAAAAATAACAATCATATGCAATGACACAAACAAATGTAACAAAAGGATCGTAATCTTCAAATCCAATTTTCAAAGTTTCAAATCGAATTTTCAAATTTCGACAAAGGACAGAAAATAATCAATTTTACGGCTTGACTCTCTTATTATGTCCCCAGTGGAGTCGCCAAGCTGTCGAAACCATTTTTTATCTTTTTTTAAAAAACGGGGATCGACTTTAAAAATGAAAATGGAGTCGCCACTATGATTGGGTCACCTTGAGATTGATCGTTAAAACATTTGATTTATTAAAACGATAGTTTTGGTCTACGAAATTTAGAAAAATGGGTTTGGGAGTCGGTTGCGCACGAGGAAGGATTAGCACCCTTGTGACGCCCAAAATTGGTACCTAATTGATTATTTAATGTCCTGATGTTGAAAATTCGAAGAGATTTCAGAATACGATTCTCTTTATTTTAAAGGAAAACTTGAATAAAATATGAGTGATAAGATCCTCTTATTTCAAGGAAGTAAAATGTCACGCCTAGTGAGTTAGGGTACAACATTTCAAATTCCTGAAACTGAGCTTATCCTTTGACTTTCAAAATTACTGTGTTTAAATCTAAGAAGGATATTTGATTATTTGAGGTCTAATGAAAAATCAAAACCCAGTAAGTTAAGGCTCGATTTCCCAAAATACCAAATACAGAATATTGCCTTTGTTTTTTTGAAATCCTTATCCCGAGATAACAAAACGTCACATCTAGTGAGTTAGGACACGACAATTCTGAATTCTCGAAAATAAGTTTTTATTTAACTTTTAAAAATAAAGTAATAGGTTCTTTAGACTCAAAGAGAAAAATTGAAACCCGGTAAGGTAGGGCATGATTTTCTTTCGAACCTTAGAACGCGAAGTGTTTGCTTTTTTTTTGAAAATCGAATAAAATGTAATGCGATTGTAGTAAAATGGAAAATGAATTTAAAATAAAATGTAAAACGATTTACAACGCTAGCTTGTATAACAACATTGTGATGATAACATATAATAACAATAATAAAGGTAGAAATAAAATACAATAAAGCAAAAGCAAGATAAACAAATGAAATAAAATAAAAGAGAGTAGTAACAAAAATGGAAGCTATATACTTAAAAAAATAGAATAATAATAATAGTAACAAAAATGCAATAATAATAAAATATATTAGTAAGCGAATAATAGTAAAAAATAAAATAATATTAGTAATAATAATAACAATGAAAATAGTTGTAATGTTAATAATAATAATAATAATAATAATAATAATAATAATAATAATAATAAAGTTAATTATAAATAAAATAATAAAAATAATAGTAGTAGTAATATTAAGATAATAATTATAATAGTAAGATAATAATAATACTAAATTAGTAACAATAATAGTAATAATAATATTAATAGTAAATGAAAATAATAATAAAAGTAATAGTAAAAATAAAAATAATATTAATAATAAAATAGTAGTAATGATATTGAAATTAATAGTGATTAAAAATAATAGTAGTAAAGAATAATATTAGCAATCTTGAAAGAAATAATAATAATAATATTAATAATAATAAAGATAATAATAACAAGAAATTAGAAAAATAAAATTAATAATGAAATAACAAAATCACAAAAAAAGGATGAAATTGAACACAAAACCAAACATTTGGGGAGAAATTAAAAAAAGATAAAAGCCAGGGACCTATCTGAACGCGCACATAACATGGAGGGACTAAAGGGGAAAATATTCTCTCCCCTCCAAAACGACGTCGTTCGAATAAGGGCCCGATTGGAAATGTGATGAATCGTGGGGCTAAATTAAAAAAAATGATTATAAATTAAAAGAAAAGCGGAAGGGCTAAAAGTGCAATTAGCCCTTCTAAAGAAAACACGTGGATCCTGAGGTGAATCGGGTTGGATTCAGGTCGGGTTTATCAAAACGACGTCGTTTTGGCTCTAAAATGCCCAAGACGAAACGACCTCGTTTCAACAACCTTATAAAAGCCAAATTTTTCAAAAAGTTCATTCATTCCTTACGTTTGAAAAAAAATTCTGACCCTAAAAAAAATCCTCTTTTCTGGGCAATTTTCGGTCAAGACACCGGCGTCGGACCGCTGCCAATCCGCTCCCGCCGGCCACCGTACATAGTGACCGAAAGACCCAAAAAACCCCAAATTGACCGTCTTGATCCTTACACCTTAGATCTGCCCTAAAATGTCTAAAATAATTGTCGAAGATCCCTGGAAGACCGAAAGACTCTTCGGCTTCCTCCCTTCTGGCCACCAGCGAGGTAAGGTTTCCCTTCTTTGTTTTTTTTTTTTCGATTTAAAGTAAAACAAATGAGAAATAGAAATAAGAATAGAAAATAACATATGTATTTCTTGAAGTCAGCTCTTTTGATATTAATCGTATATTCTGTGTATTCTCTTGTGTGTATTCATAAAAAAAAGTCCCCCTGTATTCGTAAAAAAAAAGTCCCCCTTTTACAATGATTTTGATTGGTTTTTATAACCAAAGTAAATCAATTGCTAATAAATACAAAAATCCTATTTTGTTGCTTTTGTCTGCGTTCTTTCCTTGTTTTGCAGGTGAATGACAAAAATCCCGGTGCGATTCGCGTGTTGATGGTGGCGCGATGTCCGGTGATGAAGGCTAGTATAGTAAGTAGCGACGCGAGGAAGGAACCTTAGGGTTCGTGTTTTCAATTTCTGAAACAAAATTTGGGCCGTTGGGCCATGTAATTTTTTCTTAGGTATTTTGGGTTAGTGGGTCTTATGTTAGGCTTTAGGTGGTTTATTCTTGTAATTTTTGTTTTATTGGGCTGTAAATGGACTGGACATTTTGGTTTAAAATTGTTTTACTTTTTTGTTTTTGGGTTTTGTATGGGCCCGGGCAAATTAGGCCTATTACACCCACAATATGCATATATTATGATAATCAAGCAACAATTTGTAGAGCACAAAACGTAATGTATAATGGTAAGTCGAGATACATGCGTCGTCGACATAATACCGTTAGAAAACTGATCTCAGCTGGAGGTCTCTTTATTAATTTTGTAAGATCAAAAGGTAACAGTGTGGATTTGCTAACCAAAGGGTTAAACTGGGATCAAGTTGATAAAACATCGAAAGGAATGAGACTAAAGCCCATGAATATTTAAGGCACTATGTTAAAGAAAACCCAACCTAGTTGACTAGAGATCTCAAGATCAAGGTTCAATGGGACAACCTACTTGCATAGACTTTGTGACGTCACTGTGGGGGTTTTTATCCCGTGTCCATTCCTATGATGAAAATAATGATTAAAATGTGGAAAAGGTTAGGCAATACTTTTAATAACCATTTTCTGTTTCGGTGAAATGAACAACATAAGTCACCTATGTGAGAGTGAAGTGGGGCCACTTCAAGGGGATTATTGGGGCATAGCTCTCTAAGCTCTTGTAGAACCAGGAGGATGTTCACGTCCATATGAACGTACCCATGAGAACCAAAAATCTTGCCGGAAGGTATTTGTGTGAGGAATATCATCGTTTACACAAATGGTAGAATAGTTCAAGGACATCGCGTCTACTGGTTAGCTTGTAAAGTAAATATACCTTCATAAGGGAATTGAAACACCCCAAATCCGGCCCACGAGCCTTGACCGGATCTGGTATGTTCCCCGGTGTAAGCCGTTTCAAATTCTTTTGTTACTTAGGAAAAACTTGTGTGTTTTGAAAGAAAGGTTGTTTTGGGTTGGGCTTGAGTTGAATCCAAACGTTTGGGCTTTAGTTTAAAATGAATTCTCTTAATCATTTAATAAACAAAAGTAAAATAAACTTAATAAATAATAATGAGAATCTAATAATTCTACTAGGCCTTGTTATATCAAATCATTCCAAATAGTTCAAAGTACTTAAATGAAATAAAGAAAATGTCCAAATTAAATAAAAACTTCCAAGTTGAGCATGGCCACCACAAGTTCTGCCGTCCCGGTCCATCACTGATCATCACCTGAAACATGGTCCCACAACGGGTGAGTCAATGACTCAATGTGTACACAGCACTAAATCATAATCGAATCAAGCATAACAATTATTACACATTCATATCATAGCATACAAATTATGATGCATTCCCAAAACCCAAGCCTATTAAGCCATCCGCTACACTCCCCGTACCAACTTTGTACCTTTGTGGGGACTACTAAGTCGACCCTCCTTCCGCTACACTCCATATCGCGGTCTTAGGTCACCGCGATTCGTGGTCTTAGGTCACCACGTTCAGATTCTTCGTGGTCTTAGGTCACCGTGTTCGTGGTCTTAGGTCACCGTGTTCGTGGTCTTAGGTCACCACATTCACTTCCCCTTTCATAATAAACCCATATGCCCCATTTAAAAGTAATATACATAAATATATATCAGAGTTCACATTCTTATTCTTATTCTCATGTTACAAATAACATTTTTCATATTCCTAGTAGGAGTAGGAAGCGTACCTGAGTACTTAGTACCATAACATGGTACCTTAACCACGTAAATATTCTTAATATCACATATGTTAATTAAATGTAGCCATAAAACATATTATGAGATAGTGTGGGGTACACACCTGATTTGCTTAGCAGTTTCCTTGAGATCCCGAAAAGCTTGATCTAATGCTTAGATCCTTAATCCCTACATTTGTTTTATCACTTATTACTTTAATAAAAGCCATTCGACCATAAATCCAAATCCTAGTAGGATTAGTACACTAAGGCTTACCTTGTTCTTTGATTTCCTATTATTCAAATCCAAATTGATCTCTTGCTTTCTTTAAGGATGTTGAAATTCCTATAACCATATGTTAGATTTAATCTAACATTAAAACATAAACATGGTCTTTGGTAGAATATACATATATCTTACCTTATATCTTTTAAATCCAAAACTCTCTTCTTGATTAATGGAGATGCGAAATACCTTAGATCTGAAATCCAAAATTCACCTTCCATATTTCGATCAATAAGATATAGGAGGATTAGACTAACTTTGGCTTAAAAGAAAGGAATACGATTATAACTATAGATCCTTACCCTTTATATTGAAATCGATGATCCCTCCGACACCACTTGAGATTCGGCTTAGAGACTTGATGAACAATCGACTATGATCCCTTAAGTAGTCGGTTTCAAAGATGAAAGAAGAGAGGAATAATAGGCTTAGAAGGAATCGGCTAGGATGCTAAAAGAGAAGAGGAAAAAAATGGATACTCAAGAAGAATTTGAGAGGGAGAGGAGAAAGAATATTTGGCAAAAGAAAAGAGAGGAGAATGAATAATGAATAGCCCTAGTCTCATCCTTTTATAGTGAAATTAGGCCAAGAATCCTTTGCTTGGCCACTACTCTTCCTGATGTGATAACTTTATCTCTTTAATTTTAAAACAAATAAAGTATAATCCTTATTATCTTCTAATTAGCCGAATTTAAAAGTGTGTGAAACTCCTCTTTTGCAAGCCTTGTGCCGTCCACCTCTTGGGCTTCTAGAAGCAAAAATAAAACTTATTTTATTTTCTTCCCACGTGACTTGAACTCAGGCCCAACACCCTTGTATGTGGCGCCATTTCCAGAGGCCCTAAGTGGCATCTTCAGGCCACTTTTCCAAGCCCGTTTGTGTGTCAAATTTCACGTACTTTTTCTTTTAAGGCCTCCTTGCCTTAATTAACTCTTTTAAACTTTAAAACTCGACATTTCTATGTCATTTCTAGGTTTCCAAAAATTTTCGTTCGGCTCTGTAAACTTGACATTTCTTAGGTTTCCTAAAATATTTACTTTCCTCTTTTAGCTTAGTTTCCAAAATGTTCACTTTCCTAATTCAGCTTAGTTTCCAAAATGTTCACTTTCCTCTTTTAGCTTAGTTTCCAAAATGTTCACTTTCCTAATTCATCTTAGTTTCCAAAATGTTCACTTTCCTCTTTTAGCTTAGTTTCCAAAATGTTTACTTTCCTCTTTTAGCTTAGGTTTCCAATAATTTACTTAGGTTTCCAAAATGGTCACTTTCCTATTTTTAATGTAACATTTCCATACATTCTCAGGCTTACAAAAATATTCAAAATTTATTCAAAACTCATAAAACATGTCATTTCGTACATTTAAGCCAGAAATGCATAGGCCCTTTTTAGGATGTTACAGTTCTACCCCCTTAAAATAATTTCGTCCTCGAAATTACTTACTATCGTTCATCCGTACAGTCTAACTCACTACACTACGCTATTGCTGCGCACTCTGATCTCAAAGAACTATCATACTTTCTAGGCACATTCTCTAAGTTCACAATCAAGGTTCCATACACTTCATAAGAACGAACTGATCTTATAGCGAGCAAAGTAATGGAGGATAATCCAGAAATAAGAAACTTACCCGTTGTCTCATCTGGCGCATCACTATCCTCGCGACGGCCTACTGCATAAACCAACCTTGGCTGCCTTGTATCTGAACCTTTAGCACTTCTGCTTGGTGCTCCATATCCTCGGCCGAAACCATTACCTCATTATTGAACCACAACCTCGTTGAAATTTCATTCTCCTCTACCGGCTGATTAACATTCGAGTTCTTGATCGACTTTCATCGGTTTGCTTAGGATAATCCTTGATCACATGGTCTTTGGACCCATACCTAAAACATCCTCCGATTTTCTTCGAAGACTCTCCTAAGTGCTTCTTTCGACACACATCACAAGGGCGATCGCCTCTCCCGAACTAGCTTGTCGACCTCGTGGGCCATCATCTCAGGCCTTTTCCGAACATCTCCGATGATCTAAAACCTCTTTTTGGCCTATTCCGATCCATGGTCTGCTTGGTAGAATCTTTAATTCCCTCGGCTACCTTGGCCTTTTCTACTAAAGTGGAAAACTCCCGCTCCTGATGTGGAGCTATCAACAATCTCAAATCCTCCCTTAGTTCGTCCTCAAAATGAACACAGCGTTCATGCTCGATTCATGACTACCCTCGAGCATATCGGCTTAACTTTAGAAATTCACCTCATATCTTTCGCTGACTTGTTCCTTGAACTAGTCCTAGAAAAGCTTTCCTTTGCTCATCAATATACCGTGTGTCGACATACTTTTTCGATATGCCTCCTTAGCATACTCCTGTGTCGATCCTCGGTCGTGGCACCATCCGGACGATTAACCACCATTGGTACGCTTCATCACGTAATAGTGCCACCATTCCTTTCAACTTCTCTTCGGGTCGGTCGAGCTCATCCATAATGTGCTCGGTTGCCTCTAACCAAGATCTTCATTTGTCTTGGGTGCCACACCGGACACTCCACGAAAAACCTCGGCCCGTTGGCTCGAGTCGCTCGGTGATTTACGAGCTCTCGTATTTCCACTCGCGCCGACCACCATTTCCAAAACTCGCGACATAACTGCGACCGCGATCATCCCCGTCTGAGCTTGCTGCCGACATTAACGGTAGGGGTGGTGGTGGCGATGGTAACTCATTGTCGGACCCTTGACCCGATCTAACGTGTTACGACGCGGTTATTCTTCCTCTACCACGTCCTTGACGATCGCGTCCTCTAGAACTCATATCTAACGATGCGCTTTAATCGATTAAGAAGTTTTTATGAATTAGTACTTTTGTTTCACTTGATTACCATGAAGAAATTTTATGAAAAGGAATTTAGGAGTGGTTCTTTTGTATTCATACATGCACACGTCTTTTCATTCATTCATACATCTCATCAAACAATTATGAACCTTAGTTCATTCAGGAGGAATGTTGTAGTTTTCATTTGTTGCTATTTTTCCACTACTAGGGGTATTTTCGTAATTTGTCCTATAGGGTATTTTCGTAATTTGTCAAAATAAGGTTCCTTGGTGATTTTGTCACAAAGTATTTTTGGTATTTTAAGTTCCCGGGTATTTTGGAAAATTTTTAAAATCGAGGTATTTCAGAAATTTTTAGACCTTGGGGGTATTTTGGTAATTTTTCCACAAATCGAGGTAAATTGTAAAATTTTAATAAATCAGGGATATTTCAAAAGTTGCAAAATTTTGAGGGTTCTTTTTGAGAAATTTATTTTCCAAAACGATGAAGTTGCAAAAATTTTGGAAGTTAGGGTCATTTTGGTAATTTTAGTAAGTTAGGGGCAATTTTGTAATTTTTGAAAAATCAAGGTATTTTTCTGATAGTTTGCAAATTAGGGTTTTTGAACATTTATGAAATAATGAAATTTTGGCAAAATTGTTGAGTAGTTGGGCATTTTATAAACCAAGGGCATTTTTGTAATTTTACCACTAGGGGTATTTTTTTGAAATTTTACCATTAGGGGTATTTTTGTAAATCGGAAAATTTTTCGAAAATTTGTGTAAAAAGAAATAATTTTAAATGAATTAAAGAGAGAACAAATGATTTTAAGAATTTTTAATATTAGGGTTCAAAAAAATGGCTAGTTCCACTTTCGGGTTTTAGTTATTGGGTTTAGCCTATGACCGAGCCTCCTTGGTCGTATGCGAGATTCAGTGGAGAGGAGATGAGTCACTGATTGCTTAAGTACCAAGCTCCCTGAAACCATTCCTAGACATGCGTCTGGGGTTGCCACACCCACTAAGTCCTGCAGGTTAGGGTGAACTGCACTCACGCACTGGGTAGGATTCTGCGAAGAGGAGGTGAGTCACTAGGACTGCTTAAATACCAAGCTCTTCGGATCCAATCCTGACATGCGTACCATGGTTGCTACACCTAACTCGATGACTTAGCCATAGGTTTGTTTAGTGCATTAAGTCTTATGTATACGTGTTTGAGTAGACTAATCCTAGGGTTCAAGTTCCTATCATGCTATTCTCGTTCCATTCCTTTTCTACCCATCTATAATTCACATAATCACACAGATAATTAGGGGTACTTACCTGGTGGATCTTGGTTGGAGACTTAGGTGCCATGCCAGAAAAACCTGCTTATTTCATAAGATACTTTATAAAGCTTATTTGGGCTTGATTTGAAAACATTTTGGGCCTTAGCCACAGGCCGAGAGTTTAAAATTGGGCTCTGATACCAAATTGAAACACCCCAAACCCGGCCTACGAGCCTTGACCGAATCTGGTATGTTCCCCGGTGTAAACCATTTCAAATTCTTTTGTTACTTAGGAAAAACTTGTGTGTTTTGAAAGAAAGGTTGTTTTGGGTTGGGCTTGAGTTGAATCCAAACGTTTGGGCTTTAGTTTAAAATGAATTCTCTTAATCATTTAATAAACAAAAGTAAAATAAACTTAATAAATAATAACAATTCTACTAGGCCTTGTTACATCAAATCATTCCAAATAGTTCAAAGTACTTAAATGAAATAAAGAAAAATGTCCAAATTAAATAAAAACTTCCAAGTTGAGCATGGCCACCACAAGTTACGTCGTCCGGTCCATCACCGATCATCACCGAAACATGGTCCCACAGCAGGGTGAGTCAACAGACTCAATGTGTACCTGACACTAAATCATAATCGAATCGGGCATAACAATTATTACACATTCATATCATAGCATACAAATTATGATGCATTCCCAAAACCCAAGCCTATTAAGCCATCCGCTACACTCCCGTACCAACTTTGTACAAGTGGGGACTACTAAGTCGACCCTCCTTCCGCTACACTCCATATCGCGGTCTTAGGTCCTTTGCATTCGTTGTCTTAGGTCACCACGTTCAGATTAATGTGGTCTTAGGTCACCACATTCGGATATCACTGGTCTTAGGTCACCGTGTTCGTGGTCTTAGGTCACCACATTCACTTCCCTTTCATAATAAACCCATATGCCCCATTTAAAAGTAATATACATAAATATATATCGAGTTCACGTTCTTATTCTTATTCTCATGTTACAAATAACATTTTCATATTCCTAGTAGGAGTAGGAGGCGTGCACAGTACTTAGTACCATAACATGGTACCTTAACCACGTAAATATTCTTAATATCACATATGTTAATTAAATGTAGCCATAAAACATATTATGAGATAGTGTGGGTACACACGATTTGTAGCGATTTCCTTGAGATCCGAAAAGCTTGATCTAATGCTTAGATCCTTAATCCCTACATTTGTTTTATCACTTATTACTTTAATAAAAAGCCATTCGACCATAAATCCAAATCCTAGTAGGATTAGTACACTAAGGCTTACCTTGTTCTTTGATTTCCTATTATTCAAATCCCAAAATTGATCTCTTGCTTTCTTTAAGGATGTCGAAATTCCTATAACCATATGTTAGATTTAATCTAACGTTAAAACATAAACATGGCCTTTGGCGAATATACATATATCTTACCTTATATCTTTTAAATCCCGAAACTCTCTTCTTGATTAATGGAATCTTTGAAATACCTTAGATCTAAAATCCGAAATTCACCTTCCATATTTTGATCAATAAGATATAGGAGGAATTAGACTAACTTTAACTTAAAAGAAAGGAATACAATTATAACTATAGATCCTTACCATTTATATTGAAATCGACGGATCCTCTCCGACACCACTTGAGATTCTACTTAGAGACTTGATGAACAATCGGCTATGATCCCTTAAGTAGTCGGTTTCAAAGATGAAAAAGAGAGGAATAATAGGCTTAGAAGGAATCGGCTAGGATGCTAAAAGAGAAGAGGAAAAAGAATGGATGCTCAAGAAGAATTTGGCGGAGGAGAGGAGAAAGAATATTTGGCAAAAGAAAAGAGAGGAGAATGAATAATGAATAGCCTAGTCCCATCTTTTATAGTAGAAATTAGGCCAAGAATCCTTTGCTTGGCCACTACTCTTCCTTATGTGATAACTTTATCTCTTTAATTTTAAAACAACTAAAGTATAATCCTTATTATCTTCTAATTAGCCGAATTTAAAAGTGAGTGAAACTCCTCTTTTGCAAGCCTTGTGCCGTCCACCTCTTGGGCTTCTAGAAGCAAAAATAAAACTTATTTTATTTGCTTCCCACGTGACTTGAACTCAAGCCCAACACCCTTGTATGTGGCGCCATTTCCAGAGGCCCTAAGTGGCATCTTCAGGCCACTTTTCCAAGCCCGTTTGTGTGTCAAATTTCATGTACTTTTTCTTTTAAGGCCTCCTTGCCTTAATTAACTCTTTTAAACTTTAAAACTCGACATTTCTATGTCATTTCTAGGTTTCCAAAAATTTTCTTTCGGCTCTGTAAACTTGACATTTCTTAGGTTTCCTAAAATGTTTACTTTCCTCTTTTAGCTTAGTTTCCAAAATGTTCACTTTCCTAATTCAGCTTAGTTTCCAAAATGTTCACTTTCCTCTTTTAGCTTAGTTTCCAAAATGTTCACTTTCCTAATTCAGCTTAGTTTCCAAAATGTTCACTTTCCTCTTTTAGCTTAGTTTCTAAAATGTTTACTTTCCTCTTTTAGCTTAGGTTTCCAAAATGTTCACTTTCCTAATTTACTTACTTTCCTCTTTTAACTTAGGTTTCCAAAATGTTCACTTTCCTAATTTACTTAGGTTTCCAAAATGGTCACTTTCCTATTTTTAATGTAACATTTCCATACATTCTCAGGCTTCCAAAAATGTTCAAAATTTATTCAAAACTCATAAAACATGTCATTTCGTACATTTAAGCTAGAAATGCATAGGCCCTTTTTAGGATGTTATAGGAAGGTTCAAGGGTTGATGCCTACCTATCCTATACAAATATTGAGCGTAGAATCTATCATCTCTTTGAGCCTTTGAGTCTCGTTGATCCATCTATTTCATTCATATGGGAATTGTTGGAAAATAATTGTTAAGTAATGAATGATAAATTGATTAAACAATTGTATCTCTTGGCTTAATATTACATTTTTTTATATAGTAGTATCTTTTGAACAGTTGTATCTCTTGGTTTAGGATTGCATTTTTTTCATTCATTGTCTCTATTCACTTATATCTATTAATTTTTTAATAAAGCTCTTCATGATTCGATCTAAATCTCTTCATTCATTTCCTCTCCTCTATATAAAGCCAAGTTAGGAGATTTCAAGAACACATCATAAAAAACCAACAATATCAAATATTCCTTCTAAATTCATTTCTCCTAGTAATAGAGAAAGGCAAGATTGTGTTCGATTGATCACTATTGTTGTGCTATTGCTGTGATTGTTTGTTGTTGTATCCTAGGAGACAGACGTCTAACATTACTCAAAGCACCGAGGAGAGGTCAAATTTGTCTTAAGGAAACTGTTCATACAAGCCTCAACAAAATTCTTCTAATTTTCAACTCTGTTCGATTCTGTGTTTTCTATCGTATTCTTTGCTACGCATTGTATTGCATTATCATTGTGATAAACCATAATATGTTCATATTTTTAATCCCACATTTAGCATACTTTCGGATGATTTATTCCCTGAATTGTGGAATTTGGTGCTCCTAATCCTTTAATTTCATGTTTTATACTTAGGAAAGTACCGGAGGATGAAAAGAGCGAGAAACAGACCGAAAACGGAGAAAATGGGCCAAAGTACGAATTGCACATGACCTGGACCCGAAACACACAGCCGTGCCTCCTTAACAAATCCGACCACGGCCTGGCCCCGAATCACACAGCCATGCCACACGGGCGTGTCCCTGCCACAGCAAAGAAGAGTTCCATTCGGATTAGGGCACTTAGAGGCAAAGAAAGACATTCCAAAAACCTGTATAAACACCTTAGAGGCCAACCTTAAAGGGGTGTTCATTTAGGCCAAGAGCCAAGCCGCCGAGGCGGTGTGGGATTCACTCGAAGAAAGCAGTTGATCCATCCCGAGTGAGTCATACTCAAGGCGAGGATCTCTTCTTCAATTCCTTGAGGGGTTTTAGGGTTCTTCTTATGTTTTGTTTTATATTTTCTTTTGAGATGTATTCTTTTATGATTATGAACTAATCCTCAAATACACGAGGGAGATGAAACCTAAGACGGATCTTGTTATTGTTTTACGAACTATATGATAAATACTTAATTTGTTCTTAACTATGTGTTCTTAATTCTTGCTTTGATATTTCAGTATATTGATTCAAGTATTGATGTGCTTAGGCAGAGGAGGAATATTCCCTGTTTAAGAGTAGATCTAGCATAGCTAAGCGGAGTTGATCGCAACCCTAGAGATAGAATGACGAAAATCTGCTGGATTAGGGTCAAACCTAAAATAAGAGTCCATAGATCGAGTTAATGCAATTCTAGGGGTTTTAATTAGAAAGAGAGTTCAATTAATCAACCTAGGGTTAGACGTTAGTAGCATCGAGATAGGTATTAATATAAACTAGGGAATCAAATGGATCAAGTCAAGTGAATAAATCGTCTGGTTCAGAGTTATGTAACAAGTGAAGTCTAGGCGGATTCTTCCTCGGGTATTGTCTTAATCAATTGGTTTTCCCACAAGTATTTCCCCAATTCCTTCTCTGTGTCTTAGTATCTTTAGCTTAATACTTAGTTAAACTTAGATTAAACGACAATTCTCTTGATTCTTAGGCTAAATGATAAAAAGAAAGTTAGTATTAGTACTTTTGGTTCCTTTGGGTTCAACAATCCGGTCTTGCCACTAAACTATACTACTGTTCGATAGGTGCGATTGCCTCAATCGTGGTGATAGTTAGTTTCTAGGCTCGATCATTCATTATATAAATTTTAAGACTTTTCCACCACCATAAAGTTTTTTGCGCGTTCTTGAAGGCTGAAATATTAAAACGTTCAATTTTATTACTTTAGCCATATTTTATTTTTGCAATTGAATTTTATTTTACTTTTCTAATTTTCTTTTCTTTTCTGGCGGTACCTCTAGTTTGTAACTAGAAGGAACCCGGCAGGACCCTTAATTCGACAATGATATTGAAGGTACGGTTCACAAAAATCGTAGAAAATAAGGCAAAGCTTAAACTACATACAAGAAGAGCAGAAGACGAAATTAATACTACCGAAGAGATGGCTGAGAATAATCCGCTACCTCAAGAGGTGGCTGAAAATCATGCTCCTCGAACTATGTATGATTATGCTAAACCTGTAACACCCCAAACCCGGCCCATGAGTTATGACCGGATCTGACATGTCACATTAGAAAAACATGTTAAATCCTTTTTATTCGTACAAAAATAGGTGTTGTTTTGCTATAATCGAGAAAACAAGTTTGATTTGAAATATTTGATAAAGTACTACTAACCTCGAAGGTTGATTGATAAATCGATAAGTTGAACTAGAGATCTTATAAAACCGTGGCTTTTAAAAATATTGTTGATAATTTGAGAGAAAATTTCAAACTTAAAATATTTATAAATATATTTGTTCTAAAATTCATTTGTTAATCAATGTTAGGAAACCGTTGGTTATGCTTTTAGAAAATCCCCATTTAAAAATAATTCAGCAACATAATAAATTCGTCAAACATAAAGCAAAATAAAATATTCCAGAGGCCTTATTACAACATAAAAAAAACCCACATAGTAAAAGTAATAATAATGAACGGAAATAGAAATCAAAGTTCAATAAAACCATTTATGAAGTATGGCCTCCACAAGGTCATCCATGGCCCAAGTCCACATCATTTGAGTATTACTGCAAGGTTAAGGA
The DNA here is from genome assembly GCA_025506655.1 of Gossypium rotundifolium. Classification (NCBI taxonomy): domain Eukaryota; kingdom Viridiplantae; phylum Streptophyta; class Magnoliopsida; order Malvales; family Malvaceae; genus Gossypium; species Gossypium rotundifolium. The sequence continues at coordinate 39,897,366 of CP106732.1, read as the reverse complement.
AAAGGGTGAGTTACAAGAACTCAATGTATAATCCCTTACCATCATCCACTGGGCACGAATCCATTTAGCAATAACTTGGGCCTAAGCCCATATGGAATAATCTTGGGCCGAAGCCCATTTACATAACTGAATATATATATGCAATGTCGCAACCCAACCCGTACCGATAATCAAACTGTGGGGATCAAGTCAACCCACCCGCCAATCACACCAATTTGTAGGCAAGTTGCCATTTATAATATTCGCAGGCAAATTTTCCATTTATAATATTTTTGTTGTGGCCAAGCCACCGAAATCATAAGTAAACATCATAATAACATTTTTGTGGCAATGCCACCAGGCTACACTTCTCTTCAACATTTTATTCCCAACCCATGCAATATGTAACATGCAACATACATAACTTAAACATAATATCCACATATATGTACAAAAATCATTAATGCAATATTTTATTACGGTAAATCGGCCAATTATAGAACTTTGTAATTCGGCCCACTAAGACATTCTAACAAATCGGCCCATAGGGGCATTTTCGTAATTCGACCCATAGGGGCATAAATATCACAATTTTAATACCAATTTTGACAAATCTATCGAAATAATGTAATTTAAGCCAATTTCCGCTTATGCCATATTACGATTTTTAGTAGTATAATAATACAATCTACTATCAAACATGTTCTTAGAATCACAAATCTATGGTTTACGATTGTGATATTACACACGATTACGGTGAGTATTAAACTCTCTTGATCGCTTGGCACTTATGACAACATAATACTTGATTAATCTAATGAGCGAGATTTTATTAAATCTAAATCTAAACCAAGCGATCTATTGAAACACTTACCCTCAGTATCGTGAACGACCACGATTTGTCTATTCTCACCGGATGATGGTCCACAACCCGGTGGGAAATCTCAAATCGCTGATACTAGTCTACGCTGGAACTTAGGGGTAGGAATCGTGAATCCACTTCTTTTGCTTTCTCGAATTGCTTTTCCTTTCAACTCGGTTCCACTTGCCTCCATTGGAAAAAGTTTTAATCAAAACGATATTTCGATGATATATATATCGATTGTCTAAGGAAAAAGGGTCCAGCTTACCAGTATTTCTGTAGAATCAACAAGTGGATAGATCGAGCGATTTAGTCCCTAAAAATAAATGATTAGTCACAACCACTATTCCGTTTAGCAAACTAACCAATCAACGAAAAAGATCAAAATGAACCATAACGAATCCCTTACTTTAATGGTTATAAAACCAGTTCCCACTGCTTGTGCTTATGGCTAAGGATGAATCAAAGGTAATAGATTCGACCTTCCCACTATTACACTACAAAAAGATAATGATTAAGATATGAGGGAGTATGGAAAAACTCCATTTTGGTATAGAAACAATATGAAATAACCAAATGATGAGGAATACTCTTTCGACTAAAGAGAGAAGAAAATGAAAAGATTTGAATGAAACACTTACCCAGTTTAATCAAGAAAGAAAAGTCCAACTTGTAAGATGGAGAAGATGATTAATATTCGGCTTTTGAATAGAAAAAAGGGTTGATGAAATGATAAAAAGAAAAGAAAAGATGAAGGAGGGGTGCTTTGTTAGTTTTAGCCAACAAAAGAAAAATGAGCAATAGTGGTTGAGTGTTGCAGCAAAACAAAGAAGTAAGATGTACAATTAGGCTAGGTGTTTTGGCTATCAAATAGAGAATGACCAAAATGCATTGAGGTTTCGGTCAAAACAAAGAAAAGAAAATGCTCACTTTTGGCTTTGGAGTTTTTGTCAAAGAGAGAAGAAATTGGAAAAAAAAAGAAAGGTCACCAAAATGCTAAGGAGAAAAATAACCTCTCATGCGCCAAAATTTTGCCAAAATAACCAAAGAGAAAAGAGAAATTTGGCTCTCACTATTCCCTAACCAAAATCGTGCATCACTTTGCCTAAAGGAAGAATGTTGACCATAATTCTTTCCAAAACATCTTCCATACTTTAAGCCAACATGTTCCCTATTCTTTCCTTTTCTTTTTCCTTCTTTCCTTCCACTCATCCTTTCCTTATTTCCTTAGCCATCTTTCCATAATTAAAAAGTCTTCCTTGCCTTAAATAGAGCCTTGGCCAAAACTTAGGATGGATAACACAAAAAAAAAAAAAAATCAAAATTTGCATCAAGTGGGATTCGAACCTCTTGCCCTAAAGCCTTTCATGTGACGCCACATCCTCTTTACCATATGCCCATTTATGCTATCAATTTACTCATTTATTTCCATAAGCATTGATGCCACTTACCTTCTCCCCCTTAAGGGCTTAAACACAAAAATTTTACTAAGGCCCAACTTAACCCCGAGCCTTCTTAGAACCTTAAAACGTACACAATTAATATTCTAACTAGCCTAGCACAAGATATAATGCAACACATAAAATTTTGAATTTCAGGATGTTACAATTCTACCCCCTAAAGAAATTTCGACCTCGAAATTTACCTGATTAGAAGAGATGAGGATATTATTGCCGAATTGCGTCCTCTGGCTCCCATGTAGCTTCCTCTAATCCGTGATTACGCCATAATACTTTAACTAACGGTACCGACTTCCTTCTCATCACCTTAATCTCGATCTAAAATCTGTATTGGCTCCTCTTCAAAAGACAAGTCAGGTCTTAACTCAACTTCCTCTATTGATACAACATGTGACGGATCCGAACGATAACGCCTTAACATCGATACATGAAATACACTATGTATCTGACTTAACTCTTAAGGTAACTTAAGCTGATAAGCCACTGCCCCAACACGCTTCAATACACGGTATGGTTCGATGAACCTAGGGCTCAACTTATCCTTCCGTCCAAATCTAAAGATCTTCTTCCAAGGTGATACCATCAGAAAGACCTGATCTCCCACCGCAAACTCTATATCCTTACACTTCAGATCCGCGTATGATTTTTGTCTATCCGAAGCTTCTTTTAACCGAGCTTGAATTACCTTAACCTGTTCCTCCATCTCCGAGATCAACTCAGGACCCAATAACTGTAAACCCGCCCACTCGGTCCAACAAGTAGGAATATGACATCTACGACCATACAACGCCTCGTAGGGTGCCATCTGGATGCTGGATTGATAGCTGTTGCTGTATGCAAACTCTGCCAATGGTAGGAAATTTTCCCAACTACCCCTAAAATTGATCACATAGCCCCTTAACATGTCTTCTAGAATCTGGATTACTCTCTCTGACTGACCATCTGTTTGAGGATGAAATGCCGTGCTAAAATTTAACCTTGTACCCAAAGCTTCATGTAGAGCCTTCCAAAATCGTGATGTAAACCTAGGATCCTTGTCTGATATGATAGACACTGGTACCGCATGTAACCTCATGATCTCTGCTATATATAGCTTGGCCAACTTCTACAATGAATAATCCGTACGAACAGGTAGGAAATGAGCAGTCTTCGTCAATCGATCCACTATTACCCATACGAAATCTTTCTTTGTAGGCGTTAAGGGTAACCCACTAATAAAGTCCATCGTTATCCTTTCCCATTTCCATAATGGAATTTTCATAGGTTGTAGCAACCCTGACGGTAATTGATGTTCTGCCTTCACCTGCTGACATGTTAAACACTTGCTCATGAAATCAGTAACCTCCCGTTTCAACCCTGGCCACCAATACTGCTCACGGAGGTCTTGGTACATCTTATTCCCCCCAGGGTGCATAGTATATGGACTACTATGCGCCTCAAGCAGAATCATTTGCCTCAATTCCGAATCCTTGGGCATACAAATTCTTCAGTGGAAACACAATACTCTGTCACTATTCAATCCAAAATCCCCTATCTCACCACCTTCCACTTGCTGAAGTCACAAACCCAGCGCTTCATCTATCAACTGTTTTTCCTTAATCTGGCTTATCCATGCAGGATTCACCTGAAGTTCGGCCAACAGGCTACCATCTTCATAAAGGCTAAGATGAGCGAACATCACTCTCAAATCTAATATCACCTTACGACTCAATGCATCTGCCACTATGTTAGCCTTTCCGGGATGATACTCGATTGAGAAGTCATAATCCTTCAATAGTTCTATCCACCTTCGTTGTCTTAGGGTAGGAGGTACTTCAGATAGTGTCTCCAAATCTTCAGAGCAAACACCACTGCAGCTAACTCCAAGTCATGCGTGGGATAGTTCACCTCATGCGACCTTAATTGATGAGATGCATAAGCCACTACCTTACCCCTTGCATCAACACACATCCTAAGCCCGTGTGTCACGCATCACAGTAAACAATAAACTCCTTACTAGCCTTAGGTTGAACCAATACTGGCACTTGTGCCAAAATCTTCTTTAATTTCTTAAAGCTCTCTTGCTGCTTATTTGACCACACGTATGCTTCCTTACATAGCGACTTAGTTAAGGGTGAGGCAATCAGCGAAAACCCTCAACAAACCTCTTGTAATATTCACCAACCCTAGAAAACTTTGAATTTGACCTTGTCTTGGTGGCTTCAATCAATACAACCTCGACTTTTAGGGATCAATTCTAATTCTTTACGGCGGACATAACATGCCCCAAAGGTCACTTCCTCATTAAAATTCACACTTCTTGAATTTGGCATCGATTCTTCTCCTTAATATCTGGAATCTGACTCGTGAATCACGAATCATGCTCTTCTTCGATCTTTGAATACACCAAGATGTCATCTATGAACATCACCACAAACCGATCTAGGTAGGGTTGGAAGACTCGATTCATCATGTCCATAAATGCAGCTGGCGCATTAGTTAACCCGAATGGCATCACCAAGAACTCGTAATGCCCATAACGAGTACGAAACGCAGTCTTATGAATATCCGCCTCCTTGACTTTTAACTGATGATACCCTGATCTCAAATCTATCTTCAAAAAAATTAAAGCTCCTCGCAACTGATCGAATAGATCATCGATCCTCGGTAATGGATACTTGTTCTTGATCGTCAACTTATTCAATTGCCTATAATCGATGCACATACGCATTGACCCATCCTTCTTCTTAACGAATAAAATCAGTGCTCCCTACGGTGACACACTTGGTCGAATAAACCCACGATCTAACAACTCCTGAATTTGAGCTTTAAGCTCCGCTAACTCCTTCGACGTAATTCTAGAAGGAGCAATGGACACCGGAGCTGTTCCTGGAAACAACGCAATGCCAAACTTCACCTCCCGATCCAGCGGCAATCCTGGAAGCTCCTCGGAAAAGATGCCAGAAAACTCTTTCACCGTTCTAACACTTTCTATCGACAACTCTTTGGCATCCAAAGCACTAATGAAGGCTAAGAACGCTCCACACCCCTTTCCCACCAAATTTTTTGCTTTTAAAGTAGATACCACATTAGACAAATAGTTTCTTCTTTCACCTATCATCATCACTTCCTTATCCTCTGAATTTCTTAGCACGATCTGCTTTGCAGCACAATCCAAGTTCGCATGGTGTTTCACCAACCAGTTCATGCCCAAAATAAGGTCGAACTCGCCGAATGGCAGTTCCATCAAATCCACCAAAAATACTTCCCCCTAAATTCCTAAGGGTATATCCCTAAACAACTTATTTACTACCACCGACTATCCTAAAGGACTAATCACAGTTGTTTCTCTAGTAGAAATATCAGATCTAATTTCAAGGTTCCAGACACAGCATAAGCAACATACGAATGGGTGGATCCAATATCTATCAAAGCAGTAATAGGTATATCAGCTATGAAAAACGTACCGGTTATGACATCAAGTGCATCGCCATCCTCTCAACGTCTGACCGCGTAAACCAAACCTGGCTACCTCGCCTCCGCGTTACCCCTATTACCAGTACCTCTACCTGGTGCACCCTAAACTCGTCTTATGCCATTACCACCTCGACCTGGCCCATGGCCTCTCGGCGGCTGTTGAGCGCCTTTAGTTGGCAGTGCAAAATTGTTATTAACCCCTTGAGTATGAGCAGCTGTCGAGGACAATCCTTTAACCGATGATCTTTGGAACCATATCTAAAATAACCACTGGTTCTCTTCCAGCATTCACCCGAGTGAAGTTTTCCATAATCCACACATGGCTGTAACTGATTAGTAGCATCTTGTACTATCGCTCGAGCTGGCTCCTCATTCCTGGGCCTCTTTTGATAACCTATAGCAGGACCTGAGTACCTAGAGCCTCTCTTGCTCCTGCCCCTATCCTTGTCTCGATTTTGCCGCTCTGAATGTTTAACGTTTTCAGTTATCTTGGATTTCTCCACCAGTGCGGTAAAATTCCTCTCCTTCTGTTGGGCTATCAGTACCCGCAACTCATCACGCAACCCGTCCTCAAAACGCACACAGCGTTCATAGTCAGTCAGCACTATTTCTTGGGCATACCGACTCAGACACAGAAATTTTGCCTCGTATGCTGCCACGGGTTTACCTCCTTAGACCAGATTCATGAATTCTTTCCTTCGAGAATCCACATAGCTAGCCCTGACATATTTTCCTTGAAATGTAGTTTTAAAGAATTCCCAGGTAATACGATCAGCCTGAGTGCCTCCTGGACCGTGAGCCACCAGTCCTTTCAGTTTCTGTTCGGTGGTGCAATCCAAATCGTCCATGATCCTCTCTACCGCCTCCAACTAGGACTCCGCTACATTAGGGGCTACACCCAAAATACCTCTAAAAACCTCAGCCCCATTCGATCTCAGTCGCTCTGATATCGACCCTCGAGTTACCGACCTAGTTCTTGCCCCGGCAACCCTTTCTAAGACTCGCAACATAGCTTGGGACAAAGCGTCATCCTCTCTCATACGATCATGTGACCCAGCTTCAGTCACAGGTGATGCAGATGCGTCCATTTCAGGCATATGTCCCAATGCCTCAGACACAACTCTAGCACCTCGGCCTCTGTCACGGCCACTTCTACAGCGTCTACATCCTCTAGCGCTCATTTTTGCTAATTCGATTTAATCTGATTAAAAGTTTTATGAATCAGTATGCTATTTTAGTGTTTATTAAACAATATTTTATGAAGTATAGGAAGTAAAGTCGTTTTCGCAAAATGCATCCTATAGTCTCAATCTCTATAGTTTTAGCTCCTAAAGCTAAAAGTTCTCGAGTATTTCTACAGTCATACCACAATAATCATAATCACAAAATGATAACAAATACTTAGTTGACTTGGTGTCGGATACCCGTGGTGCCATACTTCCTTTAAAACATGCATTTATAATTTAAAATTCAAACAGCTTTGGAAAACGCTTTTGAACCCAAACAACAGTCGAGTTTTGCAACTGAGCTTTGATACCATAAAATGTAACACCCCAAACCCGACCAATGCGTTATGACCGGATCTGACATGTCACATGAGAAAAACATGTTAAATCCTTTTTATTCGTACTAAAATAGGTGTTGTTTTGCTATAATCGAGAAAATAAGTTTGATTTGAAATATTTGATAAAGTACTACTAACCTCGAAGGTTGATTGATAAATCGATAAGTTGAACTAGAGATCTTATAAAACCAGGCCTTTTAAAAATATCGTTGATAATTTGAGAGAAAATTTCCAAGTTAAAATATTTATAAATACATTTGTTATAAAATTCATTTGTTAATCAATGTTTGGAAAACTGTTGGTTATGCTTTTAGAAAATCTCCATTTAAAAATAATTCAAGCAGCATAATAAATTCGTCAAACATAAAGCAAAATAAAATATTCCAGAGGCCTTATTACAACATAAAAAAAACCCAAATAGTAAAAGTAATAATAATGAACGGAAATAGAAATCCAAAGTTGAATAAAGACCATTTATGAAGTATGGCCTCCACCTGAGTCATCCATGGCCCAAGTCCACATCACTGAGTATTACCTGCAAGGGTTAAGGAAAAGGGGTGAGTTACAAGAACTCAGTGTATAATCCCCTTACCATCATCCACTGGGCCTGAATCCATTTAGCAATATCATGGTCCTAAGCCCATATGGCATAATCTTGGGTCGAAGCCCATTTACATAACTGAATATATTTATATATATGCAATGTATGAAACCTAACCCGTACCAACCAATCACACATGTGGGGGATCAAGTCAACCCACCTCGCCAATCACACCAATTTGCAGGCAAGTTGCCATTTATAATATTCGCAGGCAAATTTTTCATTTATAATATTTTTGTTGTGGTCAAGCCACCGAAATCATAAGTAAACATCATAATAACATTTTTGTGGCAATGCCACCAGGCTACACTTCTCTTCAACATTTTATTCCCAACCCATGCAATATGAAACATGCAACATACATAATTTAAACATAGTATCCACATTCATTAATCCAATACTTTATTACGGTAAATCGGCCAATTATAGAACTTTGTAATTCGGCCCACTAAGGCATTCTAGCAAATCGGCCCATAGGGGCATTTTCGTAATTCAGCCCATGGGGGCATTTTCATAAATCTTACAATTTTAATGCCAATTTTGACAAATCTATCGAAATAATGTAATTTAAGCTAATTTCCTGGTTTATGCCATATTACAATTTTTTAGCCGTATAATAATACAATCTACTATCAAACATGTTACCAAATCACAAATCTATGGTTTATGGTGTGATATTACACACCTGATTACGGTGTGTATTAAACTCTCTTTATCGTTGGCACCTATGACAACATAATACTCGATTAATCTAATGAACAAGATTTTTATTAAATCTAAATCTAAACCAAGCGATCTATTGAAACGCTTACCCTCAGTATCGTGAATGACCACGATTTGTCTATTCTTACCGGATGATGGTCCACAACCCGATGGGAAATCTCGAATCGCCGATACTACTCTACGCTTGAACTTAGGGGTAGGAAACGCGAATGCACTCCTTTTATTTTCTCCAATCACTTTTCCTTTCAACTCGGTTCCACTTGCCTCCATTGGAAAAAGTCTTAATCAAAATGATATTATGATGATATATATCAATTGTCTAAGGAAAAAGCGTTCGGCTTACCACTATTTTCGTAGAATCAACAAGTGGATAGATCGAGCGATTTAGTCCCTAAAAATAAAAGATTAGTCACAACCACTATTCCGTTTAGCAAATTAACTAATCAATGAAAAAGATCAAAACTGAACCATAACTAATCCCTTACCTTAATGGTTATAAAACCAGTTCCCACTGCTTGTGCTTATGGCTACAGATGAATCAAAGGTAATAGATTCGGCCTTCCCACTATTACACTACAAAAAGATAATGATTAAGATATGAGGGAGTATGGAAAAACTCCATTTCGGTTTAGAAACAATATGAAATAACCAAATGGTGAGGAATACTCTTTCGGCTAAAGAGAGAAGAAAATGAAAAGATTTGAATGAAACACTTACCTGGTTTAATCAAGAAAGAAAAGTCCAACTTGTAAGATGGAGAAGATGATCAATATTATGCTTTTGAATAGAAAAAGGGTTGATGAAATATCAAAAGAAAAGAAAAGATGAAGGAGTGCTTTGTTAGTTTCGGCTAACAAAAGAAAAATGAATAATAGTGATTGAGTGTTGCAGCAAAACAAAGAAGTAAGATGAACAACTAAGCTAGGTGTTTCGGCTATCAAAGAGAGAATAACCAAAATGCATTGAGGTTTCGGTCAAAATAAAGAAAAGAAAATGCCCACTTTTGGCTTTGGAGTTTTCGGCAAAGAAAGAAGAAATTGGAAAAAAAAGAAAAGGTCACCAAAATGCTAAGGAGAAAAATAACCTCTCATGCACCAAAATTTTGCCAAAATGACCAAAGAGAAAAGAGAAATTCAGCTCTCACTATTCCCTAACCAAAATTGTGCCAACATGTTCCCTATTCTTTCCTTTTATTTTTCCTTCTTTCCTTCCACTCATCCTTTCCTTATTTCCTTAGCCATCTTTCCATAATTAAAAAAGTCTTCCTTACCTTAAATAGAGCCTTGGCTGACACTTAGGATGGATAACACAAAAAAATAATCAAAATTTGCACCAAGTGGGATTCGAACCTCTTCCCCTAAAGCCTTTCATGTGACACCACATCCTCTTTACCATATGCCCATTTATGCTATCAATTTACTCACTTATTTCCATAATCATTGTTGCCACTTACCTTCTCCCCCTTAAGGGCTTAAACACAAAAATTTTACTAAGGCCCAACTCAACCCCGAGCCTTCTTAGAACCTTAAACCTACACAATTAATATTCTAACTAGCCTAGCGCAAGATATAATCCAACACATAAAATTCTGAATTTCAGGATGTTACAAAACCTAATTTAATAGGGACTGAATGGAGTATTGTTAGGCCTGCTATAGTTGCTAATAATTTTACTGAAACCTAACACTATACAAATGATTCAACAGTTTGTTCAATTTGATGGTTTGCAGGACGAAGACCCAAATACTCATTTAGCAAATTTTCTAGAATTCTGTGATACCTTCAAAATAAATGGCATTTTTGATGATGCCATTTGTCTTCGATTATTTCTCTTTTCATTAAAGAATAAAGCCAAACAGTGGTTGAATTATCTTCCACGAGGATCAATCACTACATGGGATCAAATGACCAAAAATTTTTTATTGAAATATTTTTCGCTGGCCAAAACGGCCAAGTTGAGGAATGATATCTCTTCTTTTGTGTAGATGGATCTAGAAACACTATATGATGCATGGGAGAGATACAATGACTTACTAAGAAGGTGCCCACACCATGGATTACCCTTGTGGCTACAGGTCCAAACCTTTTACAACGGTGTGAACCCCTCAACCAGACAAATGATTGATTTAATCGCCGATAGAACCCTGAATAACAAAACACCTGAGGCGGCCTACGAATTTATTGAAGAGATGTCACTGAACAACTATCAGTGGCAAGTCACAAGGACAAGGCCAACAAAAGTAGCCAGAGTTTTCAACCTTGACGCAGTCACCATGATATCAAATCAGGTAAAGATGTTAAATAAAAAGATTGATGGCTTATGTGGTTCTTCGTAGGTACATCCAGCTATACAGTACGATATGAATGGAAGGGGGATGAGCAATACAGAATATCCACCTTACAACCCAGCGCTAAAAACAAGCAAGTTCACTATATGGGTAACAATTTTAAACCTCAAAATAACCCTTATAGTAATTCTTATAATCCAGGTTGGAGGAACAATCCCAATTTCTCATAGGGTGGTCAAGGAAATCGAGACAACAACCCCCTCCAAACTTCCAACAACAGCCCTACCCACAGGACAAGAAGCCGAACCTTGAGGAGATGTTGACAAAATTCATAGTGGTGTCAGAAACACGTTTCCAAAACACCGAAACAACACTTAAAAATCAACAAGCATAGATTCAAGGGATCGAGAACCAGTTAGGGCAACTTGCTAAGCTGATCTTCGAACGACCACATGTAACACCCCTAACCTGAAAACCGTCACCAAAATAAGGTTAAGAGGCATTACCGAACAATAGGATCATTTCACATCACATTCACGAATAAAGTCAATCATCATCAATATCATTTGAATTCAATCAAAGAGTCCCTTAAATGAGTTATTGAGACCCTAAGCATGCTTATAAACTGAGTCGGGACTAAATTGAAACACATAAGTAATTTCATAAAAATTTGAAACTTTTTTAAAATACAGGGGACACACGGCCGTGGGGGTAGGCCGTGCCTCAACCACGGCTACTTGACACTCTCGTGTGTCCTCCCCGTGGTAGTATACTGCCAAAATCAACACGGTCACCAAGCACGCCCGTGTGCTAAAGTCGTGTACTAATAGATCACATATTGCCATTTCTCACATGGCCACCAAACACACCCGTGTGGAGGCCGTGTGCAATTTAAGCCACATCCTGCCAATTTACCCACGGTCTTAGGCACGCCCGTGTGCCTCAACCGTGTGACATTATAGGCCATTTTACAAGGCCAATATGCCACCCACTTATAGCAATATATATATATCAACACATACCTTGCATATATGGCAACCAAAACATACCAAATTGACCATTCAATTTATACATTCAATACCAATTCCAACCATGATGATTCCAAATAAATAAACTCATATCATTACAAGCATAATTCATTCAATAGCTCACTCAAAACTTGGTCATTTCATAAGCTTCCACCTTACCAAGATATGCATCATATATCACATTTATTCAAGCATATTACCAAATTAAACTTGCCAAAACACATAGCTAAGTTCACTTCCAAAAACATATACACATATCTAGTCTATACATGCCATATTTAGCTATATACATTTCCAAAAGGGTACCAAAATAAGTTTTTGTAGTGTAATGATGATCCTTGACAATCCCGAGCCTTCAGTAGCTTCAACGACCTATAAAATAGAGAAAATGCACACACAGAGTAAGCTTTCCAAAAGCTTAGTAAGTCATATACAAATAAACTTGTCTTAAAAAGCATATATGCAATTTGATACATTTGCACATCTCATTCACTTAACAATTTATCATGTATATGCTTGATTCATACTTATGACTACATTTGTCACATTTATCCATTCAAAACTCATTTGAAACACATAGCTCATTCATAATCTTTCTTGCATCTCATTCACATTATCCTATTCAAACATACTTTTCTTCAAATCAAAGTCATATGCATACTTACAATTCATGCATACTTAATGCACATTCAACGCACCTAAATCGAATATTCATTCACTTAATTGATCATAGCTCAGATATACAATTCGTATTGCAGACTTGCCTGTTGAACCCTTAGGAACCTAGTAGGATACTCAGAAAGCTCGGAATAGTAGTACAATGCCAACGTCCCAGACGAGGTCTTTTACATAGAATTCATATCGATGCCTACGTCCCAGACGAGGTCTTGCACAAATTTCAAATCAATGCCAACGTCCCGGATGTGGTCTTACATGATAAAACAGAACAGATACCTATGTCATGACATAGCTAATCCTATCTATTCCTAGGTTCGTACGGGACTTCTCGGCTTTATCACTATATCGAATTTATTTCAGAATTCATGCACTTAGCATCTCATACTCATTCATTTTCATCGATAGACATATGAATACATATATTCAATTCAATACAGATAAGTTTATTTTCATAGTGACTTACCTCGGATTTGGTTTATCGAACGGAAATGGCTACTCCGTTATTTTTACTTTCCCGTGATCTAAGTCCATTTTCCTCGGTTCTTGATCTAAACATATTCAGAATTTATCCTTTTATTCACTATTTCATTCAATTAAATCCAAACACATATATTTAGGGCTATTTGCAACTTAGCCCTCACATTAGCACATTTTATTAATCTAGTCCATTTTACTCAAAACATCAAATTTCACAAGATCAATGCATAGACAAGCTTAGCCGAATACATATACATCACATACAAGCCCACATTTTCTCATCAAACTTGCAATTTAGTCCTTCAATTTACCATTTTCTCAATTTAGCCCTATTTAGCTAAATTCATCAAAACTTCAAGAACATAACATGTTCATCTAGCTCAAATCTTTCATTTTTCATTCTCAAACATCACAAAGTTTGCAAAATCATTAATGGTATATTTCACATATATCATCAAAACACGAAATCAAGGCATGGGTTTTGTAGCTCTCAAAGCAACGATTACAAAAACGTAGAAATTATCAAGAACCGAAGTAAAAACATACCTTAATCTTGCATAAATAAAGCCAAATGCCCTAGCACATTTCTCTTCTTTTTCTTTCTTCAATTTCGGCACCCAAATATAAGATGATAGCATTCATCTTTTCTTTTGTTTATTATTACAAACATATTATTATTCATTTTACTAAAATATCCATTCAATTAATAAATAAAATAAACATATAACAAGGGCATATTTGCCTTTCATTCACCCACTAATTAAATAGTGGTCTAATTGCTTCCTAAGGCCATCACTTTTATAAAGCCACAACACATAAGCACTTTAACATATAGCATACAAGTTTCGCACTTAATGCAATTCAATCCTTTATTCAAATTAAGCTCACAGAGAGATAAATTAACTTACGAAAATTTAACACATGCTTAATCACATCTCAATGGCACAGAAAATAATATTAAAATATTATTCAGACTCGGATATGTGGTCCCGAAACCACTATTTCGACTAGGGTATAAATCGACTGTTATAATTTTTCCCCCTTAGGGATTTTTTCCCGAAAATCTTGCCGTTAAACAGATATGGATGTTGCTGTCTCATTGAATATTTAGGCTCCTACGTAGCCTCTTCTAATCCGTGTCGATTCTACAATACTTTCACTAATGGAATTTTCTTATTTCTTAGCTCTTTTACTTCACTAGCTAAGATACGGATCGGTTCCTCTTCGTATGTCATATCAGATCGGATTTCAATTTCAGATGGGGCAATCACATGTAACGGATCAGACCGATATCTACGAGCATCGGAACGTGAAATACATTGTGAATCTTTTCTAGTTTAGAGGTAACTTCAATCTATATACAACAGCCCAACACGTTCAATGATCTCATACTATCGATGAATCTCGGACTTAACTTGCCTTTACGTCCGAATCGAGCACTTTCTTCCACGGAGACACTTTCGTAAATACTTTGTCACCGATCTCAAATTCTATATCTTTTCGTTTTAAGTCCGCATAGGACTTCGACGATCGATCTTTGTTTTCAAACAATCTCAAATCACTTTCACTTTACGCTTCGGCATCTTTTATCAAATTGACCTGTATAACTTATTCTCACTGAGTTCAGTCCAATATAGAGGTGTACGACATTTACGTTCGTACAAAGCTTCATATGGTGGCATTTTGATGCTCATTGAAAACTATTGTTATCATAAATTCAATCAATGGCGTATTGTTCCCACGAACCATTAAACTCAAGTACACAAGATCTTAACATATCTTGAGAATGAATAATTCACTCGGATTGACCATCCGTTTGTGGATGAAAAGCTCTACTGAAATGCAATTTCGTACCCAAAGCATCTTATAATTTCTTCCAGAATCGCGATGTGAATCTCGGATCCCTATCTGACACAATATATAGTGGCACCCCGTGCAATCTCACAATCTCGGAAATATAAAGCTCAGCTAATCTTTCAAGTGAGTAGTTAGATCTTATCGGAATAAAATGGGCAGATCTTAACATATCTTCGAGAATCTGAATAAAATCCATTGTTACTCTATCCCATTTCCATTCAGGAATCAGAACCGACTGCAGCAATCCCGACGGAACTTGATGTTCGGCTTTCACTTGCTGACAAACTAAGCATTTTGAAACAAATTCAAAAATGTACCGTTTCATACCAGACCACCAGTAGTGTCGTTTCAAATCATGATACATTTTAGTACTCCCTGGATGAATAGATAGACGACTATTATGTGCTTCTCTTAATATCATTCGAATCAGCTCTAGATTTCTTGAAACACAGATACAATCCCAAAATCTCAAACAACCATCCACAATTTGAAATTCAGATTCAGAATTCACTTCACATTGAGTTAGTTTTGCTAACAATTCATTATCGGATTTCTAAGCATCACATATCTGTTGTAAGAACAATGGCTTTGCTTTTAATTCAGCTATCACAGAACTATCATCAGACAGATCTAACTGAGCATTCAGAGCACTTAGTGCAAACAATGATTTTCTACTCAGAGCATTTGCAACAACATTTGCTTTCCCCGGATGATAATCTATCACTAGCTCATAATGTTTTAACAATTCAAGCCATCTTCTCTGGCGTAGGTTCAAATCTTTTTGGGTCATTGGATATTTAAGACTTTTATGATCTGAAAACACATGACATTTCTCACCGTACAAATAATGATGCCAAATTTTAAGTGCAAACACAATCGCAGTCAGCTCAAGGTCGTGTGTCAGACAATTCTTTTCATGAGGCTTTAATTGTCTCAAGCATAAGCTACCACTTTGCCCTCTTGCATCAAAACACATCCTGCATCGTTTAACGAAGCATCACCGTAAACAACAAATTCTTTACCCGATTAAGTCAGTACTAACACTGGAGCTCCTGTTAACAGAGTTTTCAATTGGTCAAAACTTTTCTGACATTTATCCGACCATTCAAATCTAACATCTTTCTGAAGTAATCTAGTCAACGGAGTAGCTATAGTCGAGAAGCCTTTAACAAATCTACGGTAATAACCAGCTAAACCCAGAAAACTTCAGACACATTCTTCGGAGGTTTCCAATTCAGAATAGCAGAAATCTTGCTCGAATCAACACGAATCCTAGAAGTTGACACAATATGCCCCAGAAAACTGACCTCATTCAACCAGAATTCACATTTGCTGAATTTTGCGTACAATTACTTTTCTCTCAAAGTTTGCAACACAATTTTCAAATGTTCTGCATGCTCATTCTCATCACGTGAGTAAATCAAAATGTTGTCAATGAATACAACAACAAATTGATCCAGATACGGTCTAAAAATTCATTCATCATGTCTATAAAGACAACAGAGCATTGGTTAGTCCGAATGGCATAACTAAAACTCATAATTCCTGCCTCAATCTAAAAGCGCTTTTGGAATATCTAATCTTTAACTCTCAATTGGTAGTATCTCGATCTCAAATCAATCTTGGAAAACACAAGAGCTCTTTTAAGCGATCAAACAAATCATCAATTATGGGAAATGGATATTTGTTCTTTATAGTCACCTTATTCAACAGAGGGTAATCGATACACATTCTCATCGTGCCATCTTTCTTTTTCACAAATAAAACAGGAGCACCCCACGGTGAAAAACTCGGTCTAGCAAAACCTCTATCAGTCAATTCTTGTAGTTGTGATTTTAACTCTTTCAACTCTATTGGTGCCATTCTATATGGAGATATCGAAATAGGTGTTGTACCAGGCAACAATTCAATACCAAATTCAACTTCATGAATCGGAGGTAAACCTGGTAACTCTTCAGGGAGCACATCAGAAAAATCACAAACAATAGGTACTGATTCAACTTTCTTCTCGGATACTTTTAAATCAATCACATAAGAAAAATATGATTCATACCCCTTTTTCACATAACTCGAGCTTTTAAAACGGATATCACAAATAGAAATCCATTCAAATCATCGACTCAATCCGCATAATCTCATCATTTAGACTTCTTAAATCAATAGATTTTCTTTTACAGTTCACAATAGCATCATGCATAAACAACCAATCCATTCCCAAAATAATATCGAATTCATCAAATGGCAAAAGCATCAAATCAATGAGGAAACAGATATCTCAAACATTAACTTACGCTTCTTGCATACTTTGTCAACAAGGATACTTTTACCTAAGGGTTCGATACTTTTATAGTAAACTCAATAGACTCTACAGGCAAAGTCTTGCTGAATACTAAATTCATGCATATATATAAATGCATAGAACTAGGGTCTATCAACGCAATCACGATAGTATCGTAAAGAGTAAAAGTACCGATTATCACATCAAGTGATAAAGCTTCCTCACGAGCTCGGATAGCATACGCCCGACAGCGCCTAGCTTCAGATCCGACAACATTGTCTCGTAGTTCTCGACTACCACCGCATTTCTTACATTCTTTGAAGATCTACCTCTCACGGTGCACTATCGGATCTTGGATTCAATAGTCTACGTTCGACAGCTCGTATGCGATCATGGATAAAATGATCAAGCGATCCACATCAGAAGCAAGCTCTGTCATTTAATCTACAGCTTCTCGGATGCCTTTTTCCACAATGTTTACATTCGGTTCTCACAGATCAAATATTACCAACACTAGCCACTAAAGTTGCTGGGTTTTTGGAACTCATTTGTGATCTAGCTCTATTTCTGTTCAAATGTCCCGCATTTTCTCTGGAACGACTTTGATCATCTCTGTATCTCTTTGAAGCAGACTGAAATGATTTATTCTGAAATCTCTTTCTTGTATCTCGAGCTTTAGACTCAACTCTTCTTTTATCCTTCCCGAGTGCCTCAACTTTGCATGCTCGATCAACGAGTACTACGAACTCTTTTATTTCTAAAATCCCAACTAGCAAACGAATATCTTCATTCAAACCATCTTCGAATCTTTTGCACATTATAGCTTCAGATGATACGCATTCATGAGCGTACTGAATCAACCTGACAAATTCCCATTCATATTCTGTAACAGTCATACGGCTTTACTTTAGTTCTAGAAATTCTTTTCATTTCTGATCGACGAATCTCTCACTGATATATTTCTTCCGGAACTCAATCTGAAAGAAATTCCATGTAACCTATTCTCTTGGAACAACAGAAATTAAAGTTTTCCACCATTGATAAGCCGCATCTCGAAGCAAGGATACAACACACTTTATACATTCATCCGAAGTTAGAGACATTTCATCAAATACCCGGATCGTGTTTTCTAACCAGAACTCAGCTTTTTCAGCAGCATCAGCATTAGTAGCTCGAAATTCTTCAGCCTCATACTTACGAATCTTGTCAACCGGAGGCTTATTTAACAGATTCGGATACATAACCGTGGCACAACTATTGTCCGAGGGGACTAACTGGGGCGGAGGTTGTGAAACAATCGAGTTATTCTTCTGGTAGAGTGAACCACTCACTCATCATTTGAAGAAAGCTTGTTTAGCTTCTCCCTCCTGACCGCTTGTAGCCGGTCTCAGATCAGAAGGCTCTGTCCCTTGCGCGGGAGCAGGCGTATTACTTTCTATGTTGTCAGCTACGGCTCTTTCGGGATCCATTGCTATACAGAAATCACATTTTACACGTCAAGATTCATCACACTATCACAGTTTAAATATATGACATGTATAGCTAGACTCTGACACGCTACGTTAGTCCGAGAATCGACTAAACTGTAGCTCTGATACCAATAAAATGTAACACCCCTAACCCAAAAATTGTCACCGAAATAGAGTTAAGAGACATTACTGAACAATAGGATCATTTCACATCACATTCACGAATAAAGTCAATCATCATCAATTTCATTTGAATTCAATCAAAGAGTCCCTTAAATGAGTCATCGAGACCCTAAGCATGCTTATAAACCGAGTTAGGACTAAACCGAAACACATAAGTAATTTCATAAAAATTTGAAACTTTTCTAAAATACAGGGGACACACAGCCGTGGGGGTAGTCCTTGCCTCACCCACGGCTACTTGACACTCCCGTGTGTCCTCCCCGTGGTAGTATACTGCCAAAATCAACACGGTCACCAAGCACGCCTGTGTGCTAAGGCCGTGTACTAATAGATCACATACTGCCATTTCTCACACGGTCACCAAGCACTCCCGTGTCGAGGCCGTGTGTAATTTAAGCCACATTCTGTCAATTTACCCACGGTCTTAGGCACACTCGTGTGCCTCAACCGTGTGACATTATAGGCCATTTTACAAGGCCAATATGCCACCCACTTAGGGTCTTCCTACAAGTAATATATATATCAACACATACCTTGCATATATGGCAACCAAAACATACCAAATTGACCATTCAATTTATACACTCAATACCAATTCCAACCATGATGATTCCAAAGAAATAAACTCATATCATTACAAGCATTATTCATTCAATAGCTCACTCAAAACTTGGTCATTTCATAAGCTTCCACCTTACCAAGATATGCATCATATATCACATTCATTCAAGCATATTACCAAATTAAACTTGCCAAAACACATGGCTAAGTTCACTTCCAAAAACATATACACATATCTAGTCTATACATGCCATATTTAGCTATACACATTTCCAAAAGGGTACCAAAATAAATTTTTGTAGTGTGATGACGATCCTTGACAATCCCGAGCCTTCAGTAGCTTCGACGACCTATAAAACAGAGAAAATGCACACACAGAGTAAGCTTTCCAAAAGCTTAGTAAGTCATATACAAATAAACTTGGCTTAAAAAGCATATATGCAATTTGATACATTTGCACATCTCATTCACTTAACAATTTATCATGTATATGCTTGATTCATACTTATGACTACATTTGTCACATTTATCCATTCAAAACTCATTTGAAACACATAGCTCATTCATAATCTTTCTTGCATCTCATTCACATTATCCTATTCAGACATACTTTTCTTCAAATCAAAGTCATATGCATACTTACCATTCATGCATACTTAATGCACATTCAACGCACCTGAATCGAATATTCATTCACTTAATTGATCATAGCTCGGATATACCATTTGTATTGCAGATTTGCCTATTGAACCCTTAGGAACCTAGTAGGATACTCAGAAAGCTTGGAATAGTAGTACAATACCAATGTCCCAGATGAGGTCTTACATGCACTCGTATATCGATGCCACTGTCCCAGACAGGGTCTTACAAGTACAGATCATAACGATGCCAAAGTCCCAGACGTGGTCTTACACGAGTCAATATGATGCCGATGTCCCAGACATGGTCTTACTCATAAAGTTCATATTGATGCCTACGTCCCAGACAAGGTCTTTTACATAGAATTCATCTCGATGCTTACGTCCCAGACGAGGTCTTACACAAATTTCAAATCAACGCCAACGTCCCGGACGTGGGCTTACATGATAAAATAGAACAAATACCTATGTCATGACATAGCTAATCCTATCTATTCCTAGGTTTGTACGGGACTTCTCGGCTTTATCACTATATCAAACTTATTTTGGAATTCACGCACTTAGCATCTCATACTCATTCATTTTCATCGATAGACATATGAATACATATATTCAATTCAATACAGATAAGTTTATTTGCATAGTGACTTACCTCGGATTTGGTTTATCGAACGGAAACGGCTACTCGATTATTTTTGCCTTCCCACGATCTAAGTCTATTTTCCTTGCTTCTTGATCTAAACATATTCAGAATTTATCCTTTTTTTCACTATTTCATTCAATTAAATCCAAACACATATATTTAGGGTAATTTGCAACTTAGCCCTCACATTTGCACATTTTATCAATCTAGTCCATTTTACTCAAAACATCAAATTTCACAAGATCAATGCATACACAAGCTTAGCCGAATACATATATATCACATACAAGCCCACATTTCTCATCAAACTTGCAATTTAGTCCTTCAATTTACCATTTTCTCAATTTAGCCCTATTTAGCTAAATTCATCAAAACTTCAAGAACATAACATGTTCATCTAGCTCAAATCTTTCATTTTTCATTCTCAAACATCACAAAGTTTGCAAAATCATCAATGGTATATTTCACATATATCATCAAAACACAAAATCAAGGCATGGGTTTTGTAGCTCTCAAAGCAATGATTACAAAAATGTAGAAAACCGAAGTAAAAACATACCTTAATCTTGCATAAATAAAGTCGAATGCCCTAGCACATTTCTCTTCTTTTTCTTTCTTCAATTTCGGCACCCAAATATAAGATGGTAGCATTCATCTTTTCTTTTGTTTATTATTACAAACATATTATTATTCATTTTACTAAAATATCCATTCAATTTATAAATAAAACAAACATATAGCAAGGGCATATTTGCCTTTCATTCACCCACTAATTAAATAGTGGTCTAATTGCTTCCTAAGGCCATCACTTTTATAAAGCCACAACACATAGGCACTTTAACATATAGCATGCAAGTTTCACACTTAATGCAATTCAATCCTTTATTCAAATTAAGCTCACAGACAGATAAATTAACTTACGAAAATTTAACACATGCTTAATCACATCTCAATAGCACATAAAATAATATTAAAATATTATTCAGACTCAGTTTGTGGTCCCAAAACCACTATTCTGACTAGGGTATAAATCGGACTATTACACCACAAGGTAGCTTGCCAAGTAACATTAAGACTAACCCAAAGGAGCAACTTCAAGCCATAACAGGTCATGCCAGTGAAGGGTTAGTGTAATCTAAATCTGAGCCAAGGCAAGAACCTGTGGTAAGCGAATGTAAAGTTGATGAAAGCCAACAAAAACCAAAATCGGTAATTAAAGAGTACCAACCTCGAATACCATACCTCGAATTCCATACCCCAATGCAATAAAGAAAGACAATACAGATGAACAGTTCGGTAAGTTTCTTAAACTTTTAAAGAAATTACATATTAACTTACCGTTTCTTGAAGCTCTTTCGCAGATGCCAGATTCAAGGAATTTTTTAAAAAAACTTTTAACAAACAAGCGAAAGTTAGACGAGGAATCGTACATGGAACTAAACGCAGTGTGCTCAGTAATGTTGCAAAATAAACTACCACGAAAATTAAAAGATCCAAGGAGTTTTACAATTCCATGCTTAATTGGTAGTTTATCTGTTGATAATGCTTTAGCTGATTGAGGGGCAAGCATCAATGTTATGCGTTATAAAATGTTTAAACAGCTAGGTCTAGGGAAACCCAAACAAACTAGGATGAGCATTCAATTAGATGATAAAATTATTAGAATTCTTAGGGGTATATTTGAAGATGTGCTAATAAAAAATGACAAATTCATATTCCCAGTAGACTTTGTTGTTTTAGATATGGATGAGGACAATAGTATCCCCTTAATTTTAGGAAAGCCCTTTTTAGCAACTGGCAGATCTAAAATTGATGTTGGTATAGGAGAACTCACACTTCGTGTAGGTGACGAATCAATCAGTCTTCAAGATCTCGACTCAGCTAGGACATCGAGTGATAAAGGTGAGAACGTAAATTCTATTGATAATCATTTGGTTCAACTTTTTTTACAGGAAGTATCACGGAATTACACAACTGAGCCAGATCTTAAACCTCGTGTCAATAAAGAAGAAATTTATGAGGAACGAAGGCTTCAGATCGACGAACTAGACGAGTGGAAAGCATATTTCAGGGAGAAACCACACAAAGTGAAACCGAAGGAACCCCCAGACGAGCTTATAGGAACATCAAATCACTTCAAAATAGGAGATCAGGTACTGTTAGATAAAACAGACCCTCGAATCGCCATATCAAACTTGAATACACACGAAGAAATCCCTTTTAAGGTAATCAATGTTTTCCCATACGAAACAGTCGAGGAAAGAAATCCTACATTCGGCACTTTTAAGGTAAATGCCACTCGACTCAAACTATATAATGATAGCATGAGAAAGGATTTTCACCTTCACATGCCACCATGATTATGCGAATGGGAGGTAAAGTCTAGCTTAAGACTTTAAACGGGTGCTTCTCGGGAGGAAACCCAAGCACTAACCCCATTAAATTTTACATTTATTTTATCTTCTTTCTTTTAGCACCTAGCTATAAACTAACCAAAGTGCATATTTCCATACCACACAGCCGTGGCCGTGGCCGTGTGGACACTACAGATTTTAGTACTGGCATGGCAGAAATAGTACAAAATAGGACGAGAAATATCTTCAAACCACGGGCCTCGACTAAACACCACAGCCGTGGCTGACACTGTTTTATCAACACGGGCATGGCGACCTGCACACAGGCTTGGAAGAAACGAATGAACCACTGTACAGCCGTGCGATACGGCCGTGTGACCTGACACGCCCATGATACACGGGCATGGGGATGTACCAGAGCTTAAAAATTTTATTTAAAACACCCCTTCCCCTTCTCTCCTACTCTCCACTCCCCTTCTTCCATGACCTCTACACTTCCCTCGTTTTTCATTTTCCTCCTTCTTCATTATTCAATCTTTTTTATCTACACCCTATCAATGTCAAAGAAGCAGAAGGGTCCTAACATAGTCTCCCTGTGCATGACCGATCTATATAAGTTCATGCCGGCTGCTTCACTAACTCGACAGAAAAAGGACCTTTGAGTCCATTTAATCTTTCTTTTTCTTTTCTCTTCTCCTTTCTTTTCCTTATCTTTATTTCTCTTATACTAAATTTATTTTATTTTTATTTTTATTTTGTTGGTTTTAGGTTCTTCAGGGTGCTTGGGAATCACACCCACCTCATGAACCATCTAATAATAAGGACTTTTTAGTCCATTAATCTTTTCTTTTAGTTTTATTTCACTTTTACACTCTTTCTTTTATTTTCTTTTCTTTAAATATATAATTAGTATATTTAGAAATATTCTTATTATTTCTGGCTAATTTTTCACGAGCTTCCCAATTTCTTCATCTAGCGAAAAATTATTGGCGGCCACCACACCACCACTAAAGACGCACCTCCATCTTATCTTTCACCTCCAAATCAAGTTTACACACCTTCAACTCAAGGAATCCACCCAAAAATTCAGGAAGTTTCACTTCTCTCCCTCTCTTTTGATTTTCTTACTATATTGTGAATATATATCTTTGCACATTGAGGGCAATGTACATCTTAAGTGTGGGGGTGAAATTTATTTAGAAAAGTTCCTAACTTTTTGCATTATTCTCGAATCCCTGAACGATATCTTGTCTTAAGTAATTTTCTCATAACACTAATTAGAATGAAATTTCTGTTGATTTATGATTTTTACTGATATGTTTTGGATTAAGTCATAGTTAATTGTGCATTGATGATTTAAACTTTAGGTGACTAGAGGATCAATCATGATAAGTCTGTTTTTCAAAATTAAAAATCTGCTAGGTTGTTGACCTAAATTTGAATATTACCTTGAAGTTTGAAATTTACAAACTTGATATAAAAAAAAACCCATAATTCTTTTGAGATTTTGAGCCTTTTAGAGCATACATTCTTTTCGTGCTCACTTTATTGATTATGAGTATGTCAATATTGATTTGTTATTCTAGAACTTGCTTCGATTATACATGTCAAGATCACATCATTGATTTGATATATAGAGATGATAAAGGCACTTAGGATTTAACCCACTTACTCCACTAAAAGCCTACCTTCACAATTAACCCCTAGTGAACCCCTTTGATCCTAACAACCCTTTTATTGACTCACCCACTAATATTAATCCAAAACCCATCTTGTATTTGTTATCACCATTTCTCTTGACTACCCTTCTATCGAGACTTAATTTGATCAATTGCCTAATTTTTTATTTAGTTGCTAAATTCATCTTATATTATGTATTTACTTGATTTTTCTTAAAAAATTCAAAGTATATCCATTATTAGTTCTATAATTAAGTGAGCTTATACGTTTAAATTCAACATCTTGAAGAAGAAGCTCAGATTATTAGTTTTCAATTGATGCAATTATTCAGGATTAGTTCATTTTTCTAGTTAGGTAAATTGTCAATTCAATCTCGATTTTAAACCTTCTAATTCAGCCTATATCCACACCTTTAACCATAGCCCCATTACAACCCTTAAAAGACCTTTTGATCTGTGTATCACTTCATTTTATAGTGGTGGAGATTTGATTTTCATGCAAGCCTATGGGATTAACTTTTCATGTTCAACTTTTGAGAGCTTAATTTTGAACCTTAAACACTTTGAGTGATTTGAGTGAATCTTTAGTGAGGATGTCAACTCTTGTCGATTTTAAATTAGAGGTAATTATTCGGATAAGGGGAAACACCTATGTTTTTATGCTGCAAACTTATGACTTTGATTGATTGAATCTTTAGGAATCTTTGATTTAAATTATCCATGTATAAATTATCCATGAATTATGATGAGACATTGTTAACGGGAATTATGAATTGAGGGAAGTTAATTTTGATTGTGAGTTGAGAATTTTGCTTAAGGACAAGCAAATGCTTAAGTGTAGGGGTATTTGATAAACCGTAATATGTTCATATTTTAATCCTACATTTAGCATACTTTTGGATGATTTATTCCCTGAATTGTGGAATTTGGTGCTCCTAATCCTTTAATTTCGTGTTTTATACTTAGGAAAGCACCAAAGGATGAAAAGAACGAGAAACGAGCTAAAAATGGAGAAAATGGGCCAAAGTACGAATTGTACACGGCTTGGGCCCGAAACACACGACTGTGCCTCATTAGCAGATCCAACCACGGCCTGGCCCCGAATTACACGGGCGTGTCCCTGCCGCAACAAAGAAGAGTTCCATTCGAATTAGGGTACTTAGAGGCAAAGAACGGCATTCCAAAAGCCTACATAAACACCCTAGAGGCCAACCTTAAAGGGGGTGTTCGGCTAGGCCAAGGAGCCAAGCCAGAGAGGCTGAATAGTGGGATTCACTCGAAGAAAGCCAATTGATCCATCCCTGAAGCCTGAGTCATACTCAAGATTGAGGATCTATCATTGAATTCCTTCAGGGGGTTTTAGGTTTTTTCTTATGTTTTGTTTTATATTTTCTTCTGAGATGTATTCTTTTATGATTATGAACTAATCCTCAAATACGAGGAGATGAAACCTAAGATGATCTTGTTATTGTTTTCTCAACTATATGATAAATACTTGATTTGTTCTTAACTATGTGTTCTTAATTCTTGCTCGATATTTCGGGATATTGATTCAAGTATTGATGTGCTTAGGCGGAGGAGGAATATTCCTGTTTAAGAGTAGATCTAGTATAGTTAAGCGGAGTTGATCGCAACCCAGAGATAGGATGACGAAAATCACGATTAGGGTCAAACCTAATATAGGAGTCCATAGATCGAGTTAATGCAATTCTAGGGTTTTAATTAGAAAGAGATTTTAATTAATCAACCTAGGGTTAGACGTTAGTAGCCTTGAGATAGGTATTAATATAAATTAGGGAATCCTACGGATCAAGTCAAGTGAATAAATCGCCTGGTTCAGAGTTAGGTAACAAGTGAAGTCTAGGTGGATTCTTCCTCGGGTATTGTCTTAATCAATTGGTTTTCCCACAAGTATTTCCCCAATTCCTTCTCTATGTCTTAGAATCTTTAGCTTAATAGTTAGTTAAATTTAGATTAAATAACAATTCTCTTGATTCTTAGGCTAAATAATAAAAAAGAAAGTTAGTATTAGTACTTTTGGTTCCTTTGGGTTTGACAATCCGGTCTTGTAACATCCTAAAATTTGAGTATTGAATTGATGCATGTTTTAGTGCTTAACTTGTGTATAATAAAATTTTTCATGTTTAGTATAGTCTTGAGAAGACTTGAGAACTATTCAGAATTAGAATAAATTTTAGTAAGGAGTATTTAATTGAAGTGGATCAAGTGACCTTGAGGCTTAAGTAAAATTTAGTGTTAAAAACTAGCATAAGATGAGCTAGTAACAAGGTGGTGTTGGCGCATGTATGTTTGTTTGAGGGGAGAGGTTCGAATCTCCTAGAATGCAACTTGAAAGCTTTTATTTTGCTTTCTACTATCAAGTGTCGCCAAGCTTCATTTTTGGTATGTTAGACTTTTAATTTTTATGGTAAGGTGGCTAAATGGATTAA
The DNA here is from genome assembly GCA_025506655.1 of Gossypium rotundifolium. Lineage (NCBI taxonomy): Eukaryota > Viridiplantae > Streptophyta > Magnoliopsida > Malvales > Malvaceae > Gossypium > Gossypium rotundifolium. Next base: position 39,870,139 of record CP106732.1, on the reverse strand, counting down.
GGAAACATTAAAGTTGAGGAAAGGAATCAATAGGATAAGGCAAGTAAGGGGAACAAATGGCTTAAATTGTGGAATGTGCTATGGAAATAAAGGTTGGCAAAAGTTGATCCTTGATAGCTATGTACATGAACGGTTTTGTGGACTAAAGAGGGAGCCAAAATATTGGTGGTCAGTTTTGGAAAAGTTAGTAGCTTGAGAGAATTTTTCATTTTAGTCTTTTGCTCTCCCAAAAACAAAACATTTTCTCTCATCTTTCCTCTTGGCCGAATGTGCTTGTGATAGGAGGAAAACCATCTTTGCCTTGTTTTCTTTTGGTTATTCTTTTGACCATTTGGTCATTTATTTGTTAATCACTCTAGTAGCCCATTTGGTGTTTCCATTTAGTGCCTAAAACATCAAAAACAAAACATTTTCTTCTTCTCTCTCTCTTGGCCGAATGCACCATTGTTCAAACTTTCATCTCTTGTTTTCCTTTATTTCAAAAATTTAATCATAAATCTCTCATCCTCATTTTCTTCCTTTCATCATTTTGATTTTCTTTTCAACATACTTTCAACATTCTCTTTTCTTCTTGGCCGAAGGTTACTAAATACTATTTCTTTTAACTTTTCTCTATAACCGAATCTTCTATTCTCCATAAGCATCTATTGTTTTCAATCATTCTTTTTCTTCTATTCAAACTTTAATCAATCAAAAATTAGTGGAGGGCCGAAACTCAAGTATTCGTAAACATCGTAGATCGTTGAAATCAGATTTAAGGTGTTAAGGTAAGGGATTATTAAGGATTTTCATATTGTTCAACATATGGTTATAAATGGTTTATTAACCGAATTCATTTTTAGGGGACGTTATCGCTCGATTGTCATATTGTGGAACGAGGGTATTTGTGGTAAGATAATCCCACCCTTTAAAACCTCTAGTCGAAATTTTGATAGCTTATTATTAAGACTAATGATCTTTTGTCAATAGAGACAATCAAAATAGGGACGAAAAGGGCAGTAAATAGTATTCAGAAGAGGGGTAGTTCTATTAATCCCCCTAAGTTTAAGAGAAAGACTATTTCAGGAATCTGAGATTTTCCATCGGGTTGTGGACCCTCATCCGGCGAAAATTAATTATTCGAAGTCCTACGTACCCCCGAACCATTATTTACTCGTGGTACAAAACCTTTGATCGGAGAAAAATTGCAAATAGTGGTTATTCGAGATTCCGAGGGTAAGATTTAGATCGCTCAATTTTAGAATAGTTTAATATTAAATTTCAGTGTTCTTATCCTTCGTAATGTGTGTTTAGATATCGACGAGCGGGAGAGTGTAGTTCTCACCGTAATTAGGTGTGTAATCTCACACTATATCTCATGGGTTAGATGACTACACAATAGTTAAAGTTGGATTAAAAATCGCAAAGTTGGTGAAATCGAAAAATATGGTATTATCGACACTTTAGTATTAAAATCATGAAATCGGTATTAAGATCGTGAAAATTTTGAAATCGCCCTTAATGGCTAAAACGATAATAAGTGATAAATTTGGGCAATATGTGATATTTGATAAATTTGGGCCATATGTGTTATTTGATAAATTTGGGTCATATATGTGATATTTGATAAATTTGGGCCATATGTGATATTTGATAAATTTGGGCCATATATGTGATATTTGATAAATTTGGGCCATATATATGATATTTGGCAAATGTGGGCCTTGTGTGATAATTGAGAATTTGAGCCATATGTGATAATCGATAAATGGGCCTTAAGTGAAAATTGATAATTGGGCCAATTATGATAATGGATAAATGGGCTATATTTGAAATGTGTTTTAATGGGCCAAAATTCATAAATTATAATAAGGTTTTCTTTACAAATATTTTGTAATGCATAAACATGATTAAGTGGGTTGGGATCAATGATGAAGAGAAGAAAGGCTTAATGCCGAATTCTAGATAGGTGACTCTGTCACAATGGCCATGTCTGAAATCTAGATCGGTGGTTCTACCACAATTATTTAAATGGTCGTTGCCACAAATATGATATTGGGCTTAAAGCCTACTTGATGTGTTGGCGGGTGGGTGACTAAAGCTCCCACAGTGTCTTTGGTTGGGTAGGGGGTGTGTAGCGAATGGAAATCTAGGTTTGGTTTTGGGAATTGCATATCATTTGCATTATTATTTTTAAATGCTAAATTATTATATTTTAAAATGGGCTTAGGCCCAAATAAATGTTTAATTGGTCTTGGCCGGTGGACTATGGTAAGTGAGTTACACACGAGTTCTAAGTAACTCACCCCATTTTTTTTACCCTCTCGAGCAATAACAATTGATGTAGACTTGGGTGGAGATGACTTCGTGGGAGGCTATATTACAAATGGTGGTTTATAAAACTTTAAGACTTCTTTTATGATTTTTATTAAGTATTATTTTAATGGCGATGTAATAAGGCCTTTTAATTATGGATTTTATTATATGGATGGATCTATTATGTTTTAGTTTTATTAAGTTGGATTGATTTAGTTTTTTTAAATGTTTTCTATAACTCTCATATAAAATAAAAGTTTTTCTTAACTAGAAACTTAGGAAATTCTTTTAAAACTTTTCAATGAAATATTTCGACTAAATAAGTCCAAAGTTTTTATCAAATACTTCTTTATATATCAAACGACAAATTCGGTGTTTTTAATTATGGTTTTCGATGAACTTTGATTTTTTTCGATAAAGTAATTTTCTTAATCGTTTTGAAATTTTGATTTCTACTTCGTTAAATGATTTGAATGTTCGTTAAATTTGTGTGGCATGCCGAAATCTGAGCTTAATGCATAGGCTGGATTTGGGGTATTACATTTTATGGTATCAGAGCCCAGTTTCAAAACTCGACTGTGATTTGGGTTCAACAATGATTTACTTTAAAACCACCAAATTTCTAGACTTTATGTTTTAAAGGTAGTATGGCACCACGAGCATCCGACACCAAGTCAAGTAAGTATGTTCAGTAAGTACTTGTTTATTAAATGTTTATTTTTGTGATGAGACCTAAGGAACACTCTAAAACTTCTAGTTTTAGGTGTTGAAAATGATAGAGATCGAGACTATAAGATGTGATGGCGAAAACAACCCTATCTCTTATATCTCATAAAATATCGTTAATAAACACTGAAATAATATTCTGATTCATAAAACTTGTAATCAGATTAAAGTAAATTAGCCAATATGAGCACTAGAGGATGTGGTCGTGGACGCGGTAGACGTGGCCGTAGTAAAGGACAAGGTGTTGCGTCTGAACTGCCAGGTCACATACCGAAAATGGATGCACCTGCGTCATTCTAGAGCGAAACTAGATCTCATGATCATGCCAATGAGGATAATGCTTCGACTCAAGCAATGTTGCGAGTCTTAGAAAGAGTAGCTGGAGCCGAATCGGGCCAAGAGCTCGCAGATCAATATCGAATGAATCAAGTCTAGTGGTGCGAAGTTTTAAGAGGTGTCTCGGTGTAGCTCAGAATGTGGCGTAATATTGGCTTGAGGTCAGAGAACGAATTATGGATGATTTGGAGTGTACCGCCGAAAGTAAACCGAGAGGAGCCGTGTCTTTGCTAAGAGACGAGGCGTATCAATGGTGGCTTACTGTTTGAGAAGGCACCGAGGTTGCATTGGTTAATTGGGATTTCTTTAAAGCTGCTTTCTAAGGGAAGTACGTCGGGATAAGTTATGTAGATGCCCGAAGGAAGGAATTCCTGAATTTGGTTCAAGGAAGTAAGACTGTGGCAGCCTACGAGGTAGAATTTCTTCATTTGAGTCGTTATGCTCGTACTATAGTGCAGACTGATCATGAGCATTGTGTACGCTTTAAGGATGGACTGAATGATGAGTTGCGGGTACTGATAACCCCACAACAAGTGTGGACTTTTACCTCGCTTGTAGAGAAAGCTAAGATAGCAGAAGAGGCTAAGAATTCAGAACGCCAGAACCGAGAAATAGTAAGAGGCAAGAGGGATTTTAAGTATTATGGTTCTTCTAAAAGGTTTCAAAAGAGGCCACAGAATGATGAGCCAATTGAAGTTAGGGCACCTATGACTACCAATCAGATTCGAGAATGTGCCGACTGTGGAAGACGACATCCCGAAGAATGTTGGAGGAAAACTGGAGCCTGTTTTAAATGTGGATCCAAGGATCATCAGTTTAAGAATTGTCCTCGACAGACTGAAATGACTCAGGAAGTTCGTAACCCTGAGGCTCAGCCAGCTAGAGGTACTCAGCAGCCACCAAGAGTTCATGGACCAAGTCGTGGTGGTAATGGTAACGGACGTGGACAAGGTGCACCAGGTCGAGGTAATGGTGTTAGAGGTAACACAGAGGCGAGACAGCCAGGATTAGTCTATGCTGTCAGGCGTCGTGAGGATGGCGATGCACCTGATGTAATAACTGGTACGTTCTTCATCTTTGATGTACCTGTTACTGCTTTGATAGATATAGGATCTACCCATTTGTATGTTGCTAGTGTTATATCTGGAAACCTAAATATTAGATCTGAGATTACCGATAGAGAGATGACCGATAGAGAGATGAAGGTAATTAGTCCTTTAGGACAGTCAGTAATAGTGAATAAATTATTCAGAGATGTGCCCTTAGAGATTCAAAGAGAGGTATTTCTAGCAGACTTGATGGAATTACCTTTCGGTGAGTTTGATCTTATTTTGGGCATGGATTGGTTGGTGAAGCATCAGACGCAATTGAATTATGCTGAAAAGCGGATGTCAATTAGGACTGTTGTAATAGCCCAAATTTTAGTTATATTAGAAATAGTGGTTTGAGACAATCAAATCGACAAATGAACTCATAGATTGTATTATTTAATATTTACAAGCCAAATGTAGCTTTTAAAAGATTTTTGAAATAGTAAATTGTGTTTTACAAAGATTTATTTGGTCAAGAAATCGAGAAAAGAGGTATCGAGATCTTGGTATTATAAATCGAGTCAAAATATTTTTATGAATATTTACGAATGTCAATAAGTGGTATAAAAATTTCAGTTAGGAAATTTTGACGTTTGGGTGGTTAATAAAATAAAAAGGACTAAATTAAAAAAGTGTAAAAGTTGCTTTAAGGATTAAATAGCTTAATTGTCAAATGTGGAAGGACCTATAGTGAAAATAAGCCCAAAGGAGATATTTTGGGCGGCAATAGCTGAGAAAAATCAGAAATGGCTGAAATAAGGGTAAAATTGGAAAATTGTCAAAATTATTAAATAAATATGGGACCAAATTGGAATATCTAGAATTCTCTTCATTTCTCTTCATTTTCATCAGCTGAAAAATAGTCATGGAAGATGGTTCAAGCTAGTTTTCATACTCTTGCTTCATGTAAGTTTAATTCTTGCTTTCTCCTTGAAATTTCTATGTTTTTGAACTTTTACAATTGGGTCCAACTTAGTATGTCATTAGTTTTTGATTCTATGGCAAATTTTTAAAGTTTCTATGGATGAGTGCTGGAATAATATGATGAATAAATATAGAATTGAAGCTTTAATTTTGATATATAGTGATTTTATCAAGTAAAATTGATGGAAATTGGTTTTAGGACCTAATTGTGAAAGAGTTGAAATTAAGGCCTAAGGTTAAAATTCTGATTTTCAAAGGTTATGAAGTAGTTTAAAATGATATAGAAAAGTATTAAATGAGAAAATTAGCTCAATTGAGGGGTTAATTGAGCAAGGACCTAATTGTATGAATTGTGGGATTTGGGACAAAATAGAAATCAACATGTTACACTAAAGCGCTTTTGGACAGCAGAGGTTGTCTAACTTTGAAAAATCACCAAAATGGTAGAAATTGAATTAGAAGTTGGGTGAGATATAGAATTAAAGCTTGTTGAGTCTATTTTCATATAAAAGAAACATAGCAAGCAAAGAAAGTCTACATTTTGAGATATTTAAATTTTGGTAAGACTGGTTTAGAATAACTTCGTGAGCCCTGTTTTACTTTAGAAATTCACTAAAATTGTACAAATTGTACTATGAGATAATTGATTTTAGTGAAGAGAGGTCGAGCAGGGAGTACTGTAATGGGGAGAACTTAACTAATAAATCAGTATTAATTGGCCATACCAAAAATTGTGGAAATATTATGGTAAGAAGATATGTGAGTCTAGTTTCAAATAAAATTTACTGGATCTTAATTTTGAGTTCGTAGATCAAGATGAAAATAATTTAGTGACTATGACACGGATGGACAGCTTGAATATTCACATAAGTAAATAGTGAAAATTATAGATAATGTTACTTACAAGTGTGTTGTTTATACTAAGGATGTGGATGGAGAGGAGGAGGAGGAAAATAATAAAAGAATGAATTGTGTATAAATTGATCACATGCTCGATTATAATTGATAAACGTTGAGGTAGAAATGATATAATGTTTTATTTCAAATATTTATTATGAAACTAAGATTATTGTTCGGTATAAAAATCGAATTGTAAGTTCATGTAACTTGAATTATATTCTTAAATGCTTGAAATGTATGTTATTGAGATGAATATAATTTGAATGTGCATTGTATGAAAATTGATGAAACATTGATATATTTGATAAAAAGGAAGAAATCCGGTTGAATGAAAGGAAAATTGATGGATCTCTTAAAAGGAATTGACGGTAAAAAGGATCTAGCCTTGACGGTGATCCTATCTGATATAGCCCTCTCAAGAATATGTGGAAAATGGATTTAGCCTTGACGGGTAATCCAATTAGGTCTGAATTTAGCCTCGATGGTAATTTAGATCCAAGCTCATTAGAGTAATTGTCGCTTGTGGGATTTAGCCGGGACCGTAATCCCGACAATACTCTATGAGTTTATATTACTGGATTTAGCTCGATCGGTAATCCATTTGTAAGGATGAGGTTCATGGAGTGTACTCTCTTACAAGGAATTAGCTCGACCGTAATCCATTGTAAGGATGAGGTTCACAGAGTGTGCTCTCCGAAATGGAAATGTGCCCACATGAACATGAATTGACGGACTGGATTTGTACACTAAAGTGTACCTCTGAAAATCCATCGAAAATTCCAAGAAATTCAACGGATAAATATGGAAAAATATCAAGGAATGGAAATCATGATATATATATTATGTGATATAAGGAAATACGAGTTAATGAGAAGAGTTCTAATATGAAATAATCTTAAATCAATGAAATATTATGAAAACATATTTGAAATACATTGGTATGTCTTGTATATGTTATTTGAGTTCATAACGCAAAGTAATGTATGTGGAAATATGAGATGATGATACTGTACATGGAATTTATTAGTGGATACGTACATCCAAATTCATATGATAGATTGTAGTGAACATTGAAATTGGCCTCAATAAGTGATTTGTCACTTTAAATTGTGATTAGCGTGAAGGGTTAGTGAATTTCATTTTTATGAATTGTTACACGTATTTGTCGTAAATACGAGGAAATGATGGTAATTGATACATGGAAATATGAGACTATGATATATATAAAAACATGACATATGTTTGATAAATGTGTTCATTCATAATTATAGAATTGTGCATCTCTAGTGCACTATATGTGTAAAGATGATGTTTCAAATAATTTGATAAGTAAAACTCAAATATGAAGTAGTTTGAAACCAAGATAATTTGTTATAAAATATATATGAAATACAGAGGTGTGATTGTTATATGTTATATGAATACATAGTGTGAAACGATAAGTACAAGAGAAATTTAATGAGAATTGAGCCCATATACATTTCTTGTTATTTATATGAAGTGTACGACTAACAAATGGTATTAAGTATAAGGCTCATTGAATATCTTAAATTGGTTTTTGTATGTATTAAATGTGGGTGAAGAATAAGGATCAAATGAGTGAGAAATATGGCTTGGAAAATAGCCTAATTTGTGAAAATTAACTTTACCCCACGGCCTAACAACACGAGCGTGTACTAAGGCCATGTGACTCAAGTTCCTTCATAGACGCAAGTCAAAGAGTTATATGGCCCAGAGGCACGGTCATGTGAGCCATACGGGCGCGGGAGCTTTGTAAATGAGATAAACTTAGGTATTTTGCGAAAAATTTCATACGATTCTGATTCAATCCCGACCCAATCCCAATGCATGATTTGGACTCCAAGGTCTGTTAAAGGAAACTTCTATAATCAATTTTGATATTTGAGCACTAAATGGTTTAAATCATCTGTAAGTGTTCCGTACTCTTCGGTAATGCCTCGTACCCTGTTCCGGCATCGAATGCGAGTAAGGGGTGTTACATTTAGTGGTATCAGAGCTATGGTTTAGTCGATTCTCAGACTAACATAGCGTGTACAAGAGTCTAGCTATACATGCCATATGTGAACTGTGATAGTGTGACATCTCCCGACTCTAACAAAATTGTTTTGTTAAGACAGAGATAACTTCTAACTGAGCTATTGTCGATAATGCTAAAAATGATATTGAGATGATTGAAATGTCCTTACGATGTATTGAAATGTGGAAAGGTATGAATAGAAGTTCATGATAAGCATGTGTTAATGTGCTTAATGAGATAACCATATGTTGGGAAACGTGGAAAAGTGAAATGAAACAGAAGTCTTTATTGTGATAAGCTCGTTCATGTATGTTAGTATTCATATGATGTTATATGTCTAACATGGTTGATTAAGTGAGTGTTATGAGTAAATTTACTCAAAATTCATGGAATGTATGTTTAAGTACGCTTGTTTGAATAAGGTAATCAAAAGTTCGTAACATGACTAAGTATGAAAATTTGCTTAGAGTGAATTATGTGATTATGATGATGTCACATTGATGATGAATGCTAAGTCATATATGTATTTATGAGAGTCAAGTTAGAGGCTTTATGACCTCACCCCTTACTAATATTGCTTTATGATGAAAGTTCGCGAGAATTATGTTGAATAAGTTCATAAGTGAGAAACTAAAGAGTCCAAGGTGGAAAAAAAAGAGAGAGTTGAGTATAGTGCACAAATGAACTCATTTTAAAAAGAAATATCGATTATTTTAAAGATTACACAGATTATACAATGTCACGGATAAAAAAGAAGCTAGTCTCGACTATTCGACTCAATTGAGTATGAAGTTTAAAGTATGAGTTGCTGATATTCTTCTCGAATTGGTTTTCGTTGGTGAATGGAATGATGCGGGGAACATGATGATAGAATTAGTTAGAGAAATAATAATTGAGTAGTAAAGATGTCTGTGTGTGATAGTTATAGTTGAGATGAATATGATGATTTTTCTGGGTATTCTATATATATTCTTTTATCCTTAGAGATATGTGTGCGATTGTTCAGCTCTGATGGAGTTCTTATGTTATGAGAATGCTAGCTAACTATGATGTTAGACGAAAGCCCTATTGGTTGAATTCGATTTATGATCGGTATTTCTTTATCTATTCGAAATTCTATTTTATTATGTTGGAATAAAGTCGATGGTAAAAATTTATGTTGGACTATTCTTCCGTTCTTATTGGATATTATTCATTATATATATAAATATTTGGAAATATATTATCTCTGTTATGATGGAAGTCCAAAGTTGGTAAGCAGTGTTTTTCTTCTGGCCTTCTCGAGGAATCATCAGATCTTTATTATTTTTTTATGAGTTATGTTCTTGGATTTCGGTATGGTATTGTATCTTGAATTTCCTTATCTTGGTTTTTCTATCATTCATACTTCGAAATTATTAATCATGGCTTATCTTTAAAGTGTGTTGTTCACTTGTGATAACTATGTCTCATTATGATTATGCTTTTGGTTTGATCATAGAAACGTGGTGATTTTGGTATCTGGATTGCTCTAAATTTTGTGTAAGGAATTGACATCGGAAAAGGTATAAGTAGTAAAAATATTTGAACCTTTCTGATTAAAGGAATTTTCGAGGACGAAAATTCTTAAAGAGGGGAGAGTTGTAATAGCCTAAATTTCAGTTATATTAGAAATAGTGGTTTGAGACAATCAAATCTGACAGATGAACTCATAGATTGTATTATTTAATATTTACAAGCCAAATGTAGCTTTTAAAAGATTTTTGAAATAGTAAATTGTGTTTTATAAAGATTTATTTGGTCAAGAAATCGAGAAAAGAGGTATCGAGATCTCGTGTTATATATCGAGTCAAAAATATTTTTATGAATATTTATAGAATGTCAATAAAGTGGTATAAAAATTTCGTTAGGAAATTTTGACGTTTGGGTGGTTAATAAAATAAAAAGGACTAAATTGAAAAAAGTGTAAAAGTTGCTAGAAGGATTAAATAGCTTAATTGTCAAATGTGGAAGGACCTAAAGTGAAAATAAGCCCAAAGGAGATATTTTGGGCGGCAATAGCTGAGAAAAATCAGGAAATGGCTGAAATAAGGGTAAAATTGGAAAATTGTCAAAATTATTAAATAAATATGGGACCAAATTGGAATATCTAGAATTCTCTTCATTTCTCTTCATTTTCATCAGCTGAAAAATAGTCATGGAAGAGGGTTCAAGCTAGTTTTCATACTCTTGCTTCATGTAAGTTTAATTCTTGCTTTCTCCTTGAAATTTCTATGTTTTTGAACTTTTACAATTGGGTCCAACTTAGTATGTCATTAGTTTTTGATTCTATGGCAAATTTTTAAAGTTTCTATGGATGAGTGCTGGAATAATATGATGAATAAATATAGAATTGAAGCTTTAATTTTGATATATGGTGATTTTATCAAGTAAAATTGATGGAAATTGGTTTTAGGACCTAATTGTGAAAGAGTTGAAATTAAGGCCTAAGGTTAAAATTCTGATTTTCAAAGGTTATGAAGTAGTTTAAAATGATATAGAAAAGTATTAAATGAGAAAATTAGCTCAATTGAGGGGTTAATTGAGCAAGGACTGAATTGTATGAATTGTGGGATTTGGGACAAAATAGAAATCAACATGTTACACTAAAGCAGTTTTGGACAGCAGCAGTTGTCTAACTTTGAAAAATCACCAAAAATGGTAGAAATTGAATTAGAAGTTGGGTGAGATATAGAATTAAAGCTTGTTGAGTCTATTTTCATATAAAAGAAACACAGCAAGCAAAGGAAGTCTACATTTTGAGATATTTAAATTTTGGTAAGACTGGTTTAGAATAACTTCGTGAGCCCCTGTTCTTACTTTAGAAATTCACTAAAAATTGTACAAAAAGAATTATGAATTATAATTTATATGTATGTATTCCTTAGTGAGCCTATTTTCATTAGAAATAATTGGAAACACTATATGAAAATTGTACTATGAGATAATTGATTTTTAGTGAAGAGAGGTCAGAGCAGTAGGACTGTGTAACAGGGGAGAACTTAACTAATAAACTGTACTAATTGGCCATACCAAAAATTGTGGAAATATTATGGTAAGAAGATATGTGAGTCTAGTTTCAAATAAAATTTACAGATGTTAATTTTGAGTTCTGTAGATCAAGATGAAAATAATTTAGTGACTATGACACGGATGGACAGCTTGAATATTCACATAATTAAATAATGAAAATTATAGATAATGTTACTTACAAGTGTGTTGTTTATACTAAGGATGTGGATGGAGAGGAGGAGGAGGAAAATAATAAAAGAATGAATTGTGTATAAATTGATCACATGCTCGATTATAATTGATAAACGTTGAGGTAGAAATGATATAATGTTTTATTTCAAATATTTATTATGAAACTAAGATTATCGTTCGTATAAAAATCGAATTGTAAGTTCATGTAACTTGAATTATATTCTTAAATGCTTGAAATGTATGTTATTGAGATGAATATAATTTGAATGTGCATTGTATGAAAATTGATGAAACATTGATATATTTGATAAAAGGGAAGAAATCCTGGTTGAATGAAAGGAAAATTGATGGATCTCTTAAAAGGAATTGACGGTAAAAGGATCTAGCTTGACGGGTGATCCTATCCTGATATAGCCCTCCAAGAATATGTGGAAAATGGATTTAGCCCGACGGTAATCCGAATTAGGTTCGAATTTAGCCTCGACCGATAATTCGAGATCCAAGCTCATTAGAGTAATTGTCGCTTGCAGGATTTAGCTCGACTGGTAATCCCACCGTAAGGATGAGGTTCATGGAGTGTGCTCTCTTCTGTGGAATTAGCTCGGACCGTAATCCCATTGTAAGGATGAGGTTCAAGGGAGTGTGCTCTCTGAAATGGAAATGTGCCCACATGAACATGAATTGACGGACTGGATTTGTACACTAAAGTGTACCTTTGAAAATCCATCAAAATTCCAAGAAATTCAACGGATAAATATGGAAAATATCAAGGAATGGAAATCATGATATATATATTATGTGATATAAGGAAATACGAGTTAATGAGAAGAGTTCTAATATGAAATAATCTTAAATCTGAATGAAATATTATGAAAACGTATTTGAAATACATTGGTATGTCTTGTATATGTTATTTGAGTTCATAACGCAAAGTAATGTATGTGGAAATATGAGATGATGATACCGTACATGGAATTTATTGGTGGATACGTACATCCAAATTCATATGATAGATTGTAGTGAACATTGAAATTGGCCTCAATAAGTGATTTGTCACTTTAAATTGTGATTGGCAGGAAGGGTTAGTGAATTTCATTTTTATGAATTGTTACACATATTTGTCTAAATACGAGGAAATGATGGTAATTGATACATGGAAATATGAGACTATGATATATATAAAAACATGACATATGTTTGATAAATGTGTTCATTCATAATTATAGAATTGTGCATCAGTAGTGCACTATATGTAAAAGATGATGTTTCAAATGATTTGATAAGTAAAACTCAAATATGAAGTAGTTTGAAACCAAGATAATTTGTTATAAAAATATATATGAAATACGAGGTGTGATTGTTATATGTTATATGAATACATAGTGTGAAAACGATAAGTACAAGAGAAATTTAATGAGAATTGAGCCCATATACATTTCTTGTTATTTATATGAAGTGTACGACTAACAAATGGTATTAAGTATAAGGCTCATTGAATATCTTAAATTGGTTTTGTGTATGTATTAAATGTGGGTGAAGAATAAGGATCAAATGAGTGAGAAATATGGCTTGGAAAATAGCCTAATTTGTGAAAATTAACTTTACCCCACGCCTAACAACACGAAGCGTACTAAGGCCGTGTGACTCAAGTTCCTTTATAGACGCAAGTCAAAGAGTTATATGGCCCAGAGGCACGGTCATGTGAGCCATACGGGTGCAGGGAGCTTTGTAAATGAGATAAACTTAGGGATTTTGCGAAAAATTTCATACGATTCGATTCTATCCCACCCAATCCCAATGCATGATTTGGACTCAAGGTCCATAAAGGAAACTTCTATAATCAATTTTGATATTTGAGCACTAAATGGTTTAAATCATCTGTAAGTGTTCAGACTTCTCGGTAATGCCTTGTTCCTCTGCTCCGCATTGAATACGAGTAAGGGGTGTTACAACTGTGGATGATAAGGAGATAATAATGATAGGCGAGCAAAGAAACTTTTTGGCAAATGTGGTATCTGCTTTGAAGGCAGAAAAGTTGGTGCGAAAAGGGAGTAGAGCATTCCTAGCATTCATCAGTGCTTTCGATGCCAAGGATTTATCAGTAGAAGGTGTGAGAACGGTGAAAGAATTTCTAGATGTCTTTCCCGAAGAACTTCCGGGTCTATCTCCAGATCAGGAAGTAGAATTTGGCATTGAGCTTTTACCCAGAACTGCTTCGGTGTCCATTGCTCCTTATAGAATGGCACCGAAGGAGTTAGCGGAGCTTAAAGCGCAAATTCAAGAACTGCTAGATCAAGGATTTATTCGACCAAGTGTGTCTCCGTGGGGAGCACCGGTTTTGTTCGTTAAGAAGAAGGATGGGTCGATGCGTATGTCCATTGATTATAGGCAGTTGAATAAGTTGACGATCAAGAATAGGTATCCATTGTCGAGAATCGATGACCTATTTGATCAATTAAGAGGAGCTTCAGTCTTTTCCAAGATTGATTTGAGATCTGGTTATCATCAACTCAAGGTGAAAGAGGCAGATATTCATAAGACGGCATTTCAAACTCGCTATGGACATTATGAGTTTTAGTGATGCCGCTTGGTTTAACTAATGCACCAAATTGCATTTATGGACATGATGAACCGAGTCTTTCAAATTCTATTTAGATCGGTTCGTAGTAGTGTTCATAGATGACATCTTGGTATATTCGAGGAATGAAGAAGAGCATGACTCTCATTTGCGACTCGTGCCGCAAATTTTGCGAGATAAGAACTTTATGCCAAATTCAAGAAGTGTGAATTTTGGTTGAAGGAAGTGACTTTCTTGGGTCATGTAGTGTCACCAAGGAATAAGAGTTGATCCTCGAAAGGTAGAGGTCATGTTGATTGGAAACCGCCAAAGTCAAGAGTCGAGATCCAAGTTTATTGGGTTTGGCTAGTTATTATAGACGCTTTGTTGAGGGGTTTTCGTTGATTGCTGCACCCCTAACTAAGTTATTGCGGAAGAAAGTACCGTATGTATGGACCGATAAACAACAGGAAAGTTTTGAGAAACTGAAGAAGATTCTAACTAAGTGTCAAGATCGATTCAACCAGAGGCCAAAAAGAGTTTATCGTTATCGTGATGCATCACACACGGTTTAGGATGTGTCTTGATGCAAAGTGGAAAAGTGGTAGCTTATGCTTCTCGGCTTGAGGCCGCATGAAGTTAATTATCCTACTCATGATTTGGAGTTGGTCATAGTGTTTGCATTAATGATTTGGAGACATTATCTTTACGGTGAGAAGTCAATCATTTATACGCACTATAAGAGTCTTAAGTACCTCGTTACCCAAAAGGAGTTGAATTTAAGACAACGGAGATGGGTGGAGTTGTTAAAGGATTATGATTTCTCAATCGAGTATCATCCTCGAAAGGCTAACGCCAGGCGCACGCGTTGAGTCGTAAGGTTGTATCGAAGTTAAGAGCAATGTTTGCTCATCTCGGTTTGTATGAGGATGGCGCTTTGTTAGCGAAACTTCAGGTGAAGCCTCTGTGGTTGGAACAAATCAAGGAAAAGCAATTATCCGATGAAAAGTTAGGTCCTTTAATACAACAAGCTGAAAGCGGTATAATAGGAGATTTTGGTTTGAATAAAGATGGTGTATTGTGTTTTCGTGGAAGGGTTTGTATGCTTCAAGATTTGGATTTGAGGCAAATGATTCTTCTAAAGGCGATAGTAGCCCTTATGCTATGCACCCGGAGGAAATAAGATGTATCGGATCTCCGTGAATGATGACAGGCCAAAGTTAAACGGGAAGTTATCGATTTTGTGGGAAAATGTTTGACTTGTCAACAAGTAAAGGCGGAACATCAATTACCGCGGGATTGTTGCAACCAAGAAAGATTCCATTATGGAAATGGGAGCGATAACGATGGATTTTGTTAGTGGGTTACCCTTAACACCTACTAAAAAGATTCATCGGGTGGTAGTAGATCGATTAACGAAGACCGCCATTTTCTACCAGTTAAATTTGATTACTCGTTGTAGAAGTTAGCTAGACCGTATGTATCTCAAATCGTGAGGTTGCATGGGGTACCAAAGTCTCATCATATCGCATGTGATCCTAGGTTTACATCAAAGTTTTGGAAAGCTTTACATGAGGCTTTGGGAACAAAGTTAAACTTCAAGACGGCTTTTCACCCTCAAATGATGGTCACGGAAAGAGTAATCCAGATTTTGGAAGACATGTTAAGAGGTTGTGTGATTGATTTCAGAGGTAGTTGGGAGGATTTTCACCGTTGGTAGAGTTTATGATAACAACAGCTTATCAATCCAAGATTCGATGGCACCCTATGAAGCGTTATATGGTCGTAGGTGTCGTACTCTACATGTTGGACCGATTTAGGGAACGACAACTTTGGGTCCTGAATTGATATCGAGATGTAAGAAAAGTAAAGGTAATTCGAGCGCGTTAAAGGAAGCTTTGATAGACAAAAGTCATACGCGGATCCAAACGTAAAGATATCGAGTTTGCGGTGGGAGATCGGTCTTTTGAAAGTTTCCCATGGAAAAGATTTTCGATTTAGAAGGAAAGCAAGTTGAGCCCTAGGTTCATTGGACCGCACTGCAGGTGTTGAAGCGTGTAGGACCAAAGGGCCTATCAACTTGATTTACCTCCTAATTGAGTCGATTCATAGTGTTTTCCATGTTTCTATGCCGAGACGCTATAGATCGGATCCATCGCATATAGTACCCAGTAGAAGAAGTGCAATTAAGGCCGATTTGTCTTTCGAGGAGGAATCAGTGAGAATCTTAGACAGAGATGTTAAGGTGTTAAGAAAGAAGGCTGTACCGTTAGTCAAGGTTTTATGGCGTAATCACAGAGTGGAGAAAGCTACTTGGGAGCCTGAGAATGCAATTCGACAACAATATCCTCATCTCTTTTAGCCAGGTAAATTTCGAGGACGAAATTTTCTTTAAGGAGGGTAGAGTTGTAACATCCTAAAATTTGAGTATTGAATTGATGCATGTTTTAGTGCTTAACTTGTGTATAATAAAATTTTTCATGTTTAGTATAGTCTTGAGAAGACTTGAGAACTATTCGGAATTAGAATAAATTTTAGTAAGGAGTATTTAATTGAAGTGGAACAAGTGACCACGAGGTTTAAGTAAAATTAGTGTTAAAACTAGCATAAGATGAGCTACTAGCAAGGTGGTGTTGGCGATGTATGTTTGTTTGAGGAGAGGTTCAATCTCCTAGAATGCAACTTGAAAGCTTTTATTTTTGCTTTCTCCTATCAAGTGTCGGCCAAGCTTCATTTTTTGTATGTTAGACTTTTAATTTTTATGGTAAAGTGGCTAAATGGATTAAGGAAACATTGAAGTTGAGGAAAGGAATCAATAGGATAAGGCAAGTAAGGGGAACAAATGGCTTAAATTGTCGAATGTGCTATGGAAAGAAAGGTTGGCAAAAGTTGATCCTTGATAGCTATGTACATGGACGGTTTTGTGGACTAAAGAAGGAGCTGAAATTTTGGTGGTAAATTTTGGAAAAGTTAGTAGCTTGAGAGAATTTTTCATTTTGGTCTTTTGCTCTCCCAAAAATAAAACTTTTTCTCTCATCTTTCCTCTTGGCCGAATGTGCTTGTGATAGGAGGAAAACCATCTTTGCCTTGTTTTCTTTTGGTTATTCTTTTGACCATTTGGTCATTTATTTGTTAATCACTCTAGTAGCCCATTTGGTGTTTCCATTTAGTGCCTAAAACATAAAAAAAAAAAAAAAAACATTTTCTTCTTCTCTCTCTCTTGGCCGAATGCACCATTGTTCAAACTTTCATCTCTTGTTTTCCTTTATTTCAAAAATTTAATCGTAAATCTCTCATCATCATTTTCTTCCTTTCATCATTTTGATATTCTTTTCAACATACTTTCAACATTCTCTTTTCTTCTTGGCCGAATGTTATTAAACACTATTTCTTTTAACTTTTCTCTATAGCCGAATCTTCTATTCTCCATAAGCATCTATTGTTTTCAATCATTCTTTTTCTTCTATTCAAACTTTAATCAATCGAAAATTAGTGGAGGGCCGAAACTCAAGTATTCGTAAACATCGTAGATCGTTGAAATCGGATTTAAGGTGTTAAGGTAAGGGATTATTAAGGATTTTCATATTGTTCAACATATGGTTATAAATGGTTTATTAACCGATTTCGTTTTTAGGGGACGTTATCACTCGATTGTCATATTGTGGAACGAGGGTATTTGTGGTAAGATAATCCCACCCTTTAAAACCTCTAGTCGAAATTTCGATAGCTTATTATTAAGACTAATGATCTTTTGTCAGTAGAGACAATCAAAATAGGGACGAAAAGGGCAGTAAATAGTATTCGGAAGAGGGGTGGTTCTATTAATCCCCCTAAGTTTAAGAGAAGCACTATTTCGGGAATCCAAAATTTTCCACCGGGTTGTGGACCTCATCCGCGAGAATCAATTATTCAAGTCATCGCACTTCAACCATTGTTTACTCGTGGTACGTAACCTTTGATCGGAGAAAATTGCAAATAGTGGTTATTCGAGATTCCGAGTGTAAGATTTAGATCGCTCAATATTAGAATAGTTTAGTATTAAATTTTAGTGTTCTAATCCTTCGTAATGTGTGTTTAGATATCGACGAGCGGGAGAGTGTAGTTCTCACCGTAATCAAATGTGTAATCTCACACTAAATCTCATGGGTTAGATGACTACACAATAGTTAAAGTTGGATTAAAAATCGCAAAGTTGGTGAAATCGAAAAATATCGTATTATCGACACTTTAGTGTTAAAATCATGAAATCGGTATTAAGATCGTGAAAATTTTGGAATCGCCCGGCTAAAACGATAATAAGTGATAAATTTGGGCCATATGTGATATTTGATAAATTTGGGCCATATGTGTTATTTGATAAATTTAGGCCATATGTGATATTTGATAAATTGATAAATTTGGGCCATATGTGATATTTGATAAATTTGGGCCATATATGTGATATTTGATAAATTTAGGCCATATGTGATATTTGATAAATTTGGGCCTTATATGTGATATTTGATAAATTTGGGCCATATATATGATATTTTACAAATTTGGGCCATATGTGATATTTGAGAATTTGGGCCATATGTGATAATCGATAAATGGGCCTTCAGTGAAAATTGATAATTGGGCCAATTATGATAATGGATAAATGGGCTATATGTGAAATGTGTTTTAATGGGCCAAAATTCATAAATTATAATATGGTTTTCTTTACAAATATTTTGTAATGCATAAACATGATTGCATGGGTTGGGATCAATGATGAAGAGAAGAAAGGCTTAATGCCGAATTCTAGATAGGTGACTCTCACAATGGCCGCTGTCTCGAAATCTAGATCGGTGGTTCTACCACAATTATTTAAATGGTCGTTGCCACAAATATGATATTGGGCTTAAAGCCTACTTGTGTGTTGGCGGGTGGGTGACTAAAGCTCCCAAGTGTGTCAAGGTTGGGTATGGGGTGTGTAGCTAAGGAAATCTAGGTTTGGTTTTGGGAATTGCATATCATTTGCATTATTATTTTTAAATGCTAAATTATTATATTTTGAAATGGGCTTAGCCCAAATAAATGTTTAAATGGTCTTGGCCCAATGGACTATGGTAAGTGAGTTACACACCGAGTTCTAAGTAACTCACCCATTTTTTTTTTGCCCTCTCTGTAATAACAATTGATGGAGACTTGGGTGGAGATGACTTCGTGGGAGGCTATATTACAAATGGTGGTTTATAAAACTTTAAGACTTTTTTATGATTTTTATTAAGTGTTATTTTTAATGGCGATGTAATAAGGCCTTTTTAATTATGGATTTTATTATATGGATGGATCTATTATGTTTTAGTTTTATTAAGTTGGATTGATTTAGTTTTTTTAAATGTTTTCTATAACTCAGTATAAAATAAAAGTTTTTCTTAACTAGAAACTTAGGAAATTCTTTTAAAACTTTTCGATGAAATATTTCGACTAAATAAGTCCAAAGTTTTTATCAAATACTTCTTTATATATCAAACGACAAATTCTTGTGTTTTTAATTATGGTTTTCGATGAACTTGATTTTTTCGATAAAGTAATTTTCTTAATCGCTTTGAAATTTTGATTTCTACTGTTAAATGATTTGAATGTTCGTTAAATTTGTGTGGCATGCCGAAATCCGAGCTTAATGCATAGGCCGGGTTTGGGGTGTTACAAGTCTTGCCACTAAACTATACTACTGTTCGATAGGTGCGCTTGCCTCAATCGTGATGATAGTTAGTTTCTAGGCTCGATCATTTATTATATAAATTTTAAGACTTTTTCCACCACCATCACATTGTTACTGACATATTAATCTTACATACGATATTTTATTTTCTTACAATTGGCACTGCAACAAGGAATTTATGTGGCTTGACTTGTGTATCCTAATTTCTTCCTTTCTATTTTACATGTTTTGGCCATATGATAACACTTCAGCTTAGTACACTTAGAAATTAAAAGGGCATTCTGCATTGGATTATTTAAAAGTGCATATAATTTGGCATCGTAGTGCGGATACACGGAACTTAGGGAAACAAGATGGGAAATTTGGTTTATATACATATATATACACATATATTACATGGTAGAGATTAAGCATCATGAAAATCTAATCAGCTAACCAAAAAACTAAATCATGAATTATTGTAGACTTCTACTTGGTGGGACGAGGACGTTGAATTGGAGGTATCTTCCGCATGGCATAGTTGAGTAGCTGAATGACAGCTAAACATAATGATGCAGATCGCGCATAAATGGCGAAATTCGATGATGCACGGAACAAGTTTTCCTTATAGATTTCTTTTAAACTTTTTCGTTCACATTTCCTTGTAACCAAGGCTCTTCTTTACACGAATCAGAGTAAGTAACATAGATTTTTTTTTTTTTTTGCATTTCTTGTTATGTCCTTGATTCGAACAATAATGAGGAAGAAAAGTAAAATTCAAGGTTGTTCATATTGCTTGTTGATAAACCACAATCTATGTATTGTTAAATTTGAATTTTTTTTCTAATGAAACAACATTTTATGCCATAAAATTGACCTCCTATTCTAGCAGGTATAGTGCAAGTGGATGTGATTTGAAGGTTTAAATATCATAATAAACCTTGCAAATGCACTACTCTAACCATGTTTTTGTTGTGTGTCAACTATAATGGGAATAATCAAGAAGCAAAGGATTCAAATAATAGTGTATTATTTTAAAATGTAGTAAATAAAATATTTTAAA